>JARQOC010000004.1:9336123-9611583 GCA_033576535.1 Allobates femoralis
TCCACTGTTTCAAGACCTTAAGGACTGTAGTTGGCAACCCCTGCCTTAAAAGTCTCTGAGGAAAAAGTCATAGGAAAGAGGAATCCTCTAGCCCTTTAACCACAATTGCAGCCCTCCCTGGACCCACGTAGGCCCTGTGCCTAAGGTGAATTGTTTGATGTTTGTTTTGATGCAGATTTTGAGAATCTGCATTAAAATCTGCACGTCTATCCTGAGGCCAGGTAAGTGTTGTGCCCATGTTGCTTTTTTTTCCTTGCAGATGTGGTTCATATTTATTTTTTCTGTCCCAAAATCTGCACCAAATCTGCAAGGAAGAAAAATGTTGGCACAGCACCTCTGAACTCTCATAGTGTTTACTGCCTTCAGAATAGACATGCAGATTTTGAAGCAAATACTCAGTATCTGCTTCAAAAGAAACATCAAACAATGTACCATGACCATGGGGTTTACAACAATATTGTGGGGTCACATTCACAGAAAGAATCTCCTATATGCTGTGAGAGCAGGCACACATTCACTGGTGAGAGTGTGACAAGAGCTGCAATCACAAACATTACTGCAGTTCAGACTCAAGGGTTCACACGTAAGCAGGGGCGGACTGGCCCAGGTGGCAGGGGGGCAAGTGCCCCCTGGGCTGGAGTTACCGCCCCCCCACTGAAACAGGCCAGCCGGCAGCCCCCCCCCGGTCCTCACCTAAGGGCTGGCGGCAAAATATTGCCACCCAGACTTTGTGTCGCCAGCCAGCCCCTGCACATAAGCTATCCCGCAAGTTTGAACTGTGCTGCCCTCCATGACATCACAGCTTCTCACATGCGCTGTCTGATGAATCACGATACCGGTGAAATATATTTATTATGTCTTGCGCGATATTGCGGCTATGACGAGACAGCTAGTGTTATGAGTCCTGATGCGTCCTGATGCCACTGAGGTTATCTCAGGTCACACAGCGGGATTCCCTGCTGCATGATTCCCACTGTGTAATGTGAGACAACCCCAGGGATGTCATCAGGATGTCTGAGGTTCATGAATTGGCCCGGCAGAATGATGACAGTGGCGCCGAAGCTTGCTATATAAAAGTTTAGTTAGGCAATGTCTGTGCCAAAACAGCGGGGCTCCACTGTAAATCTTTTTGTGCTGTGTTTGGCAGCTTTTGGGCTCCTTTGTAGGTGTTTTTACCCACTTGCTGTGGGAGCCCACTGTGCAGCCCAGCTACCCGTCAGTGCTTGGGACATTTGCCTGAATGCCATCAGTAAAAGGTAAAGAGACTAGTGCTGTGTGCTTGCATCCTTTCTTCTCCCTCACCGTGCCCCTCTATAGACTCTTCCTATCCTCCCAAACCGTCCCAGCTCTGCTGCATCCTGCCCATCCTCACCCCTCTGTCCCGGAGGTCCCAGTCCTGCCTACAGGGACTATCCCATCACAGCCGCAATCCCATCGACCTCCAGAGGAATGTAGCGGTGCTGGTGATCCCTCACCAGACACAGCAGGTGGCGTCACAAAGAAAACCTTGTAAATAATCCCTGTAAAAAATTCCCCTTTTTACTGACCCCCAGAGCCACAGCCTCGGGCAGCCACCCGTGACATCCCCGAGACCGTAACCGAGTCGGAGCCCTGAGTACCCTGCCCTGGGCGAGTCACAAGCATCCACTGTAGCAGTAAGAGCCCAGAAGAAGCAGGAGGACCAAAAACCCCTGTAGTAAATAGAAAGAGACACTCAAACTCACCAAACACATGACCAGGGGCCAAAGGAGGAATGGGAACCCCGCAGAAGGACCTCATTGTCAGTGATAGAGTAAAGCCCTGAGAGGGAGAAGGAGCGGCAAGTTCAGTTTCATGCAGGACTTACCCCAAAAACCACAGTTTACAGACACAGAGGAGGCTTCACAACGCTCTAAGGTGGAGGTCCCAAATTGCACCGGGAACCTGGTTACTTCTCTGGACTGTACCTGTTACCCTGTCACCAGTAAAAGGTACTGAAACAAAGACCACTGTGTGTGCATGTGCCTGTTTAACTGCCGCTATCCACAGCATTGACTGCAGACTACTGCGACTACTACTCCCCTCATCCATCCCCGCTGCCCTGAGGTAAAGCTCCACCTGTGGGGAGCTGTACTACACTGAGCTGCACCTCCATCACCTAAGCGGCCGGCTGCAGCGCTGGTATACCCGTTACCAGGTACCACAGGTGGCATCACGTAATCAATTCCCCTTCACCACCATTATCCCCCACCATCCCCGCCATTGAGGGTCCAGGGCACAGGACCGACCAGTCATGATCTCCCATCCAAGTCGCCATCAGCCCCAGTACCCGAGTACCCCCCTACCATGTTGACCGCCTCACCAGTCCACCATGGAAACTCCGGGCCCGAGGATCTGGCCAGAGTCCAGCTTTGCAGTCGGCAACCGGCTGCTATGGCTTGTCTATCAGCCGCAGCACCCTGCCATCGGAGCAGTCTGCCTGCTTCCTCACCACGGAACAGTCCTGTCTGTAGGGGGCTTAGTCATCCCGGCCGCATTGCCAGCTACCTCCATCAGGCTGTGGCGGCGCTGGTGACCCTTCACCAGAAACTACAGGTGGAGTAACGTGAACTGTGTATATATTTTCCCCTGTAAATATACACCTTTTTGAAGTGACACCCAGGCCACGGGATCAGGCGCGGCCACCACTCCCCGTGACACAACAACGCTACCCTTGGAGCCTGATACCCGAGTGCCCCAGGGCCTGGGGCTTGACACCTAGGGCAATACCAGAGAAGACCCACTTTCTATTAATGAGATAAAACTGGAATGGTATCCACGGTCCGCTCTGCTGCTCTTTATCCAAGGAATCCACAAGAGGTTATTACCATCAAAAGTTCTTTATTTCATCACACCAACGCATTTCGGTGCTGTCCCAGCACCTTCCTCAGGGCATCATGCATTGATGCCCTGAGGAAGGTGCTGGGACAGCACCGAAACGCGTTGGTGTGATGAAATAAAGAACTTTTGATGGTAATAACCTCTTGTGGATTCCTTGGATAAAGAGCAGCAGCGTGGACCGTGGATACCATTCCAGTTTTATCTCCTGATTTCCCGCGGTTTTGTGGCGTTGGTGGAGGTTCTGCAGCAGCTGCCTTATGCTTTTAAACTGGTTGTGGGTCTCACAACCATAAAAGGTGAGTGGATACACTTATAATCCACATAAGAACTATAGTGTCTGTTTGATAGGGCACAATCTGCGCCTCTTCTATCTCCCTTTTTTTCTAGTTGACTTTCCATTAATGGGCACATTATTTAAAGAGGCCCTCATCCACGTCTCTTCCCAGGGGCATGGGAATGCATCCCAATTTTTGTCAGCCCTGCCTAGGGCAATACGAGAAAAGAGCCACTTTCTATTAATGGGCACATTATTTAAAGAGGCCCTCATCCACGTCTCTTCCCAGGGGCATCGGAGTGCCTCCCAATGTTTGGCAGCCCTGCCTAGAGCAATACGAGATAAGTCCCACTTTCTATTAATGTGCACATTATTTAAAGAGACCCTCATCCACGTCTCTTCCCAGGGGCATCGGAGTACCACGCATTTTTTTTTTTTTAATCTTTTATGTAATTCAAAAAACTATCATACAGCAACACTGTGTCACAAATGAGTATGAGCCCTTACATTATCCCCAGGAAAATGCATTTTGGTTTTATTTTTGGCCGTTTTATTGTGAGTCTGTAAAGGTGGCGTAATACTCAGACAACATTGTTCACAGCATTTGAGCACTGTTGTTATACTTTTGTGACATTTTCTGGGTTTATCCAGGCTGCCGGGGGTAATGCCGGAAAAATGCTTGGATCTCCCACAGGATAACATTGGGCTCAGTGCTCAGGTCGAGCATTTTAGTGCTTACTCATCACTAGTGTTATTACTGTCTGTCAGCTTGCGCAGCAGTGCCCAGGCTGAAGGTCCCCTTTGGCACTCTGCTGCTGGACTGTCTGGGGGGTCACAGGGTCTACTCCTGCAGAGGCATTCTCTGCCATCACCTGCACCCCAGCATACTCCATCATGACCACTGCTGGAGAAGATTATAGAATAACTAGGTAAAAATCACCCCCACTAGGAATGATCGGACCATCTTGTGGAACACCAACAGGCCATGCAGGTTTGGGTGCAGCTGACTGGCTAACCAAGAGAGGCCTTTCCTCCAAGTAACGGAACATTCTTTACCAGTCAGCCTCCTGTCACTTCTCAAAGTCATCAGCAGTGGCAACCCAACTTTTGACAACTGTGAACCACCCCTTGCTGCCCATAACGTTCGTAAAGCTTACCTCCTCAATGACAACAATGGTACATTGTCTTTTGGGAAGATGGTCATGCAGCAGAGTGGAGCGGTTGATGTAGCACCAATGCCAAGTACTTTGTTCTGCTAGAATGCCAAACACCTTCTAATGGAAAGTGCCACCACCTTGCCTCGGGTACACTAGTCATGGAAGTGTTTGGCTTTTTGTCCATGCAACCACTACTGGGCGATGCTATCTGCAAACCAAATCTCCTCAATAAAATACAGGTTGCTGAAGCCATGTTGGATAGTTGCTTGCAGGGTGTATGGGTCCCCCCATGGCATTCTGACTCACCGTGGGCCGAGTTCTCTGGTCTCAGGTGCAGGCTGTCAGTGACGGTTCCGGTGCCTGAGGTTGCGGACCCAGTGGTCAGTAAAAGGGTAAAAGGGTAAAAGTAAAATAATAAAAGGGTAAAGTTATTAGTTTGTGACACCACCTGTAGGGTTCCGGTGATGGCATCGGCGCTGCTTGGACCTCCGGGGTGATGGGCGGCAGCAGGATGGAACCACTCCCTACAGGACGAGCGGGGTCCCCGGAGCTGTAAGTTGTAGTTATAGGTGGTAATAGGGTAGCTCAGTTGTTTCTGTAAGGCAAGGTGATTAGTGATAGTCCCGAAATAAAGCTCAGACACATTGCTCCTCTGAACGGGTGTTTACTTTGTTCTTCAATGGCAGACAGGCGTAGCGGTTCTCAATGCCAAGTAACGAACCGGGTGGTCCCTGCAGTGAATAGTGTCCCTCTGAGGCTCCACAGGTGTCCTTCTCTATCCTGACTGTCCCTCTCTCTTCACTGCTTTGGTATACCTTGCCAGGGTACTGAGGATCCTCTGTTGGGTCCCGAGCCTTGGCCCTGACTCTCATCAGGTCCCTGACCCTCAATGGTGGGTACCCCCTGGTATAGCTGTGGTGATGGTAAAGTTGTGCATCGTGCTCCTTTAAAGCCTTCAACCACTCCGGGTTCTGTGGTGCAGGGTTAAGTCATCTGAACCACCTCGGAGCCGGTACTCTGGGTTGTGGACTGGGCTCGGGTCTTCTATCACCCGCTCTCTCTCTCCTGGCCCCTTTCTCCTTCTGGGTCACCAGTGCTCGGTGCCCTCCCTGTTAGCTGTCACGACTTGACTTCCCCTTCTTCTAGTCTCTCCACTATTCTAACTCCTTACTTCTCTTCCCCAATGCTATATACCTAACTCTCCTCCCACCAGGACTGGTTACCCAGGAAACGGGTGCCTAATTGGTCCTCTACCTCTAGGTGTTGCATGTGGTGGATGGAGCCTCAGGATTATCCTATTCACCACTGGGACGGAGAATACGGCACCTTTATCAGGGGTGCAGTACCCTACTGTGACGCAATCTTAGTGGGGCGCCACAATTCTCCCAGTCAAAGGCCACTGGCAGGGGTGATACACAAAACTGGTTAACAGGACCCAATAACAATGGGACCTTGTTAAATACCGCTATATGTGTATAATTATCATCAAGTGCGAATTATTGAGAAAAGACGGAAAAGTATATAAAAATCTCTTGTTGGCTTTTATTGGTCAAAATGACCCAATAATAAAAGTATGACAGTAAAGTAACCTTTTCAGGTAGTTATAGGAAAATAGTCCATTTATCTTTTAAGTCTGTATCATACTTGCTTCTGTCAACTGGTCTTTGGGTGTCCATCTCTCCAAGACTTCTGATCGGTTCTTATCCGGCATGATGGTTCTGTTCCGTTGTCTTCGATGGACAGACTCGAGTATAATGAGAGTCCCCCCGGAGGGAGCGCCCCACCCATGTTATGGCTCCTTCTTATTGAGTGACAGCGACATACATTATTACTATACATGGACACTTCTAGACACTTCTGGGATGATGCAATCTCTTGTATGTATAGCCATATCACGTGTACAGTCCATGTCAGCAATAAGTATATATATCAGCAGATCAGTACACAAATAAATTAATATACTATTTCTTTGATAACGATACCCAGTATTTGAAGTAAATATTAATGAAGATATTTATGTTCCTACATTTCCCCCTATTTCGAGGAATTCAAACATTAATTGATTGGATGCCTATAAATTGATTCATTAATACTTAGGGTTCATAATATTAACATAAAAAATGTATGATAATATAGTCAAATTAATAGTAAAGATAATATAACAATAACAATGATTATTGACATTTCAATAATTATCTTACTTCAGTAATATAATCAGTAATATAATGTGGAGTCATGTTATGGTAAGCCATGAACTGTAAAACCATTATTGTAATTATACTTTCCTGTTCTACTTGAAGCAATCGGATCTGTGGTCACTCGGCGTCTTCTCATCTTCATCTGATGATTCTCTCCGCTATAAACACAATCTCTTTGATAATAACGCTTTCGAAAGTAGTTTTTGCACATTGATATTGCACAGTTCTTTATTATAAAATCCATATTTTATTAGCGTTCATTTGGTATGAAAACAATGTCTGTGATGTGACCTGTGCAGTGTTGGCTGGACTTACTCTGGTCACTTCCGGAATCCTCCGCGCTGCCTCTTATCACTTCTGGAGCAGGTGACGTCTTTGGTCAGCATAACAAGAGTTAATGTTGATAGCCGGTAACCATTCACAGAACAGTCCTCAATGCACAGAATAGGTCACACAATAGATCAGTGTAGTGAAGCTTTACACTGGATCACAACAAACCTTGGAATTGGCACAACCCCTTTGGCATTGTGGGGTCATCATCATCCTCTGCAATCCTGGTCAGCACTGTGAGAATGAATGAGTTTATGAACAAATGAATGTGATGATTCAGTCTCTTTATGACTTTGTGAGAACAGTCTGTTATTGAACAAATCTTTAAACCTCCTGGATTGTGGTTTTCTTCTTGCAACTTTTAAAAGTTAATTGTTATAAAAATAATATAAAGTCTTTCTTTATTAAAATGGAACAGTCTTTACTATTATTCTGGAATCTTGATTGAAGTCTTCTTTCCCTATTCTATACCAAAAGTTGGCAATTTTCCTAACCTATGATATCATAGCGTACCATAGCAATCAATAATTCTCATATAATTATTATCAAAATATGAGTCTATCATATAATTATTACCAAGATATGAATATCTCATATCATAATCAAAATATAAATATAATTGATGTTCAGAATAATAGTACAATACTATATAATAATACATTATTAATCATGTGTTTCATTTACTATGACTTATGTAATGGGTGTAATTCCCCCTTTCCACCTGTAGGTGTCACTATGTTTTGATATGTCAAATTTACATTTTTATTTAATCATTTCCCCTTTAAACATATATATATATTTTTTTTTTCTTATTTGAACATATATATGTATATGTATTTTAGAATCTTTGTTATTACCCAAATTTTATAATTTAAACATATATATTCTATATATATATATTAAACTAACAATACCAATAATGTATAACCATGAATTAAAATAAATTAATAGATTATACCATTAAATGAAATAATTTCCATAATGAAATAAACTTTCCCTCTTTGTATATATGAATAACCTTCTCATTTCAAATAATATAATATTGTCATTATTGTTATAATAAACATTACTCTCTTAAAATGTTTATATGTTCTTCTTAATTGAAAAATATTATGAAATTTTGATTTAAATGTCAAAACTTAATAAAAATCTAATTAAAAATTCATAATAAAAATATTCATAATGACAAAAATGGAAGTTTTCAAAATAAAAATGAAAATAAGTCAAAATGTAAAATGATAAAAATATTCATATTAAAAAATAGGCATATTCAAAAAATGAATAAAATGAAAAAATAAAACCAACAATTAAAAATAATAAAATGAAAACCTGAAATTGTAATCAATAAAAATTGATAAAAAGAATGATAAAAATCAGAAGTCAAAATAAAATAGAATTAAAATAAGATAGGGCCTTTGATTGTATGATTGACAGATTTATAGTACTGATAATATATACCCTTAATATGTTCATACATTTATGATCACACATCTGCCCTACTTTTGAATTACCAACATTTTTTAATTACGTCTCTAATATATATATATTTTTTTTTACTAAATATATATCTCTATAAATCATTATATTATTATAATTAATAATATAATTTCACTTTATTATCTCTAATAACTGATCATTGTATCTTGTTGCTGTTTCTCATTTGTCAAATCTGTGGAAAATATATTGAAAATGTATTACTATAATAATGTCATTATTTATAAACATCTATTTTCTTCATATCATGAGATATGAATTAATGAAAACATTCTTATATAAAACCAAATTAAAGATAATTATTTGTTAAACCTTTGGATCCATTTCCAGTATCGGCTTTATATCATGTATCTGTGAGAAATAACATATTCACCTACTTGTGTTTAATTTAATCCATAGTTTAAAAAAGAAAATGTTTATCTATGACTGGATCCATTATCTATAAAAAAAAATACAAAGTCTTATAAATTTAAGAAATATCAAATAATTATTCTAATAATGTGAATGAATTATCTTGATATGTTTACTTAATTATTTCAAACGTGAAAATGTATTTACTGTAAGTCCTTTTTTCCTTTTTCCTAAAACCCAACTTTTCATATACACTCAACTTTTCTGGCTTTATCTGCACTCATCAATCACTTGAGGCCTCTGTCACTCACACACACACTTTCAAGCTGTGACAGCTGGTTTGCTCACATACATTCCTGTGTTTCTAACAAGGACACTTTTCACTAAGCATTTCATATACCAAAAACTTTAACACAAGTCATGACTACAAAACCATTTTTTTTCTCTGAGAGCAATTAACTAATTTTAGCTGCATCTTGAACAAATTGTTACTTTTGAATTTTCCTTTAAAAACATATAACTTTAACATATACCGGTATTTAGACACACACACATATATAAGTCATCTATCTATGACACAAGGTTGTAATTTTACCCTAAAGAATTTTGAAGATGATCTTGTGTGCTTCAGCTTCGTCTGATCGGACGTAGCAATTGTCAATGTCACATTGACAAGATGGCATGGAAGAGGTTAATGTCACAGCACACAGCACACTATTAGTTAATGCATTATGCAAAACCTCAATGTTAATAGTTGAAATATACTCATCCTTTCCCGTTTAAAAATAAAAATATTATTAATTTTTATAAGGAGGGGATACATGTTCCACCATCTTGACTTGAACTTCTTAAAAAGATAAAAATAATATTAATAACAAATAACACCATTTTTACATAATCATATATATTGATTATAATAAACTTCTAATTATTATTTTCCATGAAACAGAGGAAAAAATACTTATATATATATATATATATATATATATATATATATATATATATATACCTATACATGAAAGTTTAACATTTTCTATCCTACTTTATTTTTATTTTAACCAGAGGGAAGCATATTCATATACATATATGTATATATCATACATATATATATGTATATAAATTCAACATTTTAAACCCTAAGTGATCTCATGTTTTCCTTTTGTCCAAAAGGTTAAATGAATGAGATTCTTTCCATGGTGCTTCCTCTGCCATTTGCTGTCCTACATCAATCCTGTCAACTTTACTTGCATTAGGGGAACAATATACTAATGAATTTAAATGTAATCTTTCATTATTATGATCATGTATACAATTTCATAACTTTACTCATAATATTGAGTAATACATGCGAGCATATATATATACATACATATATATTTCAAGTATACTAATCAATTTACATATACTTAAAACTAATGGACTTTTTCTACTCAGGCCAGAGAGAAACATGATTCCCCTGTCCTATTTTTAAAATGGGCAAGCAGTGGGGGACCACCAAGTCTGGCAGAAGTATTCTGACATTTTGGAGTGTCAAAATGATTAATTAACTCCTGTGAAGAATGATTTAACGACAGGATCACATTATAGTAATTATAAGAAATATGAATTTTCCTACGTATTTCATACATTTTGTCATGAAAACCATTTGGTTTGGACAGATTTGAAAAAGAAGAAACCATTTTGTTACATCTTTCTGATTTGTTTGATTTTACATAATATTTCCTGTCCTGACATTTCCTGCCAGCATCCAACAATTTTGTACATTCATAGAGATTTGATCTTTGTGACGCCATGGCACATATTCTGGGGGGTAGAAATTTAAATTTACCTATAAAGTCTTGAATGATATTTCTCTGATTATCATTCCCAACCACAGCATGATAAACACGTTTATATATTGACAAAAAATTATATGTACATTCTTTTTGCCCAATTTGTAAAGTTCTTAATATCTTCAGATCTGGACTTTCTTTTGTTTGGCAAAAGATGAGATCTTTCAATCTACAAACATCTGAGCCCTCATGTGATTGAGAAACATGAGATGAATTTCTTAACTCAAGTCTCCTTAGAAATAAATCAGGTAACCACATTATGAACAATTGATTTTTCTCATTATTGGAAAGGCTATATTTTTCAACAAAACATTCAAAAACCTCTGAATTTCTTGCTACGTGAAGGCCAGGGTCATGCACGAGAATCATTTTACTTAACTTCAGCAGATTCTTTCTAATTTTAAGCTGAAGTATTTTGTCTATTTTTGGTGACTGACCTTCACCAGTCCCCTGAGCTACGTCTCCTTCTGTGGCTCCTCCCATCTCATTTTCTACTCCTCCTCCTTTGGTTACTCCCACTTCATTTTCTACGTCAGTTAAGCTGACTCCTCCCACTTGTCTGACTACCTCATTTTTTTCCTTGTTTCCTCCCCCTTCTACCACGTCTGTTCCTGACTCATCTTGAAGGTCATCTACACTGAGCACATGGTCATTAGTCAAATGGCGTCCGCCATCTTGGGGAATGACCTCTGTCATGACCTTATCACGTTCACTATCCTGCGATTTCAATGCTACAAAATCATGAAACACATTAACCATTTTTAAAATGTTACGTAACTTTCCCTTATCTTTCTTCAAAGACATTACTCGTGAATCTAATGTTACATTTGCAGATTGACATTCTGCATACAATTTTATCCATAACTTTCCCAAATCATGACTTTCTAAAGAACTAAAAACTAAGTCACTATGCTTTGCATATGAAATTATTAGATCCATTGTCTTACCTTAAAAAGGATCCTGCTCGTCGCTTGTCTGTGACTTTCCTGCAGGCCCATCTTAATTCTGGCACTTGTACTCGTCTCTTCCTCACTCTTTAAAACACCGCACGTTTACACATATAGTCCTTACTTCAGAAGATTAAAACTTCTAATGGTTCTGTGCTCTGAAGATTTATGACGGTCTTGTCACTTGTCAAAGTCCTGAATTTGTGCAAACAGTTGTATAAACAAACCAACACTCTTCCCCCCTTTGTACAATTGAAGGACTATGACCAAAAATAGCACAAGAGAAGAGAGAAAAAAAATGAAACGGAAAAAACAAGAATGTCCGTCAAAAAATCACATCAGAGGCGACTGGAGGCTCGCCAATGTTAAATACCGCTATATGTGTATAATTATCATCAAGTGCGAATTATTGAGAAAAGACGGAAAAGTATATAAAAATCTCTTGTTGGCTTTTATTGGTCAAAATGACCCAATAATAAAAGTATGACAGTAAAGTAACCTATTCAGGTAGTTATAGGAAAATAGTCCATTTATCTTTTAAGTCTGTATCATACTTGCTTCTGTCAACTGGTCTTTGGGTGTCCATCTCTCCAAGACTTCTGATCGGTTCTTATCCGGCATGATGGTTCTGTTCCGTTGTCTTCGATGGACAGACTCGAGTATAATGAGAGTCCCCCCGGAGGGAGCGCCCCCACCCATGTTATGGCTCCTTCTTATTGAGTGACAGCGACATACATTATTACTATACATGGACACTTCTAGACACTTCTGGGATGATGCAATCTCTTGTATGTATAGCCATATCACGTGTACAGTCCATGTCAGCAATAAGTATATATATCAGCAGATCAGTACACAAATAAATTAATATACTATTTCTTTGATAACGATACCCAGTATTTGAAGTAAATATTAATGAAGATATTTATGTTCCTACAGACCTCATCCAACTGAGAATACCAGTCCTCAGCTGCATTGCTTAACCTCGGCTGGTAATTAAAAATGAGGCTGAGCCCAATACTTCTTTTTACAATATTTATTTATATTCTGTAAGGTTACACAGCCGACATCATGCAGCAGGGAATCACATTATGACCCTGCCATTTTTTTAATGCTGTCAGATCATCTATAGTCTGAAATATGGTGCTCCCAGTCATGGATGTCGTAGGGTAAATGTCACCTGACCGCTGGGACTCGCTCCTTAGGTCTGCGGCTTGAATCAGAGCCCAGGATTGTAACCACATCTCATTACAGATGAGGCCCAAACTGGAAAGTATGGTGGAGTTCCAGCTGACATATATCTCCATCTTCATCTCCTTTCTATGATGCCACTTTGGGTCTGGTTCTGCTGACCCACCTTCTGGGGTGGTTAGGTAGATTACATCCTCCATGAGTCCATGTCAGCAATGCCTTCCAGAGGATCCATAAATAACAAATGACTGTTGAATGTAGAAAGTGTATGCAGAGGTAAGACAGCAAGAAATGCTGAGTTAGTTCTGCAGCTTTGGGTGTGATTGTTTGCTTTTTCTAAGGGGCACACCTCTTCTATTGAGAGACACGATTCAGACCCATATGTTATTTATACATAAATTGCTATCACATAACTGTTGAATAGATGGCCTTGCATGCTGCTGACCACCTGTAATAATAAAGGTTTGCTCTCGAAAAAAAATATTAATAAAAATAATAATAATAATAATAATAATAAATCATAAAATATTTGAAAGCAATTCCTTAAAAAAATGTTAAATTCCCTTAAACGGATGTTTTAAGGACATTTTAAGCTTTCTGGACTTCACAGCTGCTGCCATATCTGGAAGTGTTTTCAAAATTCACTCCCTGCAGGTGTCAAAACATCTGCGAAATACTAGAACCGTAAAAAAAATTCATATAAAGCTCAAAAAAATCTACAGCTTGTTACAAGCCGGTAGACCCAATGGTGGGAAAACTCGTAACCATTAGGTTAAGTGTTGTTCCCGGCCAATCGGCCTTCTTGTATTGGCCCCAAACTATCAATGAAAGTTTTAGGACCATTTTCTCTGAACAAAGCTGCATTTGGTGATTTGTTTAAAAACAAATTTGGGTTCCCGACCATGAACCGAATCTGCAATCTTCATGCCAAATTTAAAATGGGAGTGTCCACTCATCTCTAATCAAGAGAAGCTTTGAAGAGGAAAGGAAAAGGCACAAGAACTAACTTCTAAAGCTACAGAGCGAATGTTTAATAATTCTTTATATATAATATTGTGTTCAATAAAGATTGTTTCGGTTGATCTCGCTTGTACTTATTTTACATTATGTGCAAAATCCATGTGTGAATAAAATAGAAAAGTGTTTTATTTATTTTTTTAAATTAGGGCGTAAGAAAATATAAGAATCTTCATTGGATTTGAAACAATTTTCATGAACCCAAATCTGTCATACCTGTGTTATTAAACCTCTGAGTTTTAGAATATTGCACCATAACAAGCCTATTCCCAATTTTCATTGGAAATATTTATTAATCTAAGCAGCCAGTCTCCTGTGTTTTCTTCCTCCAGTTGGGTGTAATTTATCACTGTCCGGGTGGAATTTGCTGTGTTTCTCTGACATTATAAAAGACGTGAACAATGAAGAGATTTTGCTTTACAAGACAAAAGCCAACACCGGTTACATCTTTCACGGCGGCTGAAATTACAAATTGTGAACCTCCTCTAAGAAGATCATCATTAAGTGAAATATAGCACGCTGTATATTTTATGAGCTTTTAAACGGATTTGATTAAATCTTGTTAATGTTTTGGATGAGAAAATTCTTGAATCTTTATTGACACAAATGATGTGTGAGGAGAATCAGACACAAGTCACTCACATCCGTCTTCTCGGATTCCAAAGTCTTTCCAAATACAAAACTCTTCTCTTCCTTCTGCTTCTCCTGAGTTATATTTGCATTCTGGGAGGAAATCTTCTCATTATTCTCTTAGTGACCATTATTGACCACCTCAAGACCCCAATGTTTCTCTTTCTGAAGAATTTATCCATTACAGATGTCTTACTGACCACCAGTGTTATCCCCATGATGTTGGACATGATACATGTTGAGGAGGGTGTTCTGTCCTTTTGGGGTTGTGTAGCTCAGCTGTATGCATATGGTATTTTTGCATCTGTTCAATGTTTTATCATTGCCATCATGTCTTATGATCGATACTTGGCCATCTGCCATCCTTTACGTTATTCCTCACTCATGAGTCCACATCTTTGCCTCCAGCTGGTAATTTCGTCTTGGTGTTTGGTCAGTACGTCAATAGCTATTGAGATGTTTGTTATTACTCAGTTTAACTTCTGTGGCTTGAATGCCATTGACTACTTCTTCTGTGACCTTGCTCCGGTAATAGAATTGGCCACTTCAGACATTTCAATTATAGTTTTGCTAGACTTTATTTATGCCATATTTCTGCTTCTTTTTCCATTTGCTTTCATCATTATTTCCTACTTTTGCATTTTCTTGGCCATCATTAAAATTTCCTCCAATTACGGTAGAAGAAAAGCCTTCTCCACTTGTAGCTCCCACCTGACCACAGTGTGTGTATATTACGGCACCGCAATCGCAGTCTACATGACTCCATCTGATGAGAAATCATCCAATATCAACAAATACAGATCCCTGTTGTATGTAGCGGTGACGCCATTGATGAATCCCATTATCTACAGTCTGAGGAATAAAGAGATCAAGAGAGCTGTGCAGAAGATGAGTTATAGTTTTTTAAATAGATGAAGAAGATGAAACTTTCAGTGGAAAAGGGAAATATGAAGGTTTCATTCAATTAAGAATCTCAGCATCCTAACGCTGAAAATGTTTTCAACTTATACTAACTGTTCCCATCTTTTGTCTTTCTGCAGCCCCTTGCTCGGTCCTCATCATGCACTCTCTGGTCACCCATTGATTATTTTTTTTTGCCTTCTTTGTGTTCAATTATGATTAGTCCACATGCTGTTATGCCCAGACGTTGGAACGCCTGGTTTGCTGCATGACACAGAGGGGGACACCAGGGATGGTATAAACAGACGGCCCAAACATTAGGGAGTGGAGGTTGAGGGGTCACCCCCTAAAACTCATCTGTGGATGAACTCTGCACTCCCTACTGTACTTAAGCGGGTGCTTTCCCACCATTGCTGGCACATGCCTAAACCCTCGCTGACCCTGATCGTGTAAATCTACTTCAACACACCATGTAATCTGTGGACATGACAAACTTGTGACACTCGCATGCCATTTATCCTTAATTATGCCAGTTACATGTGGAGTCTAGGGAAACATCAGGATATAATAAACACGTTTTAATTAAAATATTGGCAAGTTTAATATTCTGATAATACTGAATTCAATTTTGGAAGATACGCTCAACTCTAGTTGCAACATACAGAAAAACATAAGGTCACACCGGGCGACGTCGGCGGTGATTTTTTAGGCGATGCTGGGGCGTAACCTATCGCCGCCGACATCGCCAATGTGTCGCCCAATGTAAATAGGCGAGGGCGACGCATTTCAGGGGTCGCCTGGTTTCACAGCAGCGCCTCTCTGGGTACACATCGCCCCATGTAAACGGCCGACGACGATCTAACAGTCAATCTGACAGGCGGTGAGAGTATAGGCTCCCATTGTACTGCATCGCCGCTGGGGTTTTTAGACACCTCAGCAGCGATGCCGCCTGTAAGATCGCCGATGCATCGCCGTAGGTGTCGCCCCATGTAAACGGGGGACCGTGACGCTGGTTGGGCGCCAAAAACGTGTGCGCTCCCGCCCATCACCGCCGACATCTCCGGCGACGTCGCCTAGTGTGACGTGGCCCTTTCAGTTATGTATGATATTCTACACTGTAATAGTTAACCATATTCACAACCAAA
The DNA here is from genome assembly GCA_033576535.1 of Allobates femoralis. Classification (NCBI taxonomy): domain Eukaryota; kingdom Metazoa; phylum Chordata; class Amphibia; order Anura; family Aromobatidae; genus Allobates; species Allobates femoralis. Next base: position 9,352,449 of record JARQOC010000004.1, read on the forward strand.
GATGCCGATATACATGAAAGTGATGCAAGGTACAAGTCAAGAGTCTTAACTTTTTGAATGTTCACTTGTTTTCTCCCAGGCAACAGATTATTCTAGTTTTCATTTCTCTTGTGTGATGTCGCTTTCTATGGGGTAGGAGTGTTTTGTCTGGTTCTGTTTTGGTAGCAATAAAGCAGGTAACTAATGTAATGTACTGAGATGAGTTTATTATGGTGTAACTGCATGATACTGATATAAAAAAACATTTTTATTGACTTAATTATGGGAATATTCTGACACTATTTTGTGGAAACTCTGTAACACTAGGGGGATGTGAACCCACTGTGCCAAGGACCGGGCTTACCCTGGAGGAGCGCAACTAAGTTTTTACTGGGTTTTCATCAGATTCTCTGATGGTGACAATGGGATGGATTGCCTGTAGACATCAGGTGACATCACAGGGCAGTCCCCGATACTGCAGCAGCTGTCTGAAGGGTCAGGGATGCCAGTACAGAAGGAAGACAGAATAGAGCAGGTAGTGGAGACTGACAAGACAAAGTACTTTCAGGAGACGAACTGTATGGGCAGGTACTGGAGAGAGGCAGATTGGGTTTGAATTGAAGGACAGAAAGGATGGGTTTAGGAACCTGAGACAGGCAGGATTTGTATATGTGCAAGAGACAGACTGGAAGGACAGGTTTCATTTCAGTAGCTAGGCAGGGTACGTACAGGTATTAGAGATGTACTGGGTAGTGATAAGCCACCACCTCAATGTTCAAATTCGATTCAATTCATCGAATTGATGATTTGTTAGTCAAATGTTCGTCCAATATTCGTCGAATTAGTCGAACACCTTTGAAATCAAAGGCAGGCTACAGCTAAAACAGAACACACCTTCAAAGGTGTCCAAAACTTGCCAAACTACTCAGAATAGACAACAAACAACAGGAAAAGTGACAACAATCCAACCACAGTACAAATAGTCATGGGAAAAGTGGCATTACTTGTCTACATTAAGTAAGAAGAGGTGGAGGAGTAAAAGGAGGATGAGACACAGGTATGGGCATGTCACACCATTCTCAAATCATTCAAAACACAGCAAGGGAACCCCAACAAGAATCCTCACTCTTCCCAAAGGGTCACACATCAGCAAAATGGCATCAATTGTCCAAGACTGAAAATTTCTGAATGCCCCAGCCTGCATGCATGGTACAGGGTCTGGAACAGGTCCTGGCCTAGCATTTCAAGGTTAAACATTGCTCAGCAACTATAGGTTTTGTGGAGTATTACTGGAAAAACTAGTCAGGTAGGTCAGTGACCTGTTTAGGTCTAGTAGGCAGGATAAACTCAAAGCTCATGCAATCACACTCATCAATGTTATGCCCTGCCACAGAGGGGACAAGTATACGTTTCGTGTAGTATTACAGTAAATTATAGAAAGGTAGGTCAGTGATCTGTTTAGGTCTACTGGGCAGGATAAACTCAAAGATCATGCAAGCTCTCCCATCAATGATATGCCCCACTACATACAGGTGGGACCACCATCAGTTTTGTTGAAAACTACAGGAAATAATAGAGAGGTAGGTCAGTGACCTGTTTGGGCCTAGTGGGCCAGATAAACTCAAAGCTCATGCAAACATTCCCATCAATGTTATGCCCTGCCATACACAGGTGGGACCACTATCAGTGTCGTGGAGTATTACATAAAATAATAGAGAGGTAGGTCAGTGACCTGTTTGAGCCTAGTGGGCCAGATAAACTCAAAGCTCATGCAAGCGTTCCCATAAACTATATGCCCGGCTACACACAGGTGGGACTACCATTAGTTTTGTGGAATGCTACAGGAAATAATGGAGAGGTAGGTCAGAGACCTGTTTGGGCCTAGATGGCCACATAAACTCAAAGCTCATGGAAGCGTTTCATAATGATTTGCCACGCCATAAAAAAGTGGGACCACTATAAGTGTCGTGGAGTATTACATGAAATAATAGAGAAGTAGGTCAGAGACCTGTTTGGGTCTAATTGGCAACATAAACTCAAAGCTCTTGCAAGTGTTCCCATCAATGATTTGCCTCGTTACACACAGGTGGGACCACCATTAGTTTCTTGGAATACTAAAGGAAATAATGGAGAGGTAGGTCAGAGACCTGTTTTGGACCTAGATGGCCACATAAGCTCAAAGCTCATGCAAGCATTCCCATCAATTATATGCCCCGCCACACACAGATGGGACCACTATCTGTGTTGTGGAGTATTACAGGGAGAACTAGTGAGGTAGGTCAGTGACCTTCTTAGGACTAGTGGACAAGGGAGAGTGACCAAACGATTCTTTTAAGCACCCAAAAATGGTGGATGTGAATACAGCAAATTTGTTAATCACAGGTTCGATGGACAAAAAAGTTGAATATTCATAAACAGTGGCAGGAGTGTCAAGGATAGGTACTGAGTTCAGAGGGCCCTATTTAAGTCATGGAACAAACAGCAAGGAGACCCCAACAACAATCTCCAATTTTGAAAAAAAATTAGGCTCAGCCACCACTTAAGTGGCATCAATTGCCCCAGAGTAGAAATATGGAAATGTGGAGGTTAATGCAGCACATTGTAAAGTACACAACCGTTCAGTGTCTCCAGGCAGACACAGGGGTGACAAAGTCCTTACGGATCCATGACTTGTTGATTTTGATAAACGTTAGTCTGTCTACACTGTCATTGGACAGACGCGTGCGCTTATCCATCAGCACAATGCCAGCAGCGCTGAAGACACGTTCAGAGAGAACGCTCGCTGCGGGGCACGACAAAACCTCCAAGGCGTGAGTGGCGAGCTCAGTAAATTTTTCCAGATTCGAAGCCCAAAACGAACAAGGCTCTAGTTGCCCAGTCATGGCATCGATATTCAGCTGTAGATACTCCTGTACCATCCTCTCTGGACATTCACTATGTGTCAGACTTGTTCTCTCTTCTGGCGTTGCAAAGAATGGTGTACAAAATTGGTGAAACGATTCCACAAAATTGCTGTTACCACATACACTGTTACTGTTAATGTTTGAGTGATGACTAGTGATGAGCGAGCATGCTCGACACTACTCGGTACTTGCACGAGTATCACGGTACTCTGGATGCTCGGTGAGCACCGAGTAATGGCGCGATACTCTTGCTATGCTCGGGGTCCACCTACCTGCATGTTGGCGCTCTTTACAGAGCCAGCCCACATGCAGTGATTGGCTGACAGACACTGTAATGCCACAGCCATGTTGGTTGTGGCAATACAGTGATTGGCTGGCCGCACAGCGTCATCAGGTCTTTATAAGACCTGATCGCGCTGTGTTCGTCACTCTGCGCCATTAGACAGTCAGTGAAGGGAGAACTGCTGCTGATTCAGGGACAGATTTGTGGCCTTTCAGCTAGTGTAAGTGCAGGGCTGCTAATCTAAGACAAACAACAATCCTTCTGAGGACTAACTAGCTGTATACAGGGAGGAAGGGTATATAGGAAAGTTAGGTGTGCCAGTATACCTGCCAGCATCACATCCCTGGTTGGTGTGCTGGCTTTAAATCTCCTCTATCCATCCCAAAACAGTCCTTGTAAGGATTCATTTAAATCTTTATAGGGAAAGAGGGGTATATAGCCCCATTTTCTAGACCCCACAAGACGCTGTCTACCTGTACGCAGCATTTGTAACAGGTGCGTAGTCAGTAATATCTAATTTTTCATCTATCCATCCCAACACAGTTCTATTAAGGATTCATTTAAAGCTGTATAGTCAGGAGATATAATATAGGCCAATTGTCTAGACCTCACAAGACGCTGTCTACCTGTACGCAGCATTTGTAACAGGTGTGTAGCCTGTAATATCTAATTTTTCTTCTCTCCATTCGAAAACAGTCGTATTAAGGATTAATTTAAATCTCTATAGGCAAGATGGGTATATAGCTCCATTTTCAAGACCTCACAAGATGCTGTCTACCTGTACGCAGCATTTGTAGCAGGTGTCTGGCCTGTAATATCTAATTTCATCAATCCATCTAATAAACATTCATTGGAATCCTTCAGTTAGTTGTATACAGGAAGTGTATATAGAACACCATTCAAAATGCGCAAGGCAGGTGGCAAAGGACCAGGAAGTGGACGTGATGAGAAACGCCAACATCATCTCGCTCGACCTTCCTGTCCCAATTTCTAGGGGACCGCAGCAATACACCACTTTTAAATCAAGAGCAGTGTCAACAGGTTGTTAGTTGGATAGCAGATAATGCTTCCAGTCAGTTTGGCACCACCACAAACACCCTGTCTTTCACACGGTCAAGTGTCAGTAGCCATGAGACTGGGCCACATATTCTTCACCCTGATCCTCCTTCCTCCCACCATGCTGAGTGTGATCCCACACTTGGACACTCTGAAGAGCTGTTCAGTATGCCTTTCATGGATTCGGTCCTCTTGCCAGCTCCACTTGAACTGGGGCCTGAGGAGATCGTATGTAGCGATGCCCAAATATTTGAGCAGCCACGGTCGCATGAAGGCAACGGTGGGAATGTCTCTCAACAAGAGGTGAATGATGATGTGACACAATTGCCAGACAGTCAGGAGGAGGGCCAGGGTGCAGAAGTGGAAGACGACGTGGTGGATGATCCAGTAACTGACCCAACCTGGCAGGAGGACATGCAGAGCGAGGACAGCTGTGAACAAGAGGAGGGAGGCATAGCATCACAACAGGTCGGAAGAAAGAGAGTGGTGTCCGCAGACAGAAGTCGGGCAACCGTTCCTCGTAACAGCAACACGACACAAGTTGCCAGTACAACAGTTAGGTCTTCCCGAGTTTGGCAGTTTTTTAGGGAGTCTGCAGAGAATTCAAAAAAGGCCATTTGCATCACCTGCCATACCAGCATCAGCAGGGGTAGCAAAAGTAGCAGCCTGGCCACCACCAGCATGATCAGGCATATGGCAGCAAAGCACCCGACTTTGTGGGAAGTACCACAGGGTCCAGGAGCAGTGTCTGTGGGTGACACCCCTGCTTCTTTCACTGTTGTGCGTGCAAGCCAATCCCCTGTCAATAGTGCATGTGAAGATGCCTCCTATCCCGCACCTGTCGTTGCACAATCAGAAATGGCACACGTCCTTGTCCCAGCAAAGCATTCAGATATCAATATGACTCACCGTGGCCGGGACTCTGGTTTAGACAGGCGATGCTTCCTTCCTCCTTGTCACGGGTGGACCGCGCCTGCCGGTAGTGGGGCCCGGTGTAGTGCAGATCAAAAGTTGAAGACGTCTTGGTGGAACAGATGAAAGGGGTTTTTAATTTATTCGTGACGCCACCTATGAGTAGTTCGGTAAGGACTACCGACGCTGCGGAACCTCCGGGGGATGGACAGCAGCAAGATGTTTCGCTCCCCACAGGCTGAGCGGTGATCCCCGGAGGCTGGAGCTGCTTAAGATGTTGTGCGGCAGCTGCGGTTACCTTGTAGTGCGGGGAGGCTGCTTCAATGCCCTATCTATGATGTACGTTCTGGATGTTTTGGGGAGCCTTGGATCCCTCAGTGGGTACACCGCTGGTTAGACGACTGAAAGTTGGCTGGTGGTGGGGTGCTCCTTTAAAGCTGCTCCTCCACGCTTTCTGGTTCGCGTAGCAGAGGTGAACTGCTGCCAGCTTCGGTACCAGTGAACCGGCTGTGAGTTGTGGGCACGGGAGTCTTTTGGGAACCCGTGTGGTAATGCCCAATCCCGGTTGGTAAGGCCTCAGGTGCTGACACCCAACCGGTGACGGCCCGGGGGCTGCACGGGGTGCGGAGCCCCCGCTCCTCTCCGAGTTCTAGTTCTAGACCCTTCTTGACTCTGTTCTAGACTCTTCTCTAGACTATTGTGTGTTCTCCTACACACTACCCTAGCACTCCGCCCACCAGGACCTATGATTGGCCCTCTGTTCTAGGTGATGCATGCAGGGTTGGATTTCTAAATTAACCAGATCACTGCTGTGTCAGAGAATATTGCGGCTGCTTTTATGGCTGCAATACCCTCTTGTGACGCACTCGTTGCGGGGCGCCACAAATACCCTAGTCAATGGAATGTAAGCGGAAATACGCTGCCAACGCTCCACACGCCACATTCCTAAATGTGCACATTTAGCGACTGCTTGCGCTGGAAATGTTGCCTTTTAGGCTAGTGGAGACAGAAGCATTCCGCAAACTGATGGCTGCGGCCATCCCTCGTTTCTCAGTCCTCAGCCGCCAATATTTGTCCCGGTGTGCTGTCCCCCCATTACACAAGCACGTGTCCCAAAACATTAGCCGTGCCCTTAACAATGCTGTTTCCGGCAAAGTCCACCTACCATGGACACGTGAACAAGTGCTTGTGGGCAGGGATGCTACATCTCGCTGACGGCACACTGGGTTAATATAGTGGAAGTCGGGACCCAGTCAAACCTTGCGACGGAACACGTCCTCCTGACGCCAAGGATTTCGGGCCCTAACTCAGTCAGGGTTGCCCCACAGTCTACAGCTCCGGAACGTCATCCTCCTCAGCCTGCTCCTCCTCCTCTTCAGCCTCCACAACAGTCCCAAGCTGGATGGTCTGCAGCACTGCCTCAGCCAAGCGGCAACAGGCTGTGCTGATGCTAATATGCGTAGGTGACAAACCCCACAATGCTGATGAGTTGTGGACAGCTCTGAAAGAGCAGGCAGATCATTGGCTCACACCGCTGAACCTACAGCCAGGCATGTACGTGTGTGACAATGGCCGGAACCTGGTGGCGGCTCTGAGGTGAGGTGAGCTCGAGAGAGTTGCGATGATCCCTGGTCCATGCTGTCGTTCTAAAGGTGGCCAGGCCAGCAAACAAGTGCACCCACTGACCCCATGTGTCTCCACAAAGAAGCCTGCTTATTTTTCAGTGTGTGTTTCTTCAGAGGCACAAACTGGGCACAATGTAAGAGCACTACAATGTACTGGGCAATGCAAGGGCTTATTTACATTTCTTTATTATTGAACATTCACTGCGTTAGACTCCATGTGTGTTATCCAGAGATTAAATATTCACTACACCCATAGATGAACTCCGAGAGGGGTGTAATATCCAAAATGGGTAACGTGAATGGGTTTCTGCTGTTCTGGCACTTAGTGGATCTGCAAATGGATACTGAATACTGTTTTAGGAAAATCTGTGCTCCAAATATCAAATGGTGCTCTTTCCCTCCCAAGCCCTGCCTTGTGCCCAATTAGTAATTTTCCACCAGATATGGGATATCAGCGTATTCAGGAAAAGTAGCACGCCTTTTGTTGTCCATTTACTCCTACTATGCTTAACAAAATTAAAACAATTGGTGGTAAAACAAAATTTTTGCGGCAAAAATCTAATTATTCTATTTTCATGCTTCTACATTGAAATATTATTTGAAGTACCTGTTGGTTCAAGGTTCTCTACACAGATCGAGATAAATTTCTTGGGTGCTCTAGTTTCCATAATGTGACCACTTGTGGGGGAATTCCATTGTTTAGGTACATCAAGGGCTAACTAAACATGACATGACACCCGCAGACAAGTCAATCATAATCTTCATTCCCAAACCTTGCGCCTTCTAAGCCCTGCCATGCCTCCAATCAGTGGTTTGCAACCACGTATGGGTTATCAATGTAATCAGGAGAAATTATACAACAAAATTAGGGTCCATTATCTCCTATTGCCAGGGTCGGACAAGCCCACAGGAGGATCGGGAGAATCCCCGGGGGCCCCGACACTTCTTGGCCATGCCCCCCAAGCCCCGCCCCCCTATCCCCCCTGGGTCCTGTATGGGGAGAGGTGAGGCCCCCCCCCCGCCCAGTAATATCGCTAATCATATCGGTGCACTGCCGATATGATTAGTGATTGCCCCTCTTTGCAGCGGCAGAGCAGGGAGAGCGATCTCCCTGCTTTGCCTGCTGTCGGTACCACTCTGACTCCTCTGCTCAGCGCGATAGTCAGACAGTCAGACAGTCTGCTTCCTTCCTGAGTTTGTGCCGGCGCTTATCGCGCTGAAGAGGACGGACCCAGCATCGCCCCAGGCCAGGCTGCAGCACATGTGAGTATGGAAGGCAGCCAGGTAGGGGGTGAGCGGGGCAGGGGGAGGGGGGGCTACTGGTGGTGACTGACGAGCCCATATCTTCTGTCAGAAGAGATGGGATCCTTAGTCACCAGCCTGGGGCCAAGGGTCCTAGTCAGTGCTTCACCATCCCATTCCCATTTGTCCTGCTGCTGGCTGGGGGTTCTGTAGTGCAGCATCATGTAGTGTGATGTGATGCTGCTTCTACTACTGCCCCCAGTATGGTGCCCTCAGGGAGCTCCGACAGGACATCACAGGCTGCCTTAGTATGAAGCAATCACTGTGGGAGCTCCCTGAGGGCACCATACTGGGACGGTGAGATCCTCACTTCATGGGGCCCCATTATCTCTATGTACGATTCCTGAGTGGGCCCCGTGATCCCTATGTATGATCCCTGAGTGGGCCCCGTGATCTCTGTGTACGATCCCTGAGTGGGCCCCATGATCTCTGTGTACGATCCCTGAGTGGGCCCCGTCTTGTCTGTGTACGATCCCTGAGTCGGCCCCATCATGTCTGTGTACGATCCCTGAGTGGGCCCCGCCATGTCTGTGTACGATCCCTGAGTGGGCCCCGTCATGTCTGTGTACGATCCCTAAGTGGGACCCGGCATGTCTGTGTATGATCACTGAGTGGGCCCCGTCATGTCAGTGTACGATCCCTGAGTGGGCCCCATTATGTCTGTGAATGATCCTGAGTGGGCCCCGTCATATCTCTGTACGATCCCTGAGTGGGCCCCGTCATGTCTGTCTATGATCCCTGAGTGGGCCCGTCATGTCTGTGTACGATCCCTAAGTGGGCCATGTTATGTCTGTGAACGATCCTGAGTGGGCCCCGTCATGTCTGTGTACGATCCCTGAGTGGGCCCCGTCATGTCTGTGTACGATCCCTGAGTGGGCCCAGTCATGTCTGTGTATGATTCCTGAGTGGGCCCCGTCATGTCTGTGTGCGATCCCTGAGTGGGCCCTGTCATGTCTGTGTACGATCCCTGAGTGGGCCCTGTCATGTCTGTGAAAGATCCTGAGTGGGCCCCGTCATGTCTGTGTACGATCTCTGAGTGGGCCCCGTCATGTCTGTGTACGATCCCTGAGTGGGCCCCGTCATGTCTGTGTACGATCCCTGAGTGGGCCCCGTCATGTCTGTGTACGATCCCTGAGTGGGCCCCGTTATGTCTGTGAACAATCCTAAGTAGGCCCCGTCATGTCTGTGTACGATCCCTGAGTGGGCCCAGTCATGTCTGTGTACGATCCCTGAGTCGGCCCCATTATGTCTGTGTATGATTCTTGAGTGGGCCCGTCATGTCTGTGTACGATCCCTGAGTGGGCCCCGTCATGTCTGTGTACGCCTCTGATGGGGCCCCATGCCTGGTGCTGCTGGGCCCCTGGAGGTGCCTGGTGCTGCCGGGCCCCTAATATATGCCTGATGCTGCTGGGCCCCTGGATGCCTGGTGCTGCTGGATGCCTGGTGCTGACGGGCCCCTGGATGCCTGGTGGTGCCTGGTGCTGCCGGAGCCCTGGTGGTGCCTGGTGCTGCCGTGCCCCTTGGTGCCTGGTGGTGACTGCCTGGTGCTGCCGGGCCCCTGGTGGTGCCTGATGCTGCCGGGCCCCTGGCAGTGCCTGGTGCTGCTGGGGCCCTGGCGGTGACTGGTGCTGCCGGGGTTTGGGTGCTTGGTGCTGCCTGGTGCTGCCGAGCACCTGGGTTCCTGGTGCTGCAATGTGCCTAGTGCTGCCGGGTGCTGGAGACTGGGGGCCGCAGAAGAAGAAGCTGCTGGGTACCTGGTGCCTGGTACCTGGTGCTGCAGACTGGGAGCCACAGAGGAAAAAGCTGCTGGGTGCCGGATGCCTGGTGCCGGAGACCGGGAGCTGCAGAGGAAGAAGCTGCCAGGTGCCGGGTGCCTGGTGCCAGAAATTGGGAGCCGCAGAGGAAGAAGCTGCCGGGTGTCTGGTGCTGGACACCGGGAGCCGCAGAAGAAGAAGGTGTCAGGTACCTGGTGCTGAAGACCGGGAACTGCAGAGGAAGAAGCTGCTGGGTGCCTGGTGCGGGTGAGCGGGAGATTAGGAGCCGCAGAGGAAGAAGCTGCCGTGGAGTCAGGTAAGGCGCTGTTACAGCCAAAGATAGCAGCATGGGGGAGACAGAGTGGGATGGATGAATGGATGGATGGGGCGGCCTGGAAGAGAGGGCAGAATGGGATGGATAGATGGTTGGGGCGGCCTGGAAGAGGGGAAGAAGATGAATGGCTGGAGGAGAAGGTACATGGATGGATGGGGGATAGAGGGAGAAGGTACATGGATGGATGGGAGGAGAAGCTACATGGAACGTGGGGGGAGAAGCTACATGTATTACCTATACACACACACTGACACTATGTGCAGAGTTCCTGTGTATAATGTCAATGGTGATCATTGCATTACCTGTACACTGACACTATATACAGAGCTTCTGTGTATAATGTCACTGGTGATGACTGCATAACTTGTACACTATATACAGACCTCATGTGTATAATGTCAACAGTGATCACTGTATTACCTGTACAATGAAACTATATACAGAACTCCTGTGTATGGTGGCATTATGTGCTTTGGTCATGACATGACGGTATTTGTCCCATGTATGTGGTATTATTCGGTCACTATGTGGTAGTAATATGTGGTCTCATGGTGTGGCAGTATTTATACCTTGTAAATGATAGCATTTGATCACTATGTGGTGGTATTATGTGTTTTGGTCATGGTGTGGCGGTATTTGTGCCTTGTATGTGGCATTATTTGGGCACTAGGTGATATGTGATCTGGTCATGGTGTGGTGGTATTTCTGACTCTATCTGGTAATATTGGTCTTGGTACAGTGGATTGTGGCCGGTCATTTCTTTTATCTGATATCAATAAGTGGAAACTTCTTTATTTCCAATAGATATTAAATACTTGGATGTTTAACCCCTCCCCGTCCTGTGACACAGCAGCAGAGATGCAGTTACAGAGGTTCCCCAGAGAAAGCAAGTTGAGCATTTGATGAGATATTCACCTCCGTATTGATAAGACAAAACCAGGAGAGGGTGAGAAATGCAGAAAACAATGACCTGTGATTGCTCCACTCCTGGTTTTGTCTTACAAATATTGATGTAAAAAACTCACCAAATATTCAAAGCTGCACATTCTTCTGAGGGTGCGGACTCCACCAATAGATAAGTGATCACCTTCCTAACCTGTGCATCGCTGAGAACTTGTTTTCACCAAAAAATCCCTTTAATGCAAACTACAGTAATGATACATCACAGTAATGGTTAGTGTACAGTGATGTGCAGGAGCCGCCTGGGTTTTAAAGTCCACGCTACACCATAATAAGTATAACGGATAACAGGTATTTGCATATAGCTGAAGAATGGGTGGGCTCGGGTGGGTGGTCTCGGGTGGGTGCGCCCCTGGAGTCAATTTCCCTGGTGGGCCCCAGACACCCCAGTCCGGTGCTGCCTATTGCACTTATAAAAATGAGAAACTTGGGGCTAAAAGAACATTTTGAGAAAAAAATGTACTTTTTTCATGTCTCAATGTTATAAAATTGTGAGAACCATCTGGGGGGTCTAAGTGCTCATCACACATCTACAAAAATTTGTTTGACTTCTGGTTTCCAAAATGTGGTCATTTGGGGGGGTGCACAGTTTATGCACACTGGGAGGTCTTCAAGTGCGACATGAAGTCTGCTAATTAGTACAAGAAAGAAGAAATATCAGCTCATCGTTGATGTTCTTCTCCTAGAATCCCCTTTATAGCATGAGTTGTGGCTTGGCAACCACTGATTATGGAAACCAGAAGGCAGAGATTGACCCAGCAATGGGGAAAAACATCAGCACGTAGAGGAAAAATACATAAACCTTCACTTTTTTGCAAATCCATAAAATATATATACAGTTAGGGCCAGAAATATTTGGACAGTGACACAATTTTCGCGAGTTGGGCTCGGCATACCACCACATTGGATTTGAAATGAAACCTCTACAACAGAATTCAAGGGCAGATTGTAACATTTAATTTGAAGGGTTGAACAAAAATATCTGATAGAAAATGTAGGAATTGTACACATTTCTTTACAAACACTCCACATTTTAGGAGGTCAAAAGTAATTGGACAAATAAACATAACCCAAACAAAATATTTTTATTTTCAATATTTTGTTGCGAATCCTTTGGAGGCAATCACTGCCTTAAGTCTGGAACCCATGGACATCACCAAACGCTGGGTTTCCTCCTTCTTAATGCTTTGCCAGGCCTTTACAGCCGCAGCCTTCAGGTCTTGCTTGTTTGTGGGTCTTTCCGTCTTAAGTCTGGATTTGAGCAAGTGAAATGCATGCTCAATTGGGTTAAGATCTGGTGATTGACTTGGCCATTGCAGAATGTTCCACTTTTTTGCACTCATGAACTCCTGGGTAGCTTTGGCTGTATGCTTGGGGTCATTGTCCATCTGTACTATGAAGCGCCGTCCAATCAACTTTGCAGCATTTGGCTGAATCAGGGCTGAAAGTATATCCCGGTACACTTCAGAATTCATCCGGCTACTCTTGTCTGCTGTTATGTCATCAATAAACACAAGTGACCCAGTGCCATTGAAAGCCATGCATGCCCATGCCATCACGTTGCCTCCACCATGTTTTACAGAGGATGTGGTGTGCCATGGATCATGTGCCGTTCCCTTTCTTCTCCAAACTTTTTTCTTCCCATCATTCTGGTACAGGTTGATCTTTGTCTCATCTGTCCATAGAATACTTCTCCAGAACTGAGCTGGCTTCTTGAGGTGTTTTTCAGCAAATTTAACTCTGGCCTGTCTATTTTTGGAATTGATGAATGGTTTGCATCTAGATGTGAACCCTTTGTATTTACTGTCATGGAGTCTTCTCTTTACTGTTGACTTAGAGACAGATACACCTACTTCACGGAGAGTGTTCTGGACTTCAGTTGATGTTGTGAACGGGTTCTTCTTCACCAAATAAAGTATGCGGCGATCATCCACCACTGTTGTCATCCGTGGACGCCCAGGCCTTTTACAGTTCCCAAGCTCACCAGTCAATTCCTTTTTTCTCAGAATGTACCCAACTGTTGATTTTGCTACTCCAAGCATGTCTGCTATCTCTCTGATGGATTTTTTCTTTTTTTTCAGCCTCAGGATGTTCTGCTTCACCTCAATTGAGAGTTCCTTTGACCGCATGTTGTCTGGTCATAGCAATAGCTTCCAAATGCAAAACCACACACCTGGAATCCACCCTGACCTTTTAACTACTTCAATGATTACAGGTTAACGAGGGAGACGCCTTCAGAGTTAATTGCAGCCCTTAGAGTCCATTGTCCAATTACTTTTGGTTCCTTGAAAAAGAGGAGGCTATGCATTACAGAGCTATGATTCCTAAACCCTTTCTCCGATTTGGATGTGGAAACTCTCATATTGCAGCCCATATTATATATATAATTGTATTTCTGAACATGTTTTTGTAAACAGCTAAAATAACAAAACTTGTGTCACTGTCCAAATATTTCTGGCCCTAACTGTATATATCAATATAATGCATAGTGTGTGGCAGTCAGATCAGTCCATAGGACGGTTAATAGCGACGTGTTTTCGCTAAAACTGAAGCCTTAATCATGATCTCATAATTTACCATATGATGTGGGCAAGATGGGGTGTTACTACCTGATGTGGGCAGGATGGGGCATTACTACATGATTAAGGCTTCAGTTTTAGCCGAAACACTTCTCTCTTAACCGTCCTATGGACTGATCGGACTGCCGCACACTGTGCATTATTTTTATATTTTTTTTTTAATGGATTTGTAATAAAGTGAAGGTTTATATATTTTTCCTCTACGTGCTGATGTTTTTACCCATCGCTGGGTCATTCTCTGCCTTCTGAAATCTGCTAATGATTCCAGCCAATTTGCCGTTCAAAAAGTTAAATGGTGCTTCTTCACTTCCGAGCTCCACCTAAAGAGCGGTGTCCTGCCTCATATGGTATATCAGAATACTCAACAGAAATAGCTCAATAAATGTTTGGGTCAATTTTATCATGTTGCCTTGTAAAAGTAAAAAACATGAGGCTAAAAAAACATTTTTGTGGAAAAACTTTTTTTTTTTCATAACTCAACATTATAAACTTCTATGGAGCAGCTGGAGGGGTTCAAAGTGCTCACCACACATCTAGATAGTTTCCTTGTGGGGGACCGCTTCCCTAACTAGTGTCACTTTTGGGGGCTTTCCACTGTTTAGGCACACCAGAGGCGCTTAAAACGCCAATTTGCCGTTCAAAAATTCAAAGAGCGCTCCTTCCCTTCCGAGCTCTGCTTTGTCCCCAAACAGAGCTTTTCTGCCTCATTTTAAGTATAAGAGTACTCAGGAGAAATTGTGCAATTAACTATGTGGTGCATAGTGAAGTAATAGCGGTGCAGTGCCAGCCAGCGGCTGTGAGAGGCTCCAGCACGGAGCGAAGATCTCCTGATAGGTTAAAGGATTGTAGCGGTGCCCGGCTTCTTAATCAAGTACAGTCATGGCCAAATGTTTTGAAAATGACACCAAAATGATATTTTCACACTCTCTGCTGCCCTCTGGTTTTTATTTGTGTTTGTCTGATGTTTATATCACATACAGAAATATAATTGCAATCATATTATGATACCAAAAGGTTATATTGAATGAGTTAATGCAGCAAGTGAATATTTGCAGTGTTGACCCTTCTTCTTCAGGACCTCTGCAATTCTCCCTGGCTGCTCTCAATCAACTTCTGGACCAAATCCTGACTGATAGCGTCCATTCTTCCATTCTTCCCTTCTTGCATAAACAATGCTTGCATTTTGCCAGAATTTGTTGGTTTTTGTTTGTCCACCCGTCTCTTGATGATCGACCACAAGTTCTCAATGGGATTAAGATCTGGGGATTTTCCAGGCCGTGGACCCAAAATCTCTATGTTTTGTTCCTTGAGCCATTTAGTTATCACCTTTGCTTTATGGCAAGGTGCTCCATCATGCTGGAAAAGGCATTGTTGGGCACCAAACAGCTCTTTGAGAGAAGTTGCTCTTGGAGGACATTCTGGTACCATTCTTTATTCATGGCTGTGTTTTTAGGCAAGACTGTGAGTGAGCCGATTCCCTTGGCTGAGAAGCAACTCCACACATGAATGGTTTCAGGATGCTTAACAGTTGGCATGAGACAAGACTGGTGGTAGCGCTCACCTCTTCTTCTCCGAATAAGCTGTTTTCCAGATGTCACAAACAATCAAAAAGGGGATTCATCAGAGAAAATGACTTTCCCCCAGTCCTCAGCAGTCCACTCCCTGCACCTTTCCCCCAGTCCTCAGCAGTCCACTCCCTGTACCTTTCCCCCAGTCCTCAGCAGTCCACTCCCTGTACCTTTCCCCCAGTCCTCAGCAGTCCACTCCCTGTACCTTTCCCCCAGTCCTCAGCAGTCCACTCCCTGTACCTTTCCCCCAGTCCTCAGCAGTCCACTCCCTGTACCTTTCCCCCAGTCCTCAGCAGTCCACTCCCTGTACCTTTCCCCCAGTCCTCAGCAGTCCACTCCCTGTACCTTTCCCCCAGTCCTCAGCAGTCCACTCCCTGTACCTTTCCCCCAGTCCTCAGCAGTCCACTCCCTGTACCTTTCCCCCAGTCCTTAGCAGTCCACTCCCTGTACCTTTCTCCCAGTCCTCAGCAGTCCACTCCCTGTACCCTTTGCAGAATATCAGTCGGTCCCTGATGTTTTTTCTGGAGAAAAGTGGCTTCTTTGCTGCCCTCCTTGAAACCAGGCCTTGCTCAAAGAGTCTCCGCCTCACAGTGCGTGCAGAAGCACTCACAGCAGCCTGCTGCCATTCCTGAGCAAGCTCGGCACTGCTGGTAGTCCGATCCCGCAGCTGAAACAGTATTAAGATACGGTCCTGGCGCTTGCTGGTCTTTCTTGGGCGCCCTGGAGCCTTTTTGACAACAATGGAAGCTGTCTCTTTGAAGTTCTTGATGATGCGATAGATTGTTGACTGAGGTGCAATCTTTCTAGCTGCGATACTCTTCCCTGTTAGGCCATTTTTGTGCAGTGCAATGATGGCTGCACGTATTTCTTTAGAGATAACCATGGTTAGCTGAAGAGAAACAATGATACCAAGCACCAGCCTCCTTTTAAAGTGTCCAGTGGTGTCATTCTTACTTAATCATGACTGATTGTTCGCCAGCCCTGTCCTCATCCACACCCACACCTGTGTTAATGGAACAATCACAGAAAACGATGTTAGCTGCTTCTTTTAAGGCAGGACTGCAATGATGTTGAAATGTGTTTTGGGGGTTAAAGTTCATTTTCTAGGCAAATATTGACTTAGCAAGTAATTGCTGTTGAGCTGATCACTCTTTATGAGATTCTGGAGTATATGCAAATTGCCATTAGAAAAACTGAAGCAGTAGACTTTATAAAAATTAAGATTTGTATCATTCTCAAAACTTTTGGCCATGACTGTAAGTGGGTAACTCTATGGTGCAGTTTCTCCTGTTACCCTTGTGAAAATACATTATTTGACTATAAAGTAAATTTTTAATTGAAATGTAAAATGTTCATTTCTTCCTTCCACATTGCTTTGGTTCCTGTGGAGCATCTGAAGGGTTAATAAACTTCTTGAATGAGGTTATGAGCAGTGTGTGGAAAAGTTCTTAGGATGGTGTCGCTTTTTGGTATTTTGTGTCACATAGGCCCCTCAAAGTCACTTCTAATGGGATGTGGTCCCTGATAAACAGTTTGGTGCATTTCGTTGGAAAAATTAGAAATTGCTGATAAATTTTCAACCCTTGTAACTTCCTAAAGTAGACATGTGGGAAATGTTATTTATTAACCGTTTTCTGTGATTTCACTCTCTGGTTTAAGGGTATAAAAATTAAAAATTTGCAAATTGCAAAATGTTCAAAATTTTCTTCAAATTTCAAATTTTTTTCACAAATCAATGTAAAATATATTGTCCTAAATTTACAACTTACATGAAGTCCAATAATTTATGGAAAAACTTTCTCAGACTCACTGGGATCCATTGAAGAGTTCCAGAGTTCTAACCTCATAAACTGACACAGGTCAGAATTACAAAATATGGTCTGGTCTATAAGGTCACAACAGGCTGGGGCTAAAGGGGTCAAAAGAATGTTTCTTGTAAATAATAATAATAATAATAATAATAATAACCTTACCATTGTAACAAAAAAGGAGTGTGGATCGTTGATGTGGCAATACCAGGTGAGAGCAGGATTGAGGAGGAGCAACTTGAAAAACTTACACGACATGAAGATTTAAAGATCGAACTAGAAAGGTTCTGGCACAAGCCAGTGAAGGCTCTGCACGCAATACCAAACGACAGCAGAATTGAGGAGAAGCAACTTGAAAAACTTACACGATATGAGGATTTAAAGATCGACTCTCTGGCACAAGCCAGTGAGGGTGGTTCCAGTGGTAATCGGCACAAGCCAGTGAGGGTGGTCCGAGTGGTGATTGGCACAAGCCAGTGACGGTGGTCCGAGTGGTGATTGGCACAAGCCAGTGACGGTGGTCCCAGTGGTGATTGGCACAAGCTAGTGACGGTGGTCCGAGTGGTGATCGGAACAAGCCAGTGATGCTGGTCCCAGTGGTGTTCGGCACACTGAGTGCTGTGCCTAAAAACCTTGGCCAGCACTTGAAAACAACTGGAGTTAACAAAATAACAATCTGTCAGCTGCAAAAGGCCCCTACTGGGCTCTGCACGCATCATTCGCTGATATATCACGCAGTCCTAAATGCTTGGGAAGTGTCTGACTAGTGATTTAATACAAAATCCAGCAAAATGATCTTCTTTGCTGTGTGTAACTGTCATAATAACAATTATAACAAATTACACAGGTCTGCAAGGGTAAACATTTTTGAAAAGTAAGAGGTGATTTTTATATACTCTCAATAGCTGAACTCAGTAAATATATCTAAAAAATGTGGTCACATACAGTTATTTCACAAATGAAGTGAAGAGATAATGGCTAGCACTCAGTTCGGTTTGAGGATCACGTTGCAAATGAAAGGAACCAGAAGTTCCATGTGTTCAGAATCACTGCACACGTACAAAGGATATGTTTGCTTCTAGGTGAAAGTTTATTTATACTGTTCTCATAGTACGACAGAATATGACGTTTCGGCCCAGTGTGGGCCTTGATCACACAGTCGCTGAAAAGATGAGAAATATACAATCAGAGACTTTGTTATGTGCTGCTTTTTCATATAATTTACAATATATGTACAAGTCATATATACAAGTAAACGTTAAAAAGAGAGAACCATGTTAGGGGTTTCTGTATGAGATAGAGAGAAGATATATACAGCAGTTATTACCAAGCTCGGAGTAAGGCACGGAAATTACAAGGTTAGCGTGAGTTATGTAGGTATGGGCAGTGGCTGATGTAAGATTGATTTATTGGCATGAACAAACCTAATCTTGTATTGGATGCGTCACCAAGTGTAGTTCGTAGAGGCTGGTTTTTAGGATCAAACTTAGAGGGTATAACCTATGGGAAAATGGTGGGTGGTTATATGGAGTCAATGTTTGTTTGTATGAATGAAAAGGGGGTGCTGTGAATATGTGACAAGGAGAATCATGCAAGGTGGAGATGCTAAATTGTAAACACTGCTACGGTGAGTGAAATTATGTAGATGTTGCAGATCCCCTAGTTAGTGAGGAAAGCCCCCTATTGAACAAACATTAACCCGCTATGTAGCTATATCACCCTTATGGTACCTTTACACGCCGCTACTGGATGGTGTCAACAACCGGGTGCTTCACGTGCACGAGCACGCACAAACGGTTGCAAACAGTAATCGCACCACCTTTACACGCCGCTACAAGGTGCGCTACGGTAGGTTACATCTATCTCTGGATACACCGCTGGGTGCCACAAGTTGCCATCTGTAGCTTACCCTACCATCTTCACACGCCGCCACCACAGGGTAATCTGGGCGGAACAAAGGCAGCAGGTAAAACATATAGGCGTGCCACAGTCCATCACGCCGCGCCCAAACCACAACCATTGGCCAACACAAGAGTGTTCTGATTGGGCACGACGCGAAGGGCGGATGGCGGAGACATGACGTAGTATTTTTCACACTGTGCCACAGAATAAGCGCTTGTGATATGGCGGAGTGTTGCGGATTGAGCTAACGGGATGGTTATGCGTCACGCACAAGCGGTTTCCAGTCACATACTCCATGCGTATGAAAGAATTAGTGCTGGGCCATGTGTGCATTGTAGAAGTGTTTGCCTTGTCACGCTGAATAAGCGCTTGTGACAGTGGCGTGTGGCGATTGCGCTAAGCGGTGCTTGGGCGATACACAGTAGCGGCTTACAACACACAGTATGTGCGTTTTGTGTAAACATTGTCCTATGTGTGGTGTGTCTGGATACCAATGTGTGAATAGAGGCCAAATGGTGCTCGCATATGTGCTAACACATGTGAATGGTGTTGAGGAGCTTGCTATGCCACATATCCCTGATCCTTCAACTCACCTGACAATATGATGTCCTGCATCAATGTGCTGTGTGCAGGTGACCCTTTGCCTACACCAAACCACAAGGGTTATGTCTATACATTTGTCACATACACTGTTGCCCAAAAACCTGCCCAAACATCATGGCCACCCAGACATATTGTCTGTCCATCCCCGCCATAGGTGGCAATGTGTGTGACAGCACTGGCCACAACCCAAACCTTGATCACACTGCCCTCCATCCCCAAGTAATCAGGCTCACACAGAGTATTTTGGATCCAAGGCAAATACATTTATTAGAACTTAGCAATCCAGACCTTCGAAAAGAAAAAAAGAACATACAGAAAGGAAACACAATGCACATTGAAACAGCATGTCACATTCTTAACACATATACATTTGGGATCCCAACATCAACAAAAATGAGACTTTGTGCAGCACCAACATAACACAAATAAAACCTAATCTAACTAACTTAAACCTCTGCACACAATGAAAGAAAATAAAACAAAAAGACATGGTGCAGCAACCCTGCTGTTACCACCATGGCACCCTTTACACGATCCTCCAGAACCAACCACACTAGATGTGCTGGTTCTGCCAGCTCACTGCACCAGAGTCATTGAAGTAGGAGCAGTAGGCATCTCTACTGTCCCTGGCCTCCTGCTGAGTGCGACCATGGCTCTGCGGCTGGAGTGGCGCCACACCATGGTCGTCATCACGCCAAGACCCTGGACGGACCTCCCCTGTTGTGGCGTCTGCATTATCTACAGAACCTCCTGGCGTGTATGATGCTCTATCCCTACGACGCAGGAAGTTATGCAGCACACAGCAGGCCAGCTGTCATATATGATACAGTCTATATAGAGTCTAATGCATGGGTATAATGAGACACATGAGACATACGCTTCTTAAGCAGCTCTTGTATTGCTTCATACAAGTTAGTGCATCAACAGGATAACATAAATGTAGTTGCAGAGTGCAAGGCAAAACAACCCAGGACATCAGAGCATTAAAGCATAGTACAAGTCTCAGGGAAAGCATTCAGAGTTCATTACTTCTCTGTCAGATATTGCTGGCACCCAGGATTCTGTGTTCATAAATGATTCCAGGCAGAATGAATCCAGGCTTCAGAGAGCAAGACACAGACAGATTGCAGGCCTGATTCTGGAGCACAGGTTAACCAGCTGAAGTAGTTTAAAAGGGCAATTGGCAAGAAACAGGGCAGGGACATCAAAGCTGAGGACTCCATATTGTTTGAGGGCAAGAGTCATTACACATGACAGGAAACAAGATGGCCGACGACAAGCTGAGAACTCCATATTGGTTGAGGGCAAAAGTCATTACACATGACAGGAAACAAGATGGCCGACAAAATACACTAAATGCAAACATAACAACAGATATAGCAAAAAAGACTGAAAACCTTACATTACTCCCCCCTTAGGGACAGCCTCTGGATGGCCCCAGTCCAGGCTTTCCCGGGTACCTCCGATGGAACTGGCGGAGTAACCGAGGAGCATGGAGATTGGAGGCCGGCTCCCACGAGTTGTCCTCAGAAGAATAGCCCTGCCACTTTACCAGGTATTGCACCCCGTTTCTACGCAACCTGGAGTCCAGGATCCTTTCCACGACAAACTCCTCCTGGCCATCGATGAGTACCGGAGCAGGAGGGGAAGAAGAACGACCAGGGAATGAATTGGGAGTCACAGCCTTTAGTAGAGAAACGTGAAACACGGGGTGAATCCTCATAGATCTTGGAAGTTGAAGGCGACAGGCAACGTTGCTGACGAGCTTATTAATCTTATAGGGCCCAACGTACTTATGACCCAATTTGGATGATGGTACTCTCAATTTAAGGTTCTTAGTTGACAGCCAGACCAAATCTCCTACCTTGAAGGTTGGTGCAGGTTTACGAAACCTATCTGCCGCTTTTTTTATACCTGTCCTGAGCGGATTCCAGATTCTCTTTAAGCAGATCGAGGTTCCTTTGTAGAGAGGTGATTCTGTCGGCTACAGCTGGAAGAGGTGAATCTATGGGAAGTCGAGGAAGGATGTTAGGATGATAACCCAAATTGGCATAAAAGGGTGACTGCTTGGTGGAAGCGCTCTGTGAGTTGTTATAAGAGAATTCAGCCAGTGGAAGCAAATCCACCCAGTCATCTTGTAGGTGGCAGATAAAACAGCGGAGATACTGTTCTAGGGTCTGATTAGTCCGCTCGGTTTGTCCATTTGTCTGCGGATGAAAGGCAGAAGACAGGTTAACTTTGATGTCCAACGCAGCACAGAAGTGCTGCCAAAACTTTGAAGTGAATTGCACCCCTCGATCAGATACAACCTCATCCGGTACGCCATGCAGGCGAAACACATTTTGAATGATTAAGTCCGATGTGTGTTTCGCAGTGGGTAGACCAACACACGGAATGAAATGGGCTGCCTTTGTTAACCGATCCACCACCACCAGAACTGTGTTCTTCCCTTGAGAGGTTGGCAACTCCACAATGAAGTCCATAGATATGGATCCCCATGGACGGGATGGAACGGGTAGGGGTTGTAATAGACCCGTAGGCGAAGATCGTGGAGTCTTGCATCTGGCACAGACTTCGCAAGAAGTGACGTAACCTAGAACATCTCTTCTGTATGTGGGCCACCAAAAGAAGCGAGACAGGAATTCTTGAGTCTTCAGAACTCCTCTATGCCCCGCTATCTTAGAATCGTGGACGAGTTGCAGTACTCTCACCCTGACTGCTTCAGGAATATACAGGCGTTGCCCCTGAATCCACACACCGTTCTTATATACAAGACTTACTTCACAAGACGGTTGTGCCAGCCAGGGATCCGTATGGTATGCTTCCTTGATGTCGTTAAGCAAGTCTTGATTATGAAGCACTCCCAGGAACCTGGAATCAGAGATAACAGTCTTACGAGACGTGAGTGGAAGTGTCTCAGTTGAGTAGAGTCTAGACAACGCATCGGCCTTTCCATTACGCGATCCTGGCCTATAGGAGATAACAAAACTGAATTGGTTTAAGAAAAGACTCCAACGAGCCTGGCGAGGAGTCAAGCACTTAGCCGATCTGATAAACTCAAGATTGCGGTGGTCAGTCAACACGATTATCTGCTGCGCAGCTCCCTGAAGGTGGCGTCTCCATTCCTTGAAGGCTGCGATGATGGCCAACAATTCTCTATTACCCACATCATAGTTCCGTTCTGCAGGAGACAACCGCCGGGAAAAGAAAGCACAGGGATGTAAGACTTCTTTCTCACCTGTCCTCTGGGAGAGGATAGCTCCGATGGCACTGTCTGAGGCATCCACCTCTATTATGAAGGCCAGTTCAGGGTTAGGATGCACCAGAATAGGTGCCGTGGTGAATTTCTCTTTCAAACGGGAAAATGCTTCTTGAGCCTGGGGGGTCCAGGTAAAAGCAGAGTTCTTGCGGGTAAGCCGTGTAATGGGAGACACAACCTCAGAAAAGTTCCTGATAAAACGCCTGTAGAAATTAGCAAACCCTATAAAGCGCTGGACCTCCTTCACATTCTTGGGGACCGGCCAGGCTTTAATGGCTTGGATCTTACCCTCATCCATACTAATTCCTCGTGATGACATTACATACCCCAGAAATTGGATCTCCGTTCGATGGAATTCGCACTTCTCCAGTTTGATATACAGATGGTGTTGTCGAAGGCGTTCTAAGACCATCTTCACATGTCTGTGATGCTCCTCTGTGGAATTAGAAAAAATCAAAATATCATCCAAATAAATGACAATGAATGTATCCAGGAGGTCCCTAAAAATGTCATTCACCAAATGTTGGAAAGTTGCTGGAGCATTACATAAACCGAACGGCATTACTAGATATTCAAAGTGTCCGTAGCGTGACCTGAAAGCTGTCTTCCATTCATCCCCAGGTCTAATGCGGACCAAGTTATAGGCCCCACGGAGATCCAACTTTGTAAAGAGTTTTGCATGCCGTACTCTCTCCAATAATTCAGGGATCAACGGTAGTGGGTAACGGTTTCTGATCGTGATTTTATTGAGCTCCCGATAGTCTATACAGGGCCTAAGAGATCCATCTTTCTTCTTCACAAAGAAGATTGGTGCACCAGCAGAGATGAAGAGGGGCGTATGAAGCCCTTGGCTAGATGTTCGTCTATATAGTCTTTGAGAGCCTTTAGCTCAGGCCCTGCCAAAGAGTAAATCTTGCCAAAAGGTATTCCCGCACCTGGTAACAGGTCTATTGGACAGTCATATGGACGGTGAGGGGGTAGCAGGTCTGCGTTCCTTTTGTCACACACGTCAGCATACTCACGGTATATGGCTGGTAGCTCAGAGACTGATGTTGGTCCTTTAGGAATGGAGCAGACTGAAGCTTCTGGACTTATCTGTTTCTCTGGAAAGTGCAGTTCTTTAGTTTCCCAGTTAATCGTAGGATTCTGAGCCTGCAGCCACGGCAGTCCTAGAATAATAGGGAAATGAGGAGAAGAGATGAGCATAAATGACAGACTCTCTTGATGGTCATTACCCATGAGGACCTTCAAGGGCTCCGTCTCCTGATCCACTGGTCCAGAGTTTAACAGTGAGCCATCTACGGTCTCCATCTGTACAGGAGTAGCCTTCTTTACTGAACGTACTCCAAGTTTCTCAGCGAAGGAGATGTCCATAAAATTGCCGCTTGCCCCTGAATCAATCATAGCGGAGGTAGATACCCAGACAGAGTGAACCCTGAGCTTGAGGGGAATAAAGCAATGAGAATTGTTGTTCTTACAACTCAGCTGGGAAACCGCTGAAAAAACCTGAAAAACTGCTGCAGTAACACGTGCATTCGGCTCAGAGATAACAGAGTTCAAGTCTGAGTAATCAATGTCTGTATCCTCTACTCTCTCTGGGATCTGTGGTTCGGACCTGACAGAACCCCTCTCACAGCACTCGCAGTGTATGATGGCTGCAGTTGTCTTACGAGAACGACTGGGGCAGTTTATAATGAAATGTCCTGACTTACCGCAATAGAAACACAGATTTTCCTTTACTCGATGTTCCTTACGTGCATCACTGACCCGTCTCTGTAAAGAGTCCACCTGCATAGGCTCAGGTTCGGGTTCTCGTATAATCCTGCTCAAGGACTCCTTAGCTGGAGAGGGAGGAAATAAATGATTAGTGCGCTTTATCTCCGACCATCTCTCCTGTCTGCGTTCAGTAAGCCGAGCATCGATCCGAATACAGTAGTTGATAAAATCTCCTAATGCTGTAGGTGGGTCGGCACGAGCGAGTTCGTCCTTAATCACAGAGGATAATCCTTTCCGGAAAACCGACTTCTTAGCAGAGCTATCCCAAGTGGTGTCGAGAGCCCATCTCCGGAAATCCAAAGCATACTCCGCTACCGAGCGCTTACCTTGGCTTAAAGTTAACATGGCTGATTCCGCTGTAGCACCGCGGTTTGGATCATCGAATACCTGCCCCATAGCTGAAATGAAAGTATCAAGATTATTTAGACAGTCATCGTCAGTCTCAATTAGGGGGTTTGCCCATGTGAGAGCTTTGTTGGAGAGCAGCATAATTATTGTCAATACTTTAGATCGCTCAGTAAGGAACTGTGGCGCATGAGCCGCAAAAAACAGTTTGCATTGATTAATGAATCCCCTGAATTTTTCCCGTTCACCGCCAAAACGGAATGGTGGTAGCTTGGGGATTCCAATAACCGGGGTTGAAGTTGGGATGTGGACGCGTCCCTCCAGAACCTCAATCCGGGTTCGTAAGTCCTGCGTGGTTTGTCCGAACACCTGCAGATTATGATCACCGCGATCCCGCAGGCTTGCAAAGCTGGTCTTCAATGCCTGTAGGTCAGCAAGGATTGAATCCGTCACGTCGCACAGATGTTTAACGGGGTCCTCCATATTCCCAGAAGCTGCACGGCAGAAAGGCTGGAAAGGAAGAAAAGGAGCACAATAGTGTTTACCTGTGGTAACACTCCTGACTGAAAAGAAGGGAATGTGCTCACCTGGAAAGGTTGTGAGAAGCCACAACCACTATCATCACATATATCGATATCTCAGATCCACGGTCTGCAGCAGCTCTCCAATGGCAAAAGATCCAGAAATCTCTATACAGGTGGCAGCAGATGCAGCACTGTCCTAGACCCAGCAGACTCTATTATGGCTCCAGAATCTGTCATATATGATACAGTCTATATAGAGTCTAATGCATGGGTATAATGAGACACATGAGACATACGCTTCTTAAGCAGCTCTTGTATTGCTTCATACAAGTTAGTGCATCAACAGGATAACATAAATGTAGTTGCAGAGTGCAAGGCAAAACAACCCAGGACATCAGAGCATTAAAGCATAGTACAAGTCTCAGGGAAAGCATTCAGAGTTCATTACTTCTCTGTCAGATATTGCTGGCACCCAGGATTCTGTGTTCATAAATGATTCCAGGCAGAATGAATCCAGGCTTCAGAGAGCAAGACACAGACAGATTGCAGGCCTGATTCTGGAGCACAGGTTAACCAGCTGAAGTAGTTTAAAAGGGCAATTGGCAAGAAACAGGGCAGGGACATCAAAGCTGAGGACTCCATATTGTTTGAGGGCAAGAGTCATTACACATGACAGGAAACAAGATGGCCGACGACAAGCTGAGAACTCCATATTGGTTGAGGGCAAAAGTCATTACACATGACAGGAAACAAGATGGCCGACAAAATACACTAAATGCAAACATAACAACAGATATAGCAAAAAAGACTGAAAACCTTACACCAGCACTACCGCGTCAATAGACTCCAGTTTCATATGCGTAGGCGTATGAAAAACCCGGAATCGATTCGCCATTATCCCGAACACATTTTCAACCACACGGCGGGCCCGGGATAGCCGGTAATTGAAAATGCGTCTTTCAGAAGTAAGGGCCGTCTGGGGATATGGCCGCAGTAGGTGTTCCTGAAGTGGGAAAGCTTCATCCGCCACAAACGCAAAGTTGAGATGTTGGGTCGTCTCGTCATTTGAGGGCAAGTTGAGCCCACCGCTCCTTAGTAGTTGTGCCAAGGAGCAGCGTGCGAACACACCCCCATCTGAGTTGCGGCCTTTCATTCCAACGTCCACGTACAGGAACTCATAGTTCGCATCCACTAGAGCCATGAGGATTATACTACAATACCCTTTGTAATTGTAAAACAAAGAGCCCGAGTTGGCGGGTTTAGTAATCCTCACATGCTTACCATCCAAGGCCACGCCGCAGTTGGGGAAGTTCCAAAGCCTCGCCCTACTTCCATCCATTCTGCAGCTGTTTCTGGCATCTTCATGTAGGATGGCTGCAGAACACTCCAGATGGCCTCACATGTCTCAGGGATCAGGCGGCTCAGCAGGGGCAGGGAGACACGTGCCGCGTATGTGAGGGATGTCATTGAGTGCCCTGTAGCCAGGAACCGCAAAGTTAGAGCCAAACGCTCCTCAGCTGATACCGATTGACGCATCATAGTGTCCTGACAGGCTATCAGTGGCCTCACACGCTCCAAAAGGAAGGTGAAACAGTCCTGGGACATACGCAGGTAGTTTCGGTAATCATCGGGATTGCTCAGCTCCAGCTCACGCAACAGCTGCATGTGTCCCCGGGTCTCCTGCCGGCGAAGCCAATCCCGGCTCCACAGCCACCGTTGTCTGCGACCCATCAACCGGTCATACCGATCCTGAAGCCACACTTG
The DNA here is from genome assembly GCA_033576535.1 of Allobates femoralis. Taxonomy (NCBI): domain Eukaryota; kingdom Metazoa; phylum Chordata; class Amphibia; order Anura; family Aromobatidae; genus Allobates; species Allobates femoralis. The sequence continues at coordinate 9,379,685 of JARQOC010000004.1, forward strand.
CTCTTCCACCACCGCGAGAGCCACGATAACATTTCGGTAATGTATATTCTGCATCCTCGGTCTCAGCACCTATACATTACAAAAGATAACATCAGTACATAGAACAATATGGGGACATGTCAGCATGTAAAGTAAGCCACACCTCTTTGGGAGTACACACTATAGCCAAGCAGATGTGAGCTCTCGTGTGCGCACAAAACACATCAAGGGAGACATGCAAGGACAGCAACCATTAGTGGCCGAGAAACAATCGGAACATGGCCAATCATCCTGTCCTCCTATCCGTTAACACTTTGTTCAGTGGGGGAAATGCGCACATCTGGACCTATGTGAGTTACAAAGGGACGTGTGTCACCACTAATCTTGCATATACATGTCACAGAAACCATTCAGCATAGCATATGTAGTTTCCCAACCACAGACAGTAATCCACTACGTACCAGGCCAGGGTGAGTAAGCATAGATGTCACAAACCAGATTACACATGACTTGTCATGGTGGCACTTGGTTACATATGTGTTTGCACGGGTGATATCCACATCTGTTCAATCTCTGCTGCGTCACACCTCAAAGCCATGTCTGATCCTAGCCATGTTGGTCCCAGTGTCCGTTGACCACAACCAGTATGATCTAATCGATGATGTGCACATCAGTACCACATTCCTGTCTACAGTCCAGCAGCCATTCTCCTGTATGGTGAATGGAAACAAAAACACAAATGTGTCACTGAGAATATGGGACCCCCTGTACAAAATGCCAATTAATAGTAGCCACACCACGCTAATGTAGTCCCAAAAAAATAAACCCTGGGTAGTCCGCTACACCAGTCTTTGGCGTTAGCCCAACAAATCATGCGCCTCAGCTCCCCCCCCACGCCGCAACTTCCATGTCTGCCCACGAATACTCACTTAATGGCTCTGGCCAGCAAGCGTAACGTCTGCCGGGATGAGCAGCTTTTCAAAGAGCTGCAACCAATGACGATCGAGCGACCTGCACCAATTAGCTGCAGCTAGACCTGTTCTCAGGTGTACGCTAATAATGTGCATAATTGGTGTTCTCTGGTTGGTGTAGCTGACTATAAAGCTCTGCTAATGCCCACCACACCTTGTCCAGATGTCCATGTGCATTGAGCTACTGGTGTCCAGTGATCCGTGCTCTGTTGCTCTGACGGTAAGTTATCTCACATGCTTGGTCCTTGACATGCGTTTGTACATAACGCAGATGAGTCTCTCACATGGCGCTTAGGCAATGTGTGTATGGACGTTGTGTTGTGTGCTTCTGGTCTGTCTTGTGTTTTTGTTATGTGCATGGCTTATTCTCTGTAGGCCAATAGCAATGTAGGGCCTATTGTTCACGTATGTTTACGTATTTCTTAAATTGAGCTTAATTAGCAGGGCAAAATATTAAGGGCTGGTTGGCCCCAGTACTTTCCATCTCCATTGATCCCTGTAATGTGCCCCTGTTTGGGCAGGGGATGGTTGGTGCATGGCCTACAGTAGGGTGTCCATGGGTGTAGTCAGACCAAGATGATGACGTGTTTGGCCATAAGCTGTAGCATGTGCTGTTGTGTCACACAGCCAGGCCTCCCTTAACACATGCCAAACTTTTCACATTGTAGCCAGGCCAAAGATGATATGTTGGACACCATGGGCAGGTGCAGATGTGCCCCTGGAAGCATGTTCCCTCACTCCATGTTTAGGTATGTTTAAAGAGGTTATTTGTCGGTGTAATCCTTGTTCCCACCATGTGTCGTTGTCAACATATGTCTTGAGCTTAATCTGTCAAGACATGTGTAGGCGATCTGAGCTCTTGCACATGGAGAAAGGTTCGCACAAATGCGAACATACATGTTGCCAAACAGCTTCATGGCGAGAAAAACAAGAACTTGCCTGGCTGTATGTAAATCATTTCCCAACCATGGGTTTATTTTTGTATGGCTCGTGTACTGACTGTTTTAATTGGTGTTTTTCTCCACACAGATGTCGAGGGGTAGCGTTGAGTTTGAAACCCAGCTTCTCACAGAATATCAACGACACGAGTGTCTGTGGCGCACCTCGCTGCCTGAATATCGCAATCAGGCAGCGAGGGCCAAGGCCTACAGGCCTCTTGTCGACCTGGCCAATAGGCTGGCCCCCAGGCCAGGCAGGAGGTGGAACCAGGCAATGGTGGCCCTTAAGATAAAGAATATGGGGGCCGCGTTCACGCGGGCTCAACTAAACTACCAGGACCGTCGGTCAGGGGCTGGAGGTGAGGAGGTACCATTGCCTACCTTATGGTACTATCCGCTCCTCACCTCCACCCTTGGCCACAGCAGCTCGCGTGCAACGCGGACCAACCGCCCCATTGCTGCGTCCCATGTAGGCCCTGGCCAAGAAACATCTGCACCACAGGAGGTGGGTAATTGTGTTACGGTGGTGGCCCACAATGCTTGCATCACATGTGTGCTTGTCTGCATGCTTCACCGCAACCCCATTGTGATATTTGGGTCCTGGGCTGGCAAACCATTTCTTGATGTGTTATGTGTCCTCAGGGGCTTGGCTGGTTTAATCTACAATCTATCCACAAAGCCCTACTCCAATTCTGCAATGACACAGACATATGTGTCTTTTGGAAGTAGTTTGCAATATTCTAAAAAATGGCTTTGATTTGTATTTGAGGAGGGACATAGCAACATGTACTAAATGGTGAAGGCACACATGTGTGTGGCCTTTGGCCCATGTAGTGTATGTTTAATGTAAGGGGGTCCTATTTTTATTAGTTTGGGGCTCACAACGTCAAGCTGGGCCACATGGCCCTGGCCGGGATTTCAGCCAGCATCAAGCTCGTGTGGTCACATATGATTTTTGGTTTAGGGCACTACGAATGCCACATATGTTTTTTTTACGCAGAGTACGTGTGATGCTACAGGTGAGTGTACAGGAGACGTGCAGGTGTTGGGGTCACTAGCCTTCTATCTTTCTGGTGTCTTGTTTTTTGGTTGGTGGTGTGTTGTGTGTGGTTTGGGATTCTGGAGGCCTATGGCCAATTTAGAGAAATGATGTTGCTTTTATTAAAACTGTTTTTCTTTTTTCTTTTTTTTCACAAGCCCCTGAGCAGGCCGGCTCCATTCCTGAGCATCCTGTCGCTGATGAGGCTCAGCCGAGTACATCTGCGGCTGAGCAGGAGAATGGAGCTAGTGATGTGGGTCCGGACCCAGGGCCCAGCTCGGTTATCTGGCGAAGGCGACGACCTGCCCCACCGGAGACCGAGCTGGGCACCTGGGCCTGCCAGGTCCTTTTGAACGAACAGCGGACCCACATCTCTAGCTACGCCCTCCACATGAGCGACAGGTTATCAAGGGTGGAGCCCCTCCAACGTCAGATCGCTCAGCGGGTCTTTGATCGTGTCATTGATGCGGCCGAAGATGGGGCCCTGCAATGGGGATGCCACATCCCCTCCCCAGTGCGGAACGACATCTGGCCCCTTTCGGCCGCCGAGCCACCGCAGCGAGTGAGAAGACTGGCCCCGACACGCACCCCAAATCCCCCCCCAACACGTCGTCTTCGATCCAGACGCTCTCAGGCAGGTCGGTGTTGCCATGAGAGGGGGGGGGAGCCGGCATTGTCAGAGCAGACAGAGGAGGATGAGGAGGAAGTGGGACACTAGTAGCCAATGCACTTAATTGGCCGTCTTGACTATGACATATGCACCCCGCCACATTGGCCCCTTTTTTTTTTATTCTTTTTTTGTGGGGCCAAAATTGCCCTATGTATTTTCTTTATGTTTATTTACTTTTATTATGTAATAAATTATTTTGTGGCACACAATTGTGTCTTTATTTAAGGTTATAAATTTAGGGTTCAGCGTGGCTGAATGTTTAGGGTCACAATATAGTGGACACTATCCACCCATTGTGGGCAATGGCCCCAGAGCAGGAGCACCATGTGGGCCGCTAACATGTTGTTGCACTTCAAAGAGGTGTGGTCATGTGGGTCACACAGTTACGGAATGGACATGTTGGCGACAAATACATGTGTGTTGTGACATCAAGGAACACACAAAAATAGTAGTCATACTTTTTATTAACAACATACATGTGTGACAGACATTTGCCACAATAGACACAATGCTGTTTTCAGCTCATAGTAGCCAGGCCACACTCCCCCTGGTCCCAATGTGGGACACTATAAGAGAAGAGCCCAACGTGGGCAAAAAAAAAATAAAACAAAAAGCCAACAAGGCAACAGTAAAAATTTTTGGTCCAACAAGGACAACAGATTTTCAGGACAGGTCAGCCCATTTAGGTGTGGGTGTTGTGACACATCAATGGAGGCCACCATGATGTTGCCAGCATGGCAGCCAACCGGGCCAGGTCTTGCAGCCCGCGTCGGAGTGCCCGCTGTAGCCGTTGGGCGAAATCATGGTGGGCCCTCATCACGTCCTCCATGGTAGGTACACCTGTATTGTGATTAAAAACAAAAATTTACATTCTAATAGTCCCTATGGTGGTTTGGTATGTTCACACAACAAATATGGTCCTTACCCTCGGGCTCAACCTCCTCCTCAGTATCAGTGGGTGATGGGGAGGCACTGACACTCCACCCCGCAGCTCCAGCACGTTCTCCATCTGCAACAATGGGTGAAGAACATTATTCACAAAATGGGTGCAAATCCTAATTACCCCAAACCACCACACTGCTTACAGTGTGCAGGGCATAGCACACAACAAAACACACTTACCACTATAATCATCCCAGGCTGGCTCATTTGCTGGTTGAGGCATGGCCTCATCCTGGCCAGCAGACGATGGCACCTCAGGCTCTGGCCCCGCTGGCTCATCAGCATCTGCCGCGGGCGGAGCTGATGGGGAAGGCAGCTCCTCGTCCTGAAGCCCTGCTGGGTCTTCCTGCTTCTCCTCCTCATGCCCTGGTGACAGGCTATTCCCTTGTGGGGATGGTGTGGCAGCTGCCTCTTGAGGCGGTGGGGTTGGTGGGCCACCTGCAGGTGGTGCCGGGGGAGCCTCATCAGATGAGTCTGCAACATCTGTATTTGAAGAAACAATCATTCAGCTGTCAGAAGAAGGTTTCAGCTCAGAGATGTTGACACATTTAGATTGTTGGGCTATGTGTTTGCAGTAGTCCAGATATGGGATGAGCTCATGTGTTATGCATGTAGTGTGTGTATGAGACATTAGTATGGTTATTGTGTGGAGAACATCTAACACTGTGGACTCATCTTTGGACCAAAATAAACATGAGTTTAAGGCAGATGTGTAGGCACTCCCTCAATATTCTGCTGACTATATGCTACCCCATTGCATGTGTCCCGCCATAGCCCACAGTCTCCTTATAATATGTTTGTCAACATATGTGTGCTGTTTTGTGCTTATACATGGGCAAATGTGTGTTTGGCCCTAACAATTACTCACCACGCAGCCTGGTAATCTGGGCACGGATGTCCACTATGCGGCCTGGGCATTTCTGCTTCAGGTCCGCGATTTTCTTCTGTACGGCTTTAGCGGTCCTCTCCACCCCCAGTTTGTTGAGCAGGGCCCGCTGGATCCGCCTAATGGTGGCGCGATTGCGCAGCCTGGTATGCCGGTGGTGATGATGACCCCAGTAATCGTACCGGTCACAGTGGTCTATAAGGACCAGTAATTTTGCCATCCCCCACAATGCAGCGCGCTGTGCGGCCGCCATAACTGCAATGCTGTGTGCAGAGGAGGGGCTGGCACCTTGCAGGCAGAGTGAAACTGAAACCAACGTCATGACATCATTACGGCCGCTGTCGGGGTCACGCACCATTCAAAGTCGACCTACGCGCAGTGACACGGGCGAAACACTTCTGCGGCACCTACAGAACAAGAGCCCACAGAGCGGTGGGCAACGCAACCTTGTGCGCTGTGTACTGAATTATTCATTTGCATGTGGTATGACAATGCGCACATTAGAGCGCGCAGTGACATGCCAGAAGCACTTCTACGGCATCTGCAATACAATAAGCCAGGGCGGTACGTAAACCAAACTTGTGCGCTGTGTACAGCATTATTCCTTATTATGTTAAGAGAATGTGCACACCATGTAAGGACCATGCCGCATTGATACTTTTGCCTTCCGCAAGTGTGGGTCCGCGTAATTGTACTAATGTATGATCGTGCATACGGCGCGTATCTGTAGTGCTGAAGTGACAGCTCATCCAAGATGGAGGCCTGTGAAGGGAGAGCCAATCGGAACGCAGCATCTTCCACCAATGATCGCTGATGGGGCGCGGTAACCCGGAGCCTGTGTCACGCCCCAGGTACATACCAGGTACATAGTCTGGTGTCGAAACAACCCTTCTGTTCCTTCTTTACACGCCGATACAGGTCGCTACCATCGGCTGGGTAACCACCGGTTTTAGGGCAGTGCTCTGAAACAGGTGCCGCCACTGGCGGGTGGCTACAACCGTCTTCACACGCCGCTACCTCGGGTTGAATTGGCGGTGCAAGATACATTTCTCTCATGTACCCGGTTGTTGCCACCATCCAGTAGCGGCGTACCATTAGAAATAAGACAAGCTACCATGTTAAAGTTAAAGTGAAGGGATCCTCATTGGATATTCACTTGGTGGATATAGCAATGGTAGCTGGTCACTGTTAAGGTTAGAGCCAGGCACAGAGTAATTACTCAGGAGGGGCTGTGGTTAACCATATTAAGATTGTAGCCAGAGTGCTGTGAAAGTACTTATCTTTCTGATGTCCCAGGAGGTCACCCACAGGAGCGGCCTGGTGGACAGTGTTTCCACTTCATTGGTCCATGGAGCAGTGACAGATAGCAGTCTGTCGGCGCTCCCTTTATACTCCTGGTCGGTCATGTGACCGGAAGTGTCAAAGCGCTGTTCACGCATGTGCAGTACCACCACTTTCCATTGTGGCCAGTGTTTGAGTGTGTTTTGGAGTGCTCCCCGGGTAACCGCGGAGGCACTTCCGGTCTGAAGACCGGAAGTGACGTTCAGCACCTTCGCGCATGCGCGGTGGCGCTTGGTGTCATTCACTGCTGCGGCTGGAGCTGCTGTGTTTGTTGATATGTTACCATAGGGCACTTCTGTGTGTGTTACAGGCAGGGAAGGTGCTGATTCCATACATCCTCTGCTTAGGATCACACCGAGGACAGTGTGATCAGGTTACCCCAAGGGGAGGAGGAAGGGGGGAGAGAGAGGGGGGAGAGAAAAGGGAGGAGGGGCTGAAGCAAATGGGTTCAATACATGGAATAGGGCACTCTGTTGTGGCGAAGGGACAGATGTACCACGTGAATTAGGTGAGGGCACTCTTAGGGTGTGGGAAGCCATATGTTGAATGTGAGTTTTGGCTTGTTTAGGTTACTTATATACGGTTTGAGAAGTGTATGTATTTAACATCCAGTGAGGGCATATAATGTATACGAACAGACATATGTGGGGGGCCCTCTTGAACCGGAATGGTCAAAACATACAGCAAATGTAATAAAGGCATAACTGAAAAATAACATAAGTACAGTGAAAACAAGTAGGAGTCCAAACCAAAACTGAAACTTAACCAGTTTTAACTAGAGGGATAAAAGAAAAAATGAAAAAATGAAAATTATGGCCAACTAGTGTTACCAAAATAATCACCATCTTACCCATAAAAAGTAGAAACGTGCCTGACTGAATTTTCTAAGGATTAGGTGACCTAGGAGAGAGTCATACACATTAGTTTACCAATCTATTTCACGGTTAAGCCCCCTAGGTGTTAGAGTATCCAGAGTGTAAATCCAATACGATTCTCGCTGTTTGAGTAGCTGGATATGGTGCCCCCTCTTCTGGGTCTATCCACTTTTTCAATATCTGAGACCTGAGTTCTAATATGTTGTGTCTCGCCCCTTTAAAGTGTGCGGGTAAAGGGAGCCAGGTCTTTTCCAACCTGATGGTAAACTTGTGACTGGACATCCGGTCACGTATAGCTTGTGTGGTCTCGCCCACATACAAAAGTCCACAAGGACATTTGATGACGTAGACTACATAGTTGGTCTCACAAGTGTAGTATCCTTTATCCTTTGATTGGGTAGGATTTACCAGAATGAGGGTGAATCACTTTGTTACCTTTGATAACGTTTGAGCACGACATACAGCCCAGACAAGGGAATGTCCCAGTGCGTCTTTGTCCAGTGAGAGTCCTTGTGTGGTCGCATTTCGCAGATCCTATGTCAGCCCTAACCAATTTGTCCCGTATGTTAAGTGGTTGTCTCATACACATCATGTTTTTTTTTTTTAAAGATGTCTATGTTTGGGTATGACTTGGTGAGGAGTGGCCAGTGGTGTCGGATCAGGTTATGGACTCTATTGATGGAGGGATGATGGTAATGTGCAAAAGGGAGCCTAGGTTTCTGTATGTCAAGTGGTGGGGTGGCGTCTGTTTTGGCTCTCTGTAATTCGGCATCTAGTAATTTTTTTGGGTATTCACGACTGCTGAATTTATTGGCCATTTCAAATAGTCTGGATTCTCTTGTCTGGGGGGTTGACACAATTCGAGTGAACCTTTTAAGTTGCAACCTTGGTAAGCTGTTTTTAGTGGCTTTTGGATGACAACTTTCATACGATAACAGGCTATTGCAATAAGTCTGTTTGGTGTAGATGTCTGTTGAGAGCAGTCTCTGGTCATTTTTGAATACTTTGGTGTCAAGGAAGGTAATAAAATCAACGTCATGAGAGAGAGTGAATTGGAGTTCAGGTCTGACTAAGTTCATTGTGTTATAGAACTGGAGCAAACTTTGTTGGTCACCCTGCCAGATACAAAAAATGTCATCTATGTATCTGACCCAAACAAGTGCGTGCTGTTTGAATATGGGGTCCGGGTAGATGTCTTCAAACCGATCCATATATAGGTTTGCGTATGCCGGGGCTACATTCGAGCCCATCGCGGTACCGCAGGAATGAACATAGAGCTCCTCCTCAAAAAGGAAGAAGTTCTCGCGTAGCACTATGTTAAGCAGATCCAAGCAGAGTTCCTGGGTTTTGGTATCAACCTGTACTTCCTCTAGGGTGAGTGCAGCTGCCGCTATGCCCTTGTTGTGGTCTATGGAGGTATAAAGGCTATTGACATCCCATGTATTTAAGATACAGTTACTGGGAATAGTACCTATGCCCCTTACTTTTTATAAGAATACACCAGTGTCTAGAATGAAAGACTTGTTTTTTTGGGTGAATGGAGTCAATATTTTCTCCAAAAAGACAGATAGCGGGTTCAATATGGAATCAGTGGAAGCAACAATGGGACGCCCAGGAGGATTTTGCAGATTTTTATGGATCTTGGGTAAAGTGTAAATCACTGGTGTGATTGGATGTTGATTTGTAAGGAATGTCCTGACCTTTTCATCAATTGTCTTGTTGTGCACACGTTTAGTCAAGATACTGTCAATCTTTCTACGTATACTGGCCGTTGGGTCCGACTGAATTCTCCTGTATGTGGTGGTGTCAGATAGCTGTCGCCTGATCTCTTGTGTGTATTGCCATTTATTCATGACTACAATAGCCCCTCCCTTATCCGCCGGTTTGATTATAATGCGTTTGTCATCTTTGAGAGAGGTAATTGCCTGTTTCTCAGAGGGTGGGAGATTGTGGTGGACAGGGATGATGTGTTTGATGTCCCTGTCAATTAGGTTGATGAATGCCTCGACACCGAGGTTGGTTTTAGGTGGCATGAACATACTAGGATTTCATAGGCCCAACACATCTAGTGTCAGTTTAAATTCTGCCCTTCGTTCTGGTACAGTGCCTAGCGAATTTCCTCCATATGAAGGAATGCTGTCAAAGTGTACCTTTAACCTAAGGTTTCAGTAAAAAGAATGTAAATCCTTCTCCAGTTGGAAGGAGTCCCATCTAGGAGTAGGGCAAAAAGAGAGCCCTTTGTTCAAGACCTTGAGTTCAAGGGGTGAAAGGCAATAGTCGGATATGTTTACTACTACGTTTGGACTCCTACCTGTGATCTTGTGACCATCTGGTGACCTGGTTCTCGTCCTCCTGGATCTCCGTGTGGGTGTGCATCTGCTCCTAAAAAAATGGGGCGAGGTATAGGTGCCACAGGTAAGTTACAGGTGCTGTTAATTACACAAATTAGAGAAGCATCACATGATTTTTCTAACAGTACCAATACTTTTGTCCACCCCCTTTTTTATGTTTGGTGTGGAATTTGATCCAATTTGACTTTAGGACAATTCTTTTTGTGTTTTTTCATTGAAGACAAATTAAATGAAGATAATAATACCAAAGAATTTGTGATTGCAATCATTTTCAGGAAGAAACTGAGTATTATCTGACAGAATTGCAGGGGTGTCAATACTTTTGGCCACAACTGTACGTGTATGATGATGCATCAGGACCGACCATCCTCTCAAAAATAAGGACTGCTCCAGACTTTCTACATATCCCAAGTGGCAATATCAAAACCAAGGACTGGGAAAAGGAACGAAAAAGAATTGTTAGCATATGAACTTCATTATGCGACTCTAGGTGAATCCTTTCGACAGGGCCACGTGGCTTACGAAGATACGACGTGGCTTACGAAGCAATCTGAGACCCACCCTTTTTTCTGATAACGAGAAGTTCTGTACAACGTTCCAGAAGATATTGAATAAGTGTTCTTTTGATATTATACTTCTCACCATAGAGTACCTACAGGAGGCCATAAAGGAAAATGAAGAGAAAGTGACAGCTATCGAAACACAGCTGATGGCCACTTCCAACTCTACTGAGTTCACATCACTTAAGAACAAAGTAGATTCTATTCTTGCAACCCGTCGTAAAACCCTTGAGGAAAGGAAAATAACTAAATTCCATAGAGACACTAAGGACTATTCTACTAACAAGGTCTACCAATGGGATGAACCTGCACCCAGACGACCACGTCCAAAACCCCGCCGTCCAGCTGGCGGTGGGACTTCATCGGTAGGTTCTACATCTGCTGGTGGCTCCTCGCCAGGATCCGGGAGCGACATTTTTTTAGGAGCAGGCGCACACCCACCCGGAGATCCAGGAGTGCAGGGGTGTCAATACTTTTGGCCACAACTGTAGGTGTTAGACAACATGAGTCCTTCGTTTGGTGCTCAATGCCAAAGGAAAACATCAGCTGAAGTTATAATGGCTAGCACTCAGTTCGGTTTGAACAGTGTTTTACAAACACTGACACCAAAGGTTTTTCTTGCAAGATACCTTGACCGTTTTGTATGACCTTTGTTGGATGATTTTAGTAACATTAGATTCATCAGAAATTAATAGACGCTGTGCTGTGATTGGCTGCTGTGAGCCCAGAAGGTGACTTGGACCTTTCTATACATTCTGCAGAACTTTTAGGCTCTATACTAAAGGAAAATAACCTGTAAACCTATATACCTAAATAATGATACAGACTAGAGAAAAGGAATTCCTTCTGTACTTTTCTAAAGACTGTGCTCTAGTGTATTGCAATGATGTTCCTGGGATAATGAAACATTCTACATTGAGAATAACATGAGAGGGTGGGAACTTTATTAGTTCATCCAAAAAAAGTCTGAAAGCTGCTCCTGCACAATGACAGTGAGTGTGTCAGTGCCTGTGGGCATTATGTGCACTTGATGGAAAGCTATGATAATCTGCTGCAATGTGTGTACAGTTTCATATCTGAAACGTTATAAGATATGCGCCTCCCCGGACGGGGAAGAAAACTAAAGTATTCATGATTGTATATAGTTTACTTATTGATGTTGATGATTGCATAAATATAAAAATGTTTTTCACTTCCCGAAGGGCGAATGTGATGCTCGGGGATGAGAATGTTCAATCAAGGGGGAGTGTGGCGCCCCACTACGTAGGTGCCACAAAAGGGGTACTGCACCCAGAAAAGAGGTGTAGTACTACACTGCAATTGGGACAATTGTCACAAGATGGAGCCCTAGAGCAGACACCCACACACTAGGACAGTAGGTGGGAGGGAACCCTGGGAGGATAAATAGTGGCCTCAAGGGGGAACAAGGAGGAGGAGTAGAGGGGATTCAGGCTCAGAGAGTGAGCAGATAGGAGTTGGAGTGAGTCGGAGGAGCCAGGCAGCCAGCCTGAAAGGAGAAAGAGGGCCATCTCGGCTGAGGGGCCCTGAGAATGAAAAGATCCCAACCAAAGAGGAAGAAAGCAAGGAAACTCAGAAGCGCAGAGTTCACTTGAGTGGGGAGCGAGTAACGTTTAGCGTTTGCCCCATAGGAAGAAACCCGGGTACCGGAGCCCGCACCTGTGAGTTCTTTAAGTCTCACAAAAAATCCGTACAACAGGGATATTATATATATATGGCTCTGACTCCCAAAGATCCCACAAGAGGGAAGCCAGAACCGCAGAGGGCGACTGCGGCATTCAACAAAAGGTTTACCCAAAGGGTACAAAGGGGAGAGGAGAAGAGAATCAGAAGTAACAGGAGGCCAGATTATCTACAGGAGCTAAGGCTTCTTAACACTGGGAACAGAAAAGAAGGAAAGGAAAGGAACATAAAGGAGGGTTCCATCTAAGGCCAGAAATCCTAATTGCAGCCTGAAGCATTCGCCAGCATACCATCTAAAGAACTATTGAACTGTAAAGCTGACTGAAAGAGTTCAAGTAAAGTTACCTGGTGAAGTGAAGCTTTGACTCTTCTGCATCCTTTCTATATAAACTGTTTGCTTTTCAGCATCTCTACGCCGGTGGTCCAGTCCCGCCTGCGGGGACCATTCCATCTAGGCCGCAATACCACCGACCACCGGAGGACTGTGGCAGCGCTGGTGAACATCACCAGACTCAGCAGGTGGCGTCACGAAGACAATCTTGTAAATAATCCCTTTTAAATAATAATTCCCCCAAATTTTCAGTTGACCCCCAGGGCCATGGCTTCAGGATGGCCAGCCGTGACTTTCCGGACTGAAAAAGAGAGAGAGCCCGAGAGCCGAGTACCCCATAGCCCTGGGTGCGCGTCAAATCTACACCTTATTCTCAAGAAACTTAACTATGATGACCAGGGATAATCAATATGTAGTCATCTGAAATGTTCTCTTTGCTCCTTGGACAGCAAGGAGAATGCATGGGGTTACCCATACTTTTTGTGTGAATGTGACAGCACGGAAAGGACTCATCCCTGGATTCAAAAAAGCTGCCAACGAGAACATCTCTGCAGCCTGGACTCAAGAAAATAAGGGAAAGTTTAGTGAATCCCATTAAAGTTCTTCTACCACCACTCCACATTATGTCAGGACTGATGAAGCAGTTTGTGAAAGCTCTACCAAAAGATGGAGAGACTTTAAGTTCCCATTGTGAGACTGCAACCTGGAATGTTTGCTATGGGACTTGTAGTCAACAAGTTTAGGTAATACATCCAGGGCCAGGTTAAAAGGTTAGTCAGAGACCTGTTCGGATCTGAATAAACATATAGCTCCCTTGGGTTTGTCTCATGCAAGAAGAAACTGTTTGGTCACATGGTCTCTATGTTTGGAAGCGGCCATCTTGTTGGAGGCACACAGCCAGGATCCATGTGTATGTAGAGTCTTCTGTGTCAGGGAGCTGCAATCCTTCTGAGGTTCTGGACTGACAGGAGTCTGTATGTGGAGTAAGTCACAGATCTTGGTCAGTGAACTCAGTGAGGTAGATTATGGAAATGGCAGTGGCTTTGGATGTTCAGGAAGCTGCGGTATTTCTGTGGGTAAGGACTGATGACAGGAGTTGATGTGGCAATTTTCCAAGCCGAGAGAAATGCTATCAATAAGCTGAATGATGCTGATTCTCATTCTTTGTAAATATTCTTCATGGCTGCTTTTCAATTTGAACCATTGACCTTTCACTTGGCTTCAACCAATTAACAAAAAGCTATAAACGAATGTAAGGATAGGTTTTAATTGAATAATAATAATAAATCTTTATTTATATAGCGCCAACATATTCCGCAGCGCTTTACAATACAGTGGGTAATAAACAAAAATACACAATATAATACAGTAAGCAATTCCAGTAGAGAAAGAAAACAGTACAAAAATAGGAAACAATACAATAAGCAGAGAATCAATGAAAAAAATACAATACAATAGGTAAAGCAAAAACAAAGGTGACCCTGCTCAAAAGAGCTTACAATCTACAATGGGATAGGGGTTATGTGGCGCCCCACTGGTCAGGCGTCACAAATGGGGTATTGCACCCAAAAATGAGTGTGCAGTAATCCCTGTCGTAGTAGAATGCAGAACACTGTGGAAGGATTTGAACCCAGCACACACACACCCACCGATGCAACCGGGGGGAGGTCCCTAAATAGAGAGTTGGAGAGTGAGGTGTGGGAGAACCAGGGAGAACACAAATGGGGAGTCTTCAGGAGTGTCTTCCCCTAGGAAAGACGGAGAACGGGAGCTGACCCAAGAGAGAAAAGGGGGCTTCAGGAGAGGGCTGGAGAGAAGTAGCCCAGACAGAAAGGTCCTGACTCGTACACCCAGAGTGCGCGGGTCTGACAACGCGGTGAGGAGTGTTCATCCTCTGACCGTACTCGGCCCTTCTCAGAAGACGTGCTCAGGGTGTTTATCCCCTGGGGTGTACCACTGCTGTCTAAGCAGGCACAGAGAGGAGAGAAAAGGGAACAGGACAAAGGCTAGAGGCAAGAGGGTATCACCAGAGACTTCCACAGATTCTGTATTCTGCTGCGACTACCCGGCCGTCCGTCCTGCAGAGTACTGTGAGCTGTACCACCATCTTGATCAGTTTGTCAAGTAAAGTACCTGGAAGAGTGAATCGCCTCCATTTCTCTGTTCCACTAATATTGACTTTCCTCAGCAGATGGCACCGCTCTGGCAATGAGTATCACTGCCACAGAGGCCTATCTCTACCTGTAGGGAGCTGATCCACCCTAGCCGCAATACCACCACCCTCCAGATGACTGTGGTGGCGCTTGTGTCTAGTCACTAAGCACTACAGGTGGCATCATATGACAAAAACTATAATCCCTTGTAAATAGTCCCTTCTTTTTGTGCAGCTGTACCCCCAGGGTACCCCCAGGGTCACGGTTCTGGGCAGGCCACCGACGACGTTCCCCCAAGAAGAGAGAGAGAGAGACCCAGATGTTTGAGTCCTCAAGGCTGAGGCTCACGTGATCGGCCCAGTGCATTATGGGCTTGATCATGTGATCGGCCCGCCTCCGCGCATGTGCAATGCGCTTATTAAAGCCAGGCTGATCACGTGACCAGCCCCATAATGCACCGCGTCGGATGTGACATTGCAGCCGATGCATACTATGTTTAACAGGGCCCCTTTAGATGAGAAAGGGATAGATAGGGAGCAGCTAAGAAGGTGTAGGGACAGCTAGTGATAGCGTAGGGCCTTAGATTCAGGTGACAGGTTCCCTTTAAGCGGTTTAGAATATTACACCACAACAAGCCTCTCCCCATGGGCAACTCTACTATCAATTATTCTAAACAGTCTCATGTGTTACTGCCTTCAGTTGAGTGTAATTATCTTTATCACGGAGGAATATGCTGTGTTTTTCTGGCATTATAAATGAAGGCTACATTTAGAAGATTTTGCTTTACATGAGAGGAGCCCACAATAGTTACATTTCACATCACGGCCACTAATCTCTTCTGAGCCTCCTGTAATGAAAACCATCAAGAAGTGGAATAACATCAATTATTGCTTTTATTGTAATATATTTCAGGACTTTTTAAATGGATTTGATTACATTTTGTTGCTTTTTAGGAGAAATCAATACTTGACTCTTCATTGACATAAATGATGTGTGAGGAGAATCAGACACAAGTCACTCACATCCGTCTTCTCGGATTCCAAAGTCTTTCCAAATACAAAACTCTTCTCTTCCTTCTGCTTCTCCTGAGTTATATTTGCATTCTGGGAGGAAATCTTCTCATTATTCTCTTAGTGACCATTATTGACCACCTCAAGACCCCAATGTTTCTCTTTCTGAAGCATTTATCCATAGCAGACGTCTTACTATCCACCAGCATTATCCCTATGATGTTGGACATGATACATGTTGAGGAGGGTATATTGCCATTTTGGGGTTGTGTGGCTCAGCTGTATGCATTTGGAATTTTTGGATTTGTTCAAAGTTTAATCATTGCCATCATGTCTTATGATCGATACTTGGCCATCTGTCATCCTTTACGTTATTCCTCACTCATGAGTCCACATCTTTGTCTCCAGCTGGTTATTGGTTCTTGGTGTTTGGTTGTTGTGTTAATGTCTAGTGATATTTTTGTTATTATTCAGTTTAACTTCTGTGGCTTGAATTCCATTGACCACTTCTTCTGTGACCCTGGTCCTGTAATGGAATTGGCCACTTCAGACATTTCAGTTTACCTTTTGCAAGACTTTGTTTATTGCATCTTTTCGCTTCCTTTTCCATTTGCTCTCATCATTATTTCCTACTTTTGCACTTTCTTGGCCATCATTAAAATGTCTTCGACTTATAGTATGAGAAAAGCCTTCTCCACTTGTAGCTCCCACCTGACCACAGTGTGTGTATATTATGGCACCCTAACCGCAGTCTACATGACTCCATCTGATGAGAGCTCATCCAATATCAACAAATACAGATCCTTGTTGTATTTAGTGGTGACACCATTGATGAATCCCATTATCTATAGTCTGAGGAACAAAGAGATCAGAAGAGCTGTGCCAAAAATTTGTTATATTTTATTAAACGGATGGAGATGCTGAAACCTTTAGTAAAAAGATGAAAATGGAACATTTCATTCAACTATGACTCTCAGTATCCTATTGATGAAAACAGTTAAACCGATACTTAATTTTATATCTGCAGTATTACATTGTGTTGAAATAAGAGATGAAAGATTTAAGTAAAAAAAAAAATGCTGCAGAATTCTTTTTATTTGTAATTTGGTTATTGTGAATGCAACGAATGACATCCGGCTAACGACATCCGGCTAACGACATCCAGCTAATGAAATCCGGCTAACCACCAATTTGTTGGAGTCTTCTTTGAAGTGGGATTTTTAAAGAAATGATAAAATCTTGTACTGACTTTTCCAATTTCTTGTCTTTCTGCAGCTCCCGTCTCGGTCATCTTCACTCACTCTCTGATCACCCAACAGTGACTCTTTGGCCTCCAGTGTGCTCCATGCTGATTAATTTACAGGCACACTATTGACATTTATGCCACTTACTTGTAGGATTAATAGAAACATCAGAATATAATAGACATGTTTTATGGCGATATTGTATAGTAACTGGAAAAAGATAGGTTCAAATAGGGTTTTATCTTGGTTAAAATTAAAGACACATAGTGATAATGTAGAGAGGGCGTGTAAGTCTTGACCATTGTATGAGCTTTAAATGGCTGCAGGAGCCCCACATGGGAAAAAAAGATAAAAATGGAGAAGATGGGGTTAATTAGTACTGCAGTGAGATGAAAATGGATGAAACAGGAATCCTCGAATTGTGATTTAGTGTCAACGCGTGTCAGAGGTCCGATCACTCCATCACTACACCTGTCAAACCGTAACATAGGTGTCCTAAGGCGAGCTCAGGGAGGCCAGAAACCTCCCGTGGAGCAGAAGGGCATCACAGTGGATTTCTTTTTACTGTGATTTGTCCTGATGAAGGAGTGATCTGAAACGCGTTGACAATAAATCACGGTTCTAGAACCTCTCTCACATCCATTTTCATCTGTTGGTGGTATGCATTAACCGCTTCCTCTCCATTTTAATCTAGCAATGGCAGTATTAGCTTGTTATATATTTTGTTAATCCTATACTCAATTTTGAGATACGCTCATCTCTAGTTGCAACATGCAGAAATTTTGTGGTCTGCAGTTTGTGAGAAAGTCTCTTCATGGTGCAAAATATCTTTCAATGGATTGAAAATAATATACACATATCTCAATTACGGTAAATATGGTGAGCTTTTTATCTGCTTATTTCACATAGTTGTCTACAATAAAACAATGACTTATGTTAAGGTTACTAGTTCTTTAATTTACGGTGAAGAATTACAATGATTGTATACTTTTAAGATTGTTATTTTATATTTTTATATATATTTTATTACTTTAATAATTTTTGCTAACTATGTTTTAACAATTTTGTGACAATTCTTCCCTTCTCCATTATGACCAACTTCCTGTGGGTGAAGCAAGTTCCAAAAAGACTTATAACAATTTGACATGGGGACATATTATATTGTAATCTCAATCCTATAGAAAAATTTAAATAAAGTCTATGAGTCAAACCTTCTCATCCAACCTCAGTGTCTGTGTTATGCCTCAGATTTGGGAATGGAATTGGTGACCTTGTGCTGTGTGGTAAGTTTCCTTCCCTGCTGAGGAACAGCTTGGTTGGTCGCTGTCAAAATTCTGAATGAATGTTTTATTTTTATGCCTCTCTTCCTTTGGTTTGCAGTTATTCAGTGTTCTCACTTTCTTAATTTGTCTCTGTCCTTTCACATCCCAGGTTGGGCTATTTACAATATACTCTCCTTTCACCAGCCATCTTTGCTGGCAATATTTCTGTGTGAATTTCTGCTAAAGCGTTCCTGCCCTACAACTAAGGGATTTTGCCTTTGAGGTAGAGACCAATCTTGTTTTTACTCTTTTTTGCTCATTTGCATTTCCTACACCTTTCTTCTATTTTCTGTTAGGTTGGTAAGAGGTTTCCCTTGCTCGCATGTATTATTGCTCCTTTGTCCACTTGTGTACATGCGTTACGTTTGCTCATATTTGTTTTTTGTCTACCCTGGAACACTTTAATTTTCCTGGTTAGTTGGGGTTCTTCAGGAAGTACGAAAAACAACTTACTTCCTTTCAGGCAGACATGGTCACATTGTGAGTTTCTAGATGTGTGGCTAGGGATATTCTGGTCTATGCAAAAACCATTAGGGTGTTGTACAGCTCAATAAACTAGTCTATACAACAAACAGTAGCGTACAGGTGCGATGAAGTGAAATTGTCACGGGTGTGTCAGGAGGCACAGATGAGACTGTAGAGGCCACTCACAGAAGGTCCCAGTGTTTGGCCAAACAGTCCAAATCCTAAAAATATGTCTGTATTGATTTAAGAAGCATTTCCCATTAATGAAAGGTGGAGGGCACTAGGACCCACCTGATCCCTTACCTTGAGTTGTCTATATATTCCCCTTGACTCCCAGGATGCACTGCTGGTGATAGCTTGTTAGGTATTTGCAGGAAGCTTATCAGCTCAGCAGTGTATCTTGTAGTTTCTGTTGAATAGCTGTGTGGATCTTTTCAAGCTAAGTGATTCTTCCCTTCCCTCTTTGTTTATTTCCCTTGTGTTTATCTTCAGTTGGTAGCCGGGCTGACTAGTGATCACCCGCTCTGATTTCTGTGTAGTGGTAGTCCAGGGACAGTAAAGGAATAGGTATCCTTTGGAGACAGTTATGTGGCCTCCTGTGCAGGGCACCACAGGAACTCTTGGGACATGGATGGAAAGTACACAGCAAGCAGACCCCACTAACCAACAACACCTTTCACCCCAGACCTGTAGGGGGAGCTCCACTGGTTGCCTTAAGCCAGTTCCCCCTATAAATACGGGTCCTGGAGGGAGAAACACCAGAGTGTGTAGTCACTAGAGAACTGTAAACAGCTGAGTGAGCTGACCTGGTGCTGGAGCCACGCTAGGCCCACGCCAGAGACACCTGGAAAGTGGTAGACCCTTAGAATAGGGGTCACAGGAACAGGAGAGAAGCAAGTACTATATAGGGGCAGAGGAGTCATCCCGACTCACCCTAACAGAGTTCTGGTCACTGGGTCCGAGCTACAAGAACGTAGTACAAACTTTGTAGAGAAACCAGCACCAAAATAGGGGGTTTAGCTCCCCGAGCACCCGAAGCACCACCAAATGAGGGTCCGGAGTCAGGAGCTCGACAGGAATCCCGTAGAAGTGCCCTCAATGCAGCAAATCCCGGTGTGAAGAGTCACACAGAAAGTGCAGTAACGGTTTGGCCATGTTTCATGCCTGCCAGCCTCCAGCAGAACAACGTTTACTAGGAAGCCTACAACACTGCTTGCTGTGGAAAATCCAGAAGTGTTTACCTCATCCCCGGTCGAGTGTACCTGCCAACACCAGTAAAAGGTACCAAAAGACTGTATGTGTGCGTGTCCCTCCTTCCAGTTGCACTACACCGACCGCACTACCCTATTCCCTTCAATTCTACTAACTGCCCCGGGGAACCCCCGCTCGCCCTGTAGGGAGCGGTTCCATCTAGCTGCCGCCCATCACTCCGAAGGTCTGTTCAGCGCCAGTGCCATCACCGCACACCTACAGGTGGTGTCACGAAACAAACTTTATCTTTTACCTAACCGTGCATTGACCACCGGGCCCACCCAGCCTCAGGCACCGAACCGTGACCGCAGCCAGCTCCTCAGACCTGAGAACCCGGCAACTAGGAGTCAATTTGGCGTCACGAACAAAATATGAACAGACCCGTTTCTTAAGGGGTATTGTGTGCCATTTAATGACTGTGATTGTTGAACTGTAAATTTGAACCGCCATTGCTGCGCGGAGAGTGGGAAAAGAAGGGGTGTTACTGTGCAAAGGGCGCGAAGATAGGACCCGCCCCACGCTCTGACGAGCTCCGCCGAACGCAGCAGCAGCAGAACGCAGCAGAAACTCCCGTGGTGCCTCACTCCCCACCGCTGGACCAACAACTTCCGTTGATTTGAAAGAGACTGGCCGCGATTAACTAAGGGGGAGCGAGGATGAGTAATCTGGACCCCAGCAACCCAGTAGCCCCATCGGTGAACCCGCCAGTTGCCCCGCCAGCAACTCAGAACGTACAGCCTCCGGTCACCAACCCGCCTGGCGGCGCCATGCTGCCACCGCTGCCCGCATCGGAGACCCCGATAATGCCTATATCTCTGCCGTACGTCCCGAATGCAGCCTGGTTACCAAAGTACAGCGGCAAGCCCGGCACCCTAGATGCGTTCCAGAGGAAGATATGCACCGTGCTGGATATGTACGCGATGACCGGTAAGCAGAGAGCGTCAGTAGTAATGGGACAATTAACAGATGCAGCAGAGCCGGAAGCCCGAAACTGGTGTGTGCAAGATCAGGAGTCTGTTGAACAAATCTTTATAAAGCTAAAGAGAGTTTTTGAGCATCACACTGAATCTGAGCTAAGGCTGTTGTTTTATCACTGCAAACAAGGGGCACAGGAGAGTGTCCTGGACTATTCACTGCGCCTGCAAGAGGCACTGAGACTGTTAAGACAGGCTGATCCCGGTAGTGTCCGAGATGAAGACAAAACGCTGATTGAACAGTTTGTTATAGGCCTCAGATTACCTGATGATAGAAAACAAGCGCGCTGGTGGGCTCTGCAAAATCCTGGTGCAGAGTTTGCTACATTAAGAGACTTAACCGTTCGGGGACAGCAGCCCCCTGCAGTACCAGATTTAACCCTTTCCGCGCCGGAAGCACCTCCTTCCTCCCCCGCAGTACAATCTAACGCATAGACTGTGACACCTGACCGGTTTGATAAACTGTGACCAATGTGCAGCAGCTGACCAAAGAGGTGGCAAGGCTCCGAGGTGGGAGAAGACCCAAAACAGAAGCAAGGCCATCAGACAAGATCCAGCTCCCTGACGGCCCCGACGACGTTCTGTGGATGAAGAAGTGGACGACGATGCTGCGAGGGAGACCTACAGATTGCTACAGCGCTGACGGGCATCCCATCTGTCGCAAGTGCGACAAAGAAGAACATGTCTACCGTTCCTGTCCTTTAAATGAGCAGCCCCTGGGAGAGGAGGGCCAACCCCAGGAGTAGACAGTCCAGGCCCGACCAACTGGGAGCACAAGTACGTAGGAGATCGTCCGTACTTGTCCATCATCATCGACGGCACCGCTACAACCGCATTGATAGACACTGGATCCCAGGTGACAACCATCCCGAGTATCCTTTACAAACGGTTTTGGTCCGATGTCAAACTGGAACCCCCAAACCCTGACTTGAACATTGAGGCAACCAATGGGTTGCTAGTTACAATAGAGGGGCAGTGGGAGGCAACAGTAAAGGTGGGGAGGGTACAGTTGAAGAACCAGGGTATCATAGTGGTTCAGGACAAACCCTACGAGCGGGACCCACATGTGATACTGGGTACCAATGTGATGGTTAAATGCCTAGATGAAGTGTTGTTTTTGCTCCAACAGAGTGCAGATACCGCTAAGCCAAGAGAGAGAAGAGCTCTTCAGAGGGAGATCCGAGCTCTGGTGTATCGACAACAGGTAACAAGGTCAAATGGTGAAATTGTCAGTGTACGTGAAATGGTGTCAGGAGCTCAGTGTGGGAACTGACAACACATCTTCTCACCAGAAAAATGGAGTCTATCGGGTAGTTCGAGAGTATGAGCAGGTGTTTAGCAAACATCCACTTGATTTTGGGAGAATTAAAGGGGTACAACATCATATGCCCACAGGTGACCATGCACCCATCAAAGAAAGATACAGGCCTATACCACCAGCACACTAACATGAAGCAAAAGAGATGCTATAGGACATGAAGAATGCAGGGGTCATTAGAGACAGTTGTAGTCCCTGGGCAGCACCACTGGTCCTGGTTAAAAAGAAAGACGGTAGTATGAGGATGTGCGTAGACTATAGGCAAATCAACAGAGTAACACACAAAGATGCATACCCGTTACCCCGCATAGAGGAGTCACTAGCTGCACTTTAGTCTGCCAATTACTTCTCCACATTAGATCTTACAAGTGTGAAATGTTCTTGATCTTTGTTCTGCTGCTGTAATACTGTAATTTCCTCCGGGATCAATAAAGTTTATCTTATCTTATCTTATCTTGTCTTAATGGCAGGTCTCCGTTGCAGAAGAAGATCGTGAGAAGACAGTCTTCACGATGCCGATGGGGTTATGCGAGTTCAACAGTATGCCATTCGGGTTATGCAACCCACCAGGAACATTCCAGAGGCTAATGGAGTGTTGCCTAGGCCACAGAAACTTCGAGACTGTACTGCTGTACCTGGAGAATGTCATAGTGTACTCACAGACCTATGAAGATCACCTGCAACATCTGAGTGAAGTGTTCGAGTTATTGTCCAAGTATGGCATGAGAAAAGTTGGGATTGAAGAGGTGTATCACGGTCTGCGCTGCTATACCCAAAGAAACACTCACATGGAAGGCAGGATTTCAAAAGCAGTTTCTTTCCTTTACTCCAACGTGTTTCGGTGCACAACCTGGCATCCCTGAGGAAGGTGCCAGGTTGTGCACCGAAACACGTTGGAGTAAAGGAAAGAAACTGCTTTTGAAATCCTGCCTTCCATGTGAGTGTTTCTTTGGGTATAGCAGTGCGGACTGTGATACACATCTTCAATCCCAACTTTTCTCTGGACGTTTTTCCACGTGCGAGTGGTCAGTGGAGGTCCTGCAGCAGCTTATTTGTTGATGCCTTCAAACCAGTTGTGGGTCACACAACTGAACCAGGTGAGTGGATCCATAGCACCACCTTTACACTTTAGTGTCGCTAGTGATAGGGCACTATTGCGCCTCTTGTCCCCCACCCCCTTTTGTTTTTACAAAGTATGGCATGAAGCTGAAACTGTCAAAGTGTCACTTGTTGAAACCCAAAGTCCAGTACCTGGGACATGTGGTCAGTGCAGAAGGCGTAGCACCCGACCCGGACAAGATTACAGTCATCAAGAACTGGCAAGCGCCAACCACCTTCAAAGAGGTACGTCAATTCTTAGGACTGGTCGGGTACTACAGAAGGTTTAACAAGGGCTACACGAAGATAGCAGTGCCCAAGCAAGATCTTCTGGTTGGTCAATCCAAGAAAGGCAAGATCAGAGGTCCTCCATTCCGGTGGGGATCAGAACAAGAACAGTCATTCCAGAAGTTGAAAGATGCCTTAACAGGAGAAGAGATCCTAACCTACCCCGATTACAACCTGCCGTTCCTGTTATACACGGATGCAAGCAATGAAGGCTTAGGAGCAGTCCTATCACAGAGACAGCAAGGTAAAGAGAAGGTGATAGCCTACGCCAGCAGAAAGCTCCGTCCAACAGAGAGGAATCCTGAAAATTACAACTCTTTTAAGTTAGAGTTCCTAGCCCTGGTCTGGGCAATAACAGAACGTTTCAAGCGTTACCTGGCGTCCACCCTTTCACAGCTTTCACCGACAACAACCCTCTAACCCACTTAGAGACTGCAAAGCTGGGAGCCCTGGAGCAACGTTGGATGGCAAGATTATCGAACTATAACTTCACTGTCAAGTACCGGGCAGGTCACAAGAATGGCAACGCTGATGCCCTGTCCAGAATACCTCACCTCCCAGATGAAGGAGAAGACATAGATGACCTAGAGGAAATTGAATTGCCAGCTTTCCACTCTACAGGTACAGCCTCATGTCATCAGGCAAGTCAAAGGTGTAAGGAGAGAACTGTGAACCCGCTACCTCACCATGACTGGAAGGAAACTCAAGCCAATGATCCAAATGTTAGCTTGATCAAAGAGCTAATAACTAGTGATGGGCGAATCCTAAATTACTCGGAATCGCTTGACTCTAGCGAGTCCGAGCCCGGGACTCGCTACTCGTTGCAAGTCTAGCGAGTCCAATGTTAATGAATGGGGAAGCGAGTAATAGCGAGTAGTGTGCGATTTACAAATCACAGATGTGTCTCGGAAGCTTCAGCCTGAAGCAATCCTAGTTTTGTCAGAGTCTCTGCCATTGATTTGCATTGGACTCGTTTACTGTGCAAGTAATCGCTGGGAAACTCGCACAGATAAGAGTCCGGCTGTCTGCTCTGTGTGCAGGCTGCCGCAGCTCCAGGGTCCTAGAGCCCGCCTGCTGCCTGATGTAGCAGAGCTGAGATTGTTCTCAGTCTGCTCATTCCCTGTGCATAGACATCTATATCTATGCACAGGAGATGTAGCAGAGAGGGCATCGCGTTTTGGACTGCGTCGGACGGAAGAGGATTTTTTTAATTAAAGATGGAGTCCCTAATGGCTTTTTTTTTTATTTCTAATAAAAAATTTTCTCTGTGTTGTGTTTTTTTTAAAACAATTTAATAGAAATTCATGGCGGTCATGTCTAATATTGGCGTGACCGCCATAAATTTCGGGCTTAGGGCCAGCTGATAATACAAAGCTGGCCCTAACCTCTTTATTACCCAGCGTGCCACCGCCACCAGGGCCGCTGGAAGAGCGGGGTTCAGCGCCAGAGGATGGCGCTTCAATGAACACGCCATCTTCTGGGGTGGCTGCGGGCTGCAGTTTGCAGCGGGGGGTGCCCAGAAAGCTTGGGCATCCCTGTGCTGCGGATTCCAGCCCCCAGCTGCTTAGCTGTACCTGGCTAGACATAGAAATTGCACGGAGCCCCACGCATTTTTTTTTAATTATTTCATGAAATTCATGAATAAAAAAAAAGGGCTCCCCTATATTCTTGTGTCTGGCCAGGTACAAATAGGCACCTGGGGGTTGGGGGCAGCCCGTCGCTGCCTGCTGGATCCGGCTGGTTCCAGAAATACGGCGAAGACCATGTAATTTTTTTTCTGAAAAATCAATAAAACAATCCTAAAAAAGGGACTGCATCTTTATTAACCCCTCGCCCATGGTCCAGGGGTTAATAAAGATGCAGTCCCTTTTATTTACATTGTTTTATGGATTTGTCATAAAAAAATTTCACGTGGGCTTTGCCGTATTTTTGGAACCAGCCGGATCCAGCAGGCAGCGACGGGCTGCCCCCAACCCCCAGGTGCCTATTTGTACCTGGCCGGACACAAGAATATAGGGGAGCCCTTTTTTTTAATTATTTCATGAATTTCATGAAATAATAAAAAAAAAATGCGTGGGGCTCCGCGCAATTTCTATGTCTAGCCAGGTACAGCTAAGCAGCTGGGGGCTGGAATCCGCAGCGCAGGGAGGCCCAAGCTTTCTGGGCACCCCCCGCTGCAAATTGCAGCCTGCAGCTGCCCCAGAAGATGGCGCGTTCATTGAAGCGCCATCCTCTGGCGCTGAACCCCGCTCTTCCAGCAGCCCTGGTGGCGGTGGCACGCTGGGTAATAAAGGGGTTAATACCAGCTTTGTTATACAAGCTGGTATTAAGCCCGAGATTCTTAATGTCAGGCCACGTTTGACCCAGTCACTAAGAATCTCCAATAAAGGGTTAAAAAAAACACAACACACAGAAATTTTTTTATTAGAAATAAAAAAAAAAAGCCATTAGGGACTCCATCTTTAATTAAAAAAATCCTCTTCCGTCCGAAGTAGTCCAAAATGCGATGTCCTCTCTGCTACATCCCCTGTGCATAGATATAGATGTCTATGCACAGGGAATGAGCAGACTGAGAACAATCTCAGCTCTGCTACATCATCTCTGTGAGCAGGTGGGCTCTAGGACCCTGGAGCTGTGGCAGCCTGCACAGAGAAGACAGCTGGACTCGGCTCGCAAAGTAACAGCAGTTACTTTGCGAGTTTCCCTGCTATCACTGGCACAGTAGCCGAGTCTAATGCAAGTCAAAGGCAATCCTAGTTTTGTCAGCGTCTCTGACAAAACTAGGATTGATATTGATTTGCATTGGACTCGTTTACTGTGCGAGTAATCACTGGGAAACTCGCAGAGTACCGAGTCCTGCGAGTCCCTTACTACTCGCCGAGTAACGAGTCCTAGCGAGTAGATTCGCCCATCCCTACTAATAACCCAAGAACATTCCAGTCTGGATTCAGATGCTTCACAAGATGTCAAACGCCTGTGGAAAGAAAGAGGAAGATTATTCGTCTACCAAGGAAAGCTATGCAGACGTTACCTGAACCCCAGAACACATGAACTTATCTGGCAGATAGTAGTTCCAAAAACAGAGATCAGAATGATCCTAGAAGCTTACCATGATGATGCAGGACACTTTGGTTGGAAGAAATCAGAAGCCCTTTTATAAGATCGTTTCTTCTGGGTCGGCATGAGAGGTTCAATTGACAGATGGTGCAAGAACTGTAGACCGTGTCACCTTAGAAGAAAAGATCAACAAAGTCAGAAAGCTCCATTGCAGCCAATAATTACAAAGATACCTCTTGAAATAGTTGCTCTTGACCATGTGAAGTTAACACCGAGCAGAACAGGATACACTTACGCACTCACAATGGTTGATCACTACTCAAGATTCCTCGTAGCAGTACCAGTCAAGGACTTAACTGCAGAAGTAGCAGTTCCAGAATTACTTTTGTTGCCCGCATTGGTATCCAGATCAAGTGTTGACAGATCAAGGATTCGAGTCAGACCTATTCCACGCATTCTTAGGATTAAATGGATGTAAAAAGATAAGGACCACACCGTATCATCCCCAGACAAATGGTCTATGCAAAAAGATGAACAACTTAGTCATCGACATGCTGAAAACTTTACCGCTCGATGAGAGAAGTCAATGGCCAGAAAAGTTACCTGACCTTGTGGATATCTACAATCATCTCCCAGTTAGTTCTAACAGCTACGCACCAGCTTACTTAATGCAAGCAAGACCAGGAAAACTTCCAATTGACTTAGAGATGGGAACAGTCGAACCAACTCAAGATTCTCCAGATGAAGATTGGAATCATCAACGCCAAGAACAGTACAGAAAAGTACAAGAGAGTGTCGAAAGAAACCTAAATCAGAGCAGAAGCAAGCAAGAACATGATTTTAACAAACATGCTTCAACTAGATGACAATTGGGAATCAGAACCCTACACAGTTATGCCATCAAACTATGACCACTCCAAAATGTGTGTAATCAGCAGAGATCAAGGAAGAACAACTGCAACCATATCCAGAGACCATCTAGAGAGATGCCCTGATCAACTGAAACCTAACCAACCAGTTTATCCTTCAGTAACAGTGGAAGAACCAAAAGAAGCCTTAGTCCATACTGAAATTGGAGATTTACCAGCTGACTGGCCTCAATGCAACGGTGCATTCCTTATACCAGTTATTTCATTTTACCAACCTGTAGAAGACCAAGTACCAATTCAACCCGTTCAACAAGAACCAGAACCAAGACAAGAAGAACCTGTTCAATTGCAAGAAATGCAGTCTGTTATACTGGAACCTGAGATTCCTATAATCAGTGAACCTGCTAGTCTCACAGTAAGACCAAGAACTCAACAGACAGCTACTTGCATTACCGCCATTTACAGAAGGTAGTCCAGTAGAGAGATTACATGCCTACTACGGAATTCCAGAATCACGTAGGTCAAATTTAGGAGGAGATAGTGCATGCACTGCACAAGTGGCAGACATAGACACTCCAATACTGCGCAGATCCACACATAGTACTCAAGGGCAAGCCCCATCTAGATATGGAGAGTGGGTTTAAAATGTAAAGTATAGTAATACCCGGAATTACAGTGTAAATAAGTGACCTTAGTCCACAAGTGTAAAAAGTAGTGTACAGAAGGGTGGAGGAACTGGGCACAGCCCCAAGCATATCAAGTTGGGAATAGAAAGTGCCTGGGGTAGAGAAAGAATGTTAGACCCGGCCTCCTAAGCAGAGACACCCATAGGGAATTTGTGTAAAGTTTAAAGTGTGTACCCGTAACGTGTTTAAGCCATCAGAGACTTTACTGCTGGACTTTACCCCTTAACCGTTTGTTGAACCCGGACTATGGTCACAGGACTAGTGTGACAAAAACTGCTTTTCCTTCCCCTTTTCCCCAGCCTGCGGCAGATGGACTAGTGCCGTATGGACTGCTTTTCATATTTTTCATATTTTTCTCCTTTTTTCAGTGATTTTTGTGAATTTTGACTTTAAGACTCTGTAAATACTAGTTATTAAATGTGAATGTATATAAATTGTTTGAAGTTGTAAAGAAAAATTTTTGCTCAGTCCGGGAGAACTGAAGTTAACTAAGGGGAATGTGGCACCCTGTGCAGGGCACCAAAGGAACTCTTGGGACATGGATGGAAAGTACACAGCAAGCAGACCCCACTAACCAACAACACCTTTCACCCCAGAAATGTAGGGGGAGCTCCACTGGTTGCCTTAAGCCAGTTCCCCCTATAAATACGGGTCCTGGAGGGAGAAACACCAGAGTGTGCAGTCACTAGAGAACTGTAAACAGCTGAGTGAGCTGACCTGGTGCTGGGGCCACGCTAGGCCCATGCCAGAGACACCTGGAAAGTGGTAGACCCTTAGAATAGGGGTCACAGGAAAAGGAGAGAAGCAAGTACTAAATAGGGGCAGAGGAGTCATCCCGACTCACCCTAACAGAGTTCCTGTCACTGGGTCCGAGCACCATGGACGCAGTACAGACTTTGTAGAGAAACCAGCACCAAACTAGAGGGTTTAGCTCCCCGAGCACCCGAAGCACCACCAAATGAGGGTCCGGAGTCAGGAGCTCGACAGGAATCCCGTAGAAGTGCCCTCAGTGCAGCAAATACGGGTGTGAAGAGTCACACAGAAAGTGCAGTAACGGTTTGGCCATGTTTCATGCCTGCCAGCTTCCAGCAGAACAACGTTTACTAGGAAGCCTACAACACTGCTTGCTGTGGAAAATCCAGAAGTGTTTACCTCATCCCCGGTCGAGTGTACCCGCCAACACCAGTAAAAGGTACCAAAAGACTGTATGTGTGCGTGTCCCTCCTTCCAGTCACACTACACCGACCACGCTACCCTATTTCCTTCAATTCTACTAACTGCCCTGGGGAACCCCCGCTCGCCCTGTAGGGAGCGGTTCCATCTAGCTGCCGCCCATCACACTGGAAGTCTGAGCAGCGCCGGTGCCATCACCGGACACCTACAGGTGGCGTCACGAAACAAACTTTATCTTTTACCTAACCGTGCATTGACCACCGGGCCCACCCAGCCTCAGGCACTGAACCATGACCGCAGCCAGCGCCTGAGACCTGAGAACCCGGCAACGGTGAGTCAGTTGCAGAAACTGTATATGGACGATAGGGGAGCCAATTGCCAGTGCTAGTTTATCTAGGGGTCACCATCTCCCCTTTTGCCCTTAGCGTGAGGGTCTCCTTTACCCCCTGTCGATGTCCAGCGCTGGGTGTCTCCCCATACCCAGCGTGACATTATCACCAGTCGCACCTTAATAAAATGAAAAGGGTGAAGCTGATTTTTTTTCTTTCTTCCTTTTCTATTCATGGATCCTGTCTCTGTTTTGGCCCAGCAGCTGTAGACTCTGAATTTGCTGTATAGAAAGCAGACTGTAACCTATACTTTAGGCTTCAGCCGTATTCGTCTGGAGATGAGCTGCAGCGTGTGGGAATTGTTATGTCACTGTTGCAGGGGGATCCCCAATACTGGTGCGTTCTCTTTAACACATGACTCTGCTTGTCTCCAGTCAGTAGAGGTTTTTTTTTGATGCTCTTGGACAAATCTATGATGATCCTGACCGTGTCTCTTTGGCCGAATCCAAGTTGCATCACCTCCAACAGGGAAATCGGTCAGCAGAGACTTACTGTTCTGAGTTTCGTAGGTGGTCTATGGACACTAAGTGGAACGATCCAGCCCTCAGAATTTATTTTTGCCAGGGACTCTCAGAAAGGTTGAAGGATGCTCACCAGGTCCGGACCTGTGTGTGAATGACTATGTGTGGTTGTCTACCAGGAATATTAAGCTGAAGGTGCCTTAATGAAAGCTAGGACCTAGGATTATTTGTCCTTATAAGATAACCGCCATCATTAACCCTGTAGCATTTCATCTTGATTTGATCCAAGCATTCAGGATTCGCAATGTGTTTCATTGATCTCTTCTCAAACCATATGTGCCTTCATCTGAGCTGACCCCTATGCTGCCAGGGCCAATCTGTTTGGATGGGAATTTAGAATTTCAAATTTGTAAGGTTGTGGATTCTCTCATGTTGCGCCGTTCCCTTCAGTATTTAGTGCACTGGTGGGGTTATGGTAACGAGGAGAGTATGTGGGTGCCAGCATCAGAGGTGAACACCGCCAGGCTGGTCTGCGCTTTTCACCTCTCCCATCCTGCCAAGCCTGGTCCTGAGTGTCCAGAGACCACTCATAGAAAGGGGATACTGTCATGGGTATGTCAGGAGGTACTAGGACCCAGCTGATCCCTTTCCTTGAGCTGTCTATATATTCTCCTTCACTCCCAGTATGCACTGCTGGTGATAGCTTGTCAGGTGTTTGGATGAAGCTTATCAGTTCAGCAGTGTATCCTGGAGTTTCTGAGGAATAGTTGTGTGGATCTTCTCAAGTTAAGTGTTTCTTCTCTTCTCTCTTTGTTTGTTTCCCTTGTGTTTATCTTTAGATGGTAGCCAAGCTAACTAGTGTTGACCCGCTCTGATTCTTATTTAGTAGCAGTTCAGAGTCAGTTAGGGAATAGGTATCCCGGCGACAACAATGGCGGATACTATATAGGGAAGTTAGGGGAACCAGCTGCCAGCGCTAGTTTATGTAGGGGTCACCATCTCCCCTTTTGCCCTTAGCATCAGGGTCTCCTCTTCCCTCTGTCGTCGTCCAGCGCTGGGTGTTTCCCCACACCCAGCGTGACAGAGGTAGGCTATATTACCTCTTTACCTGTTTTGGAATACTTATGTGCATAAGTCGTTATATGCATTGGCTTGGAGCCCCATTCTCCAAGGTTGTATATTGCTAATTTAATGTAAATTACATGACCTTCACACCTCCTCTGTCAGAGACTCATGACTCATATCGATATTATGTATGCTGCTTGAAGTTCGGCCAATGAGAGCGTAGTGTAATTTCTCCAATCTTGAAAAACCCAATGTCCTGAAAGGAGTGCTCGGGTATATAAGGGGGTCTGCTCATTAACCAGGCATTCTTATGCTTTGTGGCCTCAGTCTAGGGATTTCGGCCCCAACTAGAGGTGCTCCAGAGACTACTTAAAGAAGAAATCCAGGTTAGGACAATTCGGTCATCTGGCTTCAGACTTTCCTGTGCTCGGTTAGCTTTCTACATTTGTTGCTATTCCTCTCCCGGTGGGTGCCCTCTTAAAATGGGATTCTGTTGGGTTGAAATAAGTGGCCCTGGAAGCCCCGAAGGTACAAACATTATAATCATGGTGAGCCAGTGGAAGGGTGAAAATCTTGAGTAGTGTTCTGCCCATTGATAAGGAGTTTGAGTGTTAAGTTGGGATGAGCCCTGGTCCATTCTGTCTTCCTAAAGGCTAGCGGACAAAAGCACCCACTTACCCCTGTGTCTCCACAATTGGTGGCAGCAGTGGTATACTCCTTAGCCTGGTTTATCTAGGGGAGCTACAGGGGACTGGTGTTTGTGCATACCATCCAAAGGCTCAACAACCAGGGAGGAATATAAGCATACCCAGCAGGCCATAGGTGAAGTATTCAGGTTTCGGACACTGCCATGTCCAACCCCACCAGCTCAGCCATGGGACGAGGACCAGAGAGTAGATACGACCTCAACAGTAAATGCATGCTACAGGAGCTGTGTCAGATGAAAAAGATTGAATACAGGAGCACTCACACTCGGTCAGATTTGATCCAGAAATTGGTCGGTTGGGATGCCCAGAATGATGCAAAGGATTATGAGAACCCCACTGATATTGAACCAGAGGATGAAAACAGTGTGCCACATCCAGGATCCAGTGACAATCTGGAAACAAACCAGTCCCAAGCCGCCCAAATCAAGGAGTTGTTGGCTGCATTGGGGCATGAAGATTCAAGAGAAGAGAGGAGTTGCCTTATGGAATTAATGTTGGGATTTCCAGTTTCCTTACCACCAGTGTCTACCTCCATGATGATTCACCAACAAGGAAATCATCTTTGCTACAGGGACATGCCAATATTTAATGAATCCAGTACTGAGGTAGCTGAACACTTGCAAAGCTTTGAGACACTAATGCGGATGCACTAGGTGACCCACAGCTAAGTGGGCCAAATACCTGTGGACAACTTTGCCTGGCTGGGCCCAGGAGTATGCCTGATCACTTGGGCCTTGGGATTACCTGGGCTAGGGAATTATTTAGGACACTCTGTTGTCCCTTTTTTACCATAACCCCGGAGATATATCATACTAAGTTCTGGACTATGTCTCACCAGGTTGTCTCCTATGTTGAATTTGGCAGTCAACTCCCACAACACTTTAACCGCTGGCTCGATGATTGTGCTGCCAACTCTGAGGCTGCCCTATAAGACGTGATAATGCTCAATCATATTATGGAGAAGATGGACTCAGAAATACAAGAATGGGTAGCTGACCAGAAGCCCGACACCCCAGAGCAAGCAGCGTGATTGGCTGATTAAAATACAGCCAAATGACCCAACTAGAGACCCAATAGGCCCACCATTCCCAGAAGGTCCCTCAACCATGGATTCAAAAACCTCCAGACTCCCGTGCTGGACTAACTCACTACACCACAGAAGTCCCATCAGGACAAAGGTTTAGCAATAGGACCCTTGACTTACCTAACCCATGGCGCTGTTATATTTGCGGGCAACTTGGATACATGGCCAAAGATTGTCTTCAATTTCGGGACCCCCGTCTGGAGCCCTGTCTGCCAGTACAGCCAGTCAACATCTGCTGAGACGAGCCAGCAGAGCCTGGGGAAATCTATGCCCGAGAAACACAAGTAGCCAAGGAAGTGATTTACCCAGACACCGTACACCAGCCATCCTCGATTGCCACATCCAGAGTGTCAAATTTGGTAAAATACAGACTCAGCGACTTCGAGACACTGGATCTTCCATCACCTTGGTCAGCCCAGATATTGTTCCCGCAGAACATCATTTACCAGGCTGCCAAGTGACCATCTCCCTTGCTGAGGACCAACACTTGAACATTGTGCAGTTGGACTGGAGAACTGACCAGGGAGGTTTTGAAGTGGGTCTCTCGGACATCCTCCCATCCCCTGTTATTTTGCAAAATTACCTAGGACATGGACTATCAAGCCAGTTTGTCACCGCCATCACCAGCAGTGAAGCCAATCACCATAATTGTGCGGATCATTCTACCATCCTATCCGAGGATAGCCCTTCTCCTCAATCTTCATCCTTTTCTGAGCCAACAAATGTGAGTACATCCAACCAAACTATGGCAATTGACTGGGGACAGATAGGTTATAAGGAGATCAAGGAAGCCCAATTCACAGACTACACCCTAAGGCTGCCTTCACATTTGCGGACCCCTCCGCAGCGTTCTGTATCGGGAAAATAGCTGATGTGAAAGCAGCCTTAATTAAATAATGCATAGTGTGTGGCAGTCAGATCAGTCCATAGGACAGTTAATAGCGACGTGTTTCGGCTAAAACTGAAGCCTTAATCATGATCTCATAATTTACCATATGATGGGGGCAAGATGGGGTGTTACTACCTGATGTGGGCAGGATGGGGCATTACTACATGATTAAGGCTTCCGTTTTAGCTGAAACACGTCTCTCTTAACCGTCCTATGGACTGATCGGACTGCCGCACACTGTGCATTATTTTTAGATATTTTTTTTTAATGGATTTGCAATAAAGTGACGTTTTATATATTTTTCCTCTACGTGCTGCTGTTTATCCCCATCGCTGGGTCATTCTCTGCCTTCTGAAATCTGCTAATGATTCCAGACAATTTGCCATTCAAAAAGTTAAATGTTGCTTCTTCGCTCCATCTAAAGACCGGTGTCCTGCCTCATATGGTATATCAGAGTACTCAAGAGAAATAGCTCAATAATTGTTTGGTTCAATTTTATCATGTTGCCTTGTAAAAGTAAAAAAAATGAGGCTAAAAAAACATTTTTGTGGAAAAATGTTTTTTTTTTCATTTTCATAACTCAACATTTTAAACTTCTATGAAGCAGCTGGGGAGGTTCAAAGTGCTCACCACACATCTAGATAATTTCCTTGTGGGGGACCGCTTCCCTAATTTGTGTCACTTTTGGGGGCTTTCCACTGTTTAGGCACACCAGAGGCGCTTAAAACGCCAATTTGCTGTCCAAAAATTCAAAGAGCGCTCCCTCCCTTCCGAGCTCTGCTTCGTCCCCAAACAGAGGTTTTCTGCCACATTTTAAGTATCAGAGTACTCAGGAGAAATTGTGCAATTAACTATGTGGTGCAATTTCTCCTGTTATCCTTGTGAAAATACAATATCTGACTAAAAAGGAATTTTTTTATTGAAATGTAAAATTTCCATTTCTTACTTCCACATTGCTTTGGTTCCTGTGGAGCATATGAAGGGTTAATAAACTTCTTGAATGAGGTTTTGAGAAGTGTGTGGAAGCGTTCTTAGAATGGTGTCGCTTTTTGGTATTTTGTGTGACATAGGCCCCTCAAAGACACTTCTAATGGGATGTTGTCCCTGAAAGACAGTTTTGTCCATTTCGTTGGAAAAATTTGAAATTGCTGATAAATTTTCAACCCTTGTAACTTCCTAAAGTAGACATGTGGGAAATGTTATTTATTAACCGTTTTCTGGGATTTCACTCTCTGGTTTAAGGGTATAAAAATGAAAAATTTGCAAATTGCAAAATGTTCAAACTTTTCCTCAAATATGTAAAATATATTGTCCTAAATTTACAACTTACATGAAGTCCAATAATTTATGGAGAGACTTTCTCAGACTCACTGGGATCCATTGAAGTGTTCCAGAGTTCTAACCTCATAAATTGACACAGGTCAGAATTGCAAAATATGGTCTGGTCTATAAGATCAAAACAGGCTAGGGCTAAAGGGGTCAAAAGAATGTTTCTTGTTAATAATAATAATAATAATAATTGATAATAATAATAATAACCTTACCATTGTAACAAAAAAGGAGTGTGAATCGTCGATGTGGCAATAGAAGGCGACAGCAGGATTGAGGAGAAGCAACTGGAAAAACTTACACGGTATGAGGATATAAACATTAAACTGAAAAAGACTTTGGCACAAGCCGGTGACAGTGGACCCAGTGGTGATCGGTACAGGCCGGTGACGGTGGTTCCAGTGGTGATCGGCACAGGCCGGTGACGATGGGCCCAGTGGTGATCGGCACAAGCCGGTGACGGTGGTCCCAGTAGTGATCGGCAGAGGCCGGTGACGGTGGACCCAGTGGTGATCAGTACAACCAGTGATGGTGATCCCAGTGGTAATCGGCACACTGGTTTCGGTGCTGAAAAACCTTGGCCAACACTTGAAAACAATTGGAGTTGACAAAATAACAATCTGTCAGCTGCAAAAGGCCCCTTCTGGGCTCTGCACGCTTCATTCATCGATGTATCATGCAGTCCTAGACGCTTGGGAAGTGTCTGACTAGTGATTTAATACAAAATCTAGCATAATCCTCTTATTTGCTGTATGTAACTGTTATAATAATAATAATTATAACAAATTACACAGGTCTGCAAAGGTAAACATTTTTGAAAAGTAAGAGGTGATTTTTATATACCGTATATACTCGTGTATAAGCCGACCCGTGTATAAGCCGACCCCCGTACTTTTGCCCCAAAAATCTGGAAAAACCTATTGACTCGTGTATAAGCCGAGGGTGGACCCCAGCACAGGTATACAGACCCCAGCAGTGTGGTATACAGGCCTCCCCAGTGGTAGTATACAGCAGCCCCAGTGGTAGTATACAGATTCCCCAGCAGCCCCAGTGGTAGTATACAGATTCCCCAGCAGCCCCAGTGGTAGTATACAGGAGCCCCAGCAGCCCCAGTGGTAGTATACAGGAGCCCCAGGAGCCCCAGTGGTAGTATACAGGAGCCCCAGCAGCCCCAGTGGTAGTATACAGGAGCCCCAGCAGCCCCAGTGGTAGTATACAGGAGCCCCAGCAGCCCCAGTGGTAGTATACAGGAGCCCCAGCAGCCCCAGTGGTAGTATACAGGAGCCCCAGCAGCCCCAGTGGTAGTATACAGGAGCCCCAGCAGCCCCAGTGGTAGTATACAGGAGCCCAGTGGTAGTATACAGATTCCCCAGCAGCCCCAGTGGTAGTATACAGATTCCCCAGCAGCCCCAGTGGTAGTATACAGGAGCCCCAGCAGCCCCAGTGGTAGTATACAGGAGCCCCAGCAGCCCCAGTGGTAGTATACAGGAGCCCCAGCAGCCCCAGTGGTAGTATACAGGAGCCCCAGTGGTAGTATACAGATTCCCCAGCAGCCCCAGTGGTAGTATACAGGAGCCCCAGCAGCCCCAGTGGTAGTATACAGGAGCCCCAGCAGCCCCAGTGGTAGTATACAGCAGCCCCAGTGGTATACAGCAGGCCCCCAGGGGTACATATAGCAGCCCCCAGGGGGTACCCAGCAGCCCCCTGGGGGTACCCAGCAGCCCCCTGGGGGTACCAACAGCCCCTGGGGGTACCAATAGCCCCCTGGGGGTCCCCAGCAGGTACCCCAGCAGCCCCCAGGGGGTCCCCAGCAGCCCCTGGGGGTACACAGCGGCCTTCGCCCCCTTTTGCAAGGGCCCCCCCCCCGCTTCTCTTACCATTCCGGACTTCTGATCCGCGCCGCTCCTCGCTCCTCCGCGCTGCTCCGTCCGTCTTCTACATCCGGGATCCCCGGCCGCGCGATGACGTCACATGCCTGCGACGGCCGGAGATCCGAGATGTAGAAGACGGACGGAGCAGCGAGGAGGAGCGAGGAGCGGCGCGGATCAGAAGTCCGGAATGGTAATATAACCATCGGGGGGGGGGGGCCCTTACAAGGGGGGGCAGGTGCCAGCACTTGGGGGGGGATTTAATTAGTTATGCACTGCTTTCCCCTGCCGGTGATAGACAGGGGAAAGCAGTGCATATTTAATGAGCGGCCCCACGCGACGGGGCCGCTCATACAGCAGCCTCCCCCCCCGCCTCCTGAAGCCTCCACAGCCCCCGGACACAGCCCCGGACACAGCCCCCCCCGTATTGACTCGTGTATAAGCCGAGGGGGAGACTTTTCAGCCCAAATTTTGGGCTGAAAAACTCGGCTTATACACGAGTATATACGGTATCTCAATAACTGAACTCAGTATAAATATCTAAAAATGTGGTCACATACAGTTATTTCACAAACACTGACTCCAAAGGTTTCTCTTGCAAGATACCTTGACCC
The DNA here is from genome assembly GCA_033576535.1 of Allobates femoralis. Lineage (NCBI taxonomy): Eukaryota > Metazoa > Chordata > Amphibia > Anura > Aromobatidae > Allobates > Allobates femoralis. The sequence goes on from JARQOC010000004.1 coordinate 9,417,583, forward strand.
ATTTGCATGACCTTTGTTGGATTATTTTAGTGATTAGATTAATTAGAAATGAATAGACGCTGTTCTGTGATTGCTGCACAGAAGGTGACTTGGACCTTTCTATACATTCTGCAGAACGTTTAGGCTCTATACTAAAGGAAAATAACCTGTAAGCCTAAATACCTATTTTTAATGATACAGACTAGAGAAAAGGAATTCCTTCATACATTTATAAACACTGTGCTCTAGTGTGTTGCAGTGATTTCCTGGGATAATGAAATATTCCACATTGAGAATAACGTTAGAGGGTGGGAACTTTAGTTGTTCATCCAAAAAGTCTGAAAGCTGCTCCTGCACAATGTCAGTGTGTCAGTGCCTGTGGGGCATTATGTGCACTTGATGGAAAGGTATGATAATTCCAAATAAACCTTACTAAAACTAATCTAGACCTTATTATCAAGAAACTTAACTGTGATGACCAAGGATGATTAATATGTAGTCATCTGAAATGTTTCTCATGGAAAGGACTCATCTCTGGATTCAAAAAGGCTGGCCAATGATAACATCTCTGCAGCCTGGACTCAAGAAAATAAGGGAAAGTTTAGTTAATCCCATTAAAGTTCTTCTACGACCACTCCACATTGTGTCGGGACTGATGAAGCGTTTGTGAAAGCTCTACCAAAAGATGGAGAGACTTTAAGTTCCCATTGTGAGACTGCAAACTGGCATGTTTGCTATGGGACTTGTAGTCAACAAGTTTTGGTAATACATTCAGGGCCAGGTTAAAAGGTTAGTCAGAGACCTGTTTGGATCTGAATAAACATATAGCTCCCTTGGGTTTGTCTCATGCAAGAAGAAACTGTTTGGTCACATGGTCTCTATGTTTGGAAGCGGCCATCTTGTTGGAGGCACACAGCCAGGATCCATGTGTATGTAGAGTCTTCTGTGTCAGGGAGCTGCAATCCTTCTGAGGTTCTGGACTGACAGGAGTCTGTATGTGGAGTAAGTCACAGATCTTGGTCAGTGAACTCAGTGAGGTAGATTATGGAAATGGCAGTGGCTTTGGATGTTCAGGAAGCTGCGGTATTTCTGTGGGTAAGGACTGATGACAGGAGTTGATGCGGCAATTTTCCAAGCCGAGAGAAATGCTATCAACAAGCTGGATGATGCTGTTTCTCTTTCTTTGTAAATATTCTTCATGGCGGCTCTTTAATTTGAACCAGTGACCTTTCACTTGGTATCAACCAATTAACAAACAAGCTATAAAAGAATGTAAGGATAGGTTTTAATTTATTTTATTAATAATAATAATAATAATAAATCTTTATTTATATAGCGCCAACATATTCCGCAGCGCTTTACAATACAGTGGTTAATAAATGAAAATACACAATATAATACAGTAAGAAAATTCACAATATAATACAGTAATTCCAGTAGTGAAAGAAAACAGTACAATAATAGGAAACAATACAATAAGCATAGAATCAATATAAAAAATACAATAGAATAGGTAAAGCAAAAATAAAGGTGACCCTGCTCAAAAGAGCTTACAGTCTACAATGGAATAGGGGTTGCACAAAGTGCAGGGGCTTATTACACTGATGGTCCAGGCATCTTGAGGAAATGGGGGATAGAAATAAAGTTACATGACTATTCACCAGACAATCTGTGTAGAGCTTTTGGGTTTGGTGGAGTTTGAAGAAGAGTTATGGTGATAGAAATAGCGAATGGGGTATGTACAGTACAAAGGAATTTTAGGCCATCTTGAAAAGATGTGTTTTTAGGGAGCGTCTGAAGCCATGCAAGTTATTCATGGTTCTGATTTCTTAAGCTATAGCATTCCAGAGAATTGGTGCAGCTCGGGAGAAGTCTTGGAGCCGGCAGTGGCAGGTTCAGATTAGTGCAGATGTTAGTTGAAGGTCATTGGTAGAACGTAGCGAACGGATGGGGTGATAGACAGAGATGAGGGAGGAGATGTAGGGAGGTGCTGCACTGTGAAGAACTTTGTGGGTGAGAATAAGCAATTTGAATTGGATCCTGTAGTGTACGGGCAGCCAGTGCAATGACTGACACAGAGTGGAAGCATCTGAGTAACGATTGGCCAGGTAGGTGATCCTGGCTGCTGCATTAAGGATGGACTGGAAAGGGGAAAGTTTAGAGAGGGGGAGGCCAATTAATAGAGAATTGCAATAATCAAGGTGGGGGTGGATTAGGGCCACAGTTACACCATAATAAACACATTTCAGTACATTACATTAGTTACCTGCTTTATTGCTACCAAAACAGAACCAGACAAAACACTCCTACCCCATAGAAAGCGACATCACACAAGAGAAATGAAAAGTAGAATAATCAGTTGCCTGGGAGAAAACAAGTGAACATTCAAAAAGTTAAGACTCTTGACTTGTACCGTGCATCACTTCATGTATATCGTCATCCTTTGGTTGTGCATATGGTTAACTATTACAGTGTAAAATATCATTCATAACTGAAAGGGCCAAGTCACACCAGGTGACGTCGCCGGAGATGCCGGCGGCGACTGTCGGGAGTGCGCACGTTTTTGGCGCCCCGCCAGCGTCGCCGTCCCCCGTTTACATGGGGCGACACCTCTGGTGACGCACCGGCGATCTGACAGGCAGCATCACCACTGAGGTGTCTAAAAACTCCAGCGGCGATGCAGTACAATGGGAGCCTATGGCTCCCATGGCCTGTCAGATCGCCGTCGGATGTTTACATGGGGCGATGTGTATACATCGCTCCAGAGTGGACGCCTGGTTTCACAGCGCCGCTGTGAAACCAGGCGACCAATCAAATGCGTCGCCCTCGCCTATTTACATTGGGCGACACATTGGCGATGTCGGCGGCGATAGGCCACGCCCGAGCGTCGCCTAAAAAATCGTCGCTGACATCACCAGGTGTGATGTGGCCCTATGTTTTTCTGTATGTTGCAACTAGAGTTGAGCGTACCTTCCAAAATTGAATTCAGTATTATCAGAATATTAAACTTGACAATATTTTAATTAAAACATGTTTACTATATTCTGATGTTTCCCTAGACTCCACATGTAATTGGCATAATTAAGGATAAATGGCATGCGAGTGTCACAAGTTTGTCATGTCCACAGATTACATGGTGTGTTGGAGTAGATTTACACGTTCAGGGTCGGCGAGGGTTTAGGCATGTGCCAGCAATGGTGGGAAAGCACCCGCTTAAGTACATTAGGGAGTGCAGAGTTCATCCACAGGTGAGTTTTGGGGGGTGACCCCTCAACCTCCACTCCCTAATGTTTGGGCCGTCTGTTTATACCATCCCTGGTGTCCCCCTCTGTGTCAAGCAGTAAACCAGGCGTTCCAACGTCTGGGCATAACAGCATGTAGACTAATCATAATTGAACACAAAGAAGGCAACAAAAAATAATCAATGGGTGACCAAAGAGTACATGATGAGGAATGAGCAAGGGGCTGCAGAAAGACAAAAGATGGGAGCAGTTAATATAAGAAAAATCCCCCTTCAAAAACACTCAAATGACATAGTAAATAGCCAGAAGTCATTTTGCTGGATTCCAACTAATCACATTGCAAAACATTGGATTCTGCTGAATTCAATTTTATAAATGAATATTTTAGCAAATTTGATTACTTTGACTTGACTCTTTTATCCCTTAATTGAACACAAGTTAAATTTATGTAACATAAAGTCTTGATTAACAATTTGGGAGGTGGTGAAAACGTTTTCAGCATTAGGATGCTGAGATTCTTAATTGAATGAAACCTTCATATTTCCCTTTTCCACTGAAAGTTTCATCATCTCCATCTATTTAACAAAATATAGCTCATCTTCTGCACAGCTCTCTTGATCTCTTTGTTCCTCAGACTGTAGATAATGGGATTCATCAATGGTGTCACCACTAAATACAACAGGGATCTGTATTTGTTGATATTGGATGATTTCTCATCGGATGGAGTCATGTAGACTGCGATTGTGGTGCCGTAATATACACACACTGTGGTCAGGTGGGAGCTACAAGTGGAGAAGGCTTTTCTACTACCGTAAGTGGAGGAAATTTTAATGATGGCCAAGAAAATGCAAAAGTAGGAAATAATGATGAAAGCAAATGGAAAAAGAAGCAGAAATATGCCATAAACAAAGTCTAGCAAAACTACAATTGAAATGTCTGAAGTGGCCAATTCTATTACAGGACCAAGGTCACAGAAGAAGTGGTCAATGGAATTCAAGCCACAGAAGTTAAACTGAGTAATAACAAAAATCTCACTAGATACTGACATACTGACCAAACACCAAGACCCAATAACCAGCCGAAGGCAAAGATGTGGACTCATGAGTGAGGAATACCGTAAAGGATGGCAGATGGCCAAGTATCGATCATAAGACATGATGGCTATGATTAAACATTGAACAGATGCAAAAATACCATATGTATACAGCTGAGCTACACAACCCCAAAAGGACAGAACACCCTCCTCAACATGTATCATGTCCAACATCATGGGGATAACACTGGTGGTCAGTAAGACATCTGTAATGGATAAATGCTTCAGGAAGAGAAACATTGGGGTCTTGAGGTGGTCAATAATGGTCACTAAGAGAATAATGAGAAGATTTCCTCCCAGAATGCAAATATAACTCAGGAGAAGCAGAAGGAAGAGAAGAGTTTTGTACTTGGAAAGACTTTGGAATCCGAGAAGACGGATGTGAGTGACTTGTGTCTGATTCTCCGCACACATCATTTATGTCAAAGAAGATTCAAGAATTTTCTCATCCAAAACATTAACAAGATTTAATCAAATCCATTTAAAAGCTCATAAAATATACAGCGTGCTATATTTCACTTAATGATGATCTTCTTAGAGGAGGTTCACAATTGTTAATTTCAGCTGCCGTGAAAGATGTAACCGGTGTTGGCTTTTGTCTCGTAAAGCAAAAATCTCTTCATTGTTCACGTCTTTTATAATGTCAGAGAAACACAGCAAATTCCACCCGGACAGTGATAAACTACACCCAACTGAAGGAAGAAAACACAGGAGACTGGCTGCTTAGATTAACAAATATTTCAAATGAAAATTGGGAATAGGCTTGTTATGGTGCAATATTCTAAAATTCAGAGGTTTAATAACACAGGTATGAGAGATTTGGGTTCATGAAAATTGTCTCAAATCCAATGAAGATTCTTATATTTTCTTATGCCCTAATTTAAAAAAATAAATAAAACACTTTTCTATTTTTTTCACACATGGATTTTGCACATAATGTAAAATAAGTACAAGCGAGATCAACCGAGAAAATCTTTATTGAGCACAATATTATATATAAAGAATTATTAAACATTCACTCTGTAGCTTTAGAAGTTAGTTCTTGTGCCTTTTCCTTTCCTCTTCAAAGCTTCTCTTGATTAGAGATGAGTGGACTCTCCCATTTTAAATTTGGCATGAAGATTGCAGATTCGGTTCATGGTCGGGAACCCAAATTTGTTTTTAAACAAATCACCAAATGCAGCTTTGTTCAGAGAAAATGGCCCTAAAACTTTCCCTGATTTGGGGCCAATACAAGAAGGCCGATTGGCCGGGAACAACACTTAACCTAATAGTTACGAGTTTTCCCACTATTGGGTCTACCGGCTTGTATCAAGCTGTAGATTTTTTGAGCTTTATATGAATTTTGTTTTTTACGGTTCTAGTATTTCGCAGATGTTTTGACACCTGCAGGGAGTGAATTTTGAAAACACTTCCAGATATGGCAGCAGCTGTGAAGTCCAGAAAGTTTAAAATGTCCTTAAAACATCAGTTTAAGGGAGTTTTTTTTAAGGAATTGTTTTCAAATATTTTAATTATGATTTATTATTATTCATTTTTTTGTTTCGAGAGCAAACCTTTATTATTACAGGTGGTCAGCAGCATGCAAGGCCATCTATTCAACAGTTATGTGATAGCAATTTATATATAAATAACATATGGGTTTGAATCGTGTCTCTCAATGGAAGAGGTGTGCCCCTTAGGAAAAGCAAACAATCACACCCAAAGCTGCAGAACTAACTCTGCATCTCTTGCTGTCTTACCTCTACATTCCCAGTAGCATGCTGATACACTTTCTACATTCAACAGTCATTTGTTCTTCATGGATCCTCTGCAAGGCATTGCTGACTTGGACTCAGAGGATGTAATCTACCTAACCACCCCAGAAGGTGAATCAGCAGAACCAGACCCAAAGTGACATCATAGAAAGGAGATGAAGATGGAGACATATGTCAGCTGGAACTCCACCATACTTTCCAGTTTGGGCCTCATCTGTAATGAGATGTGGTTACAATCCTGGGCTCTGATTCAAGCCGCAGACCTGAGGAGCGAGACCCAGCGGTCAGGTGTCATTTACCCTACGACATCCATGACTGGGAGCACCATATTTCAGACTATAGATGATCTGGCAGCATTAAAAAAAATGTCAGGGTCATAATGTGATTCCCTGCTGCATGATGTCGGCTGTGTAACCTTACAGAATATAAATAAATATTGTAAAAAGAAGTGTTGGGCTCAGTCTCATTTTTAATTACCAGCCGAGGTTAAGCAATGCAGCTGAGGACTGGTATTCTCAGTTGGATGAGGTCCCATTGTTATTGGGCCCTGTTAACCAGTTTAGGGTATCACCCCTGCCAGTGGCCTTTGACTGGGAGAATGCCATGTGGGGACCTGTACCCCCTGCAAGCAACTATCCAACATGGCTTCAGCAACCTGTATATAATTGAGGAGATTTGATTTGCGGATAACATCAGTAGTGGTTGCATGGACAAAAGGCCAATCACTTCCATGACTAGTGTACCCGAGGCAAGGTGGTGGCACTTTTCCATCAGAAGGTGTTTGACATTCTAGCAGAACAAAGTACTTGGCATTGGTGCTACATCAACCGGTCCACTCTGCTGCATGACTATCTTCCCAAAGCACTATGTACCATTGTTGTCATGGAGGAGGTAAGCTTCACGAAAGTTATGGACAGCAAGGGGTGGTTCACAGTTGTCAAAAGTTTGGTTGCCACTGCTGATTACTTTAAGAAGTGACAGGAGGCTGACTGGTAAAGAGTGTGCCGTTACTTGGAGGAAAGGCCTCTCCCGGTTAGCCAGTCAGCTGCACCCAAACCTGCATGGCCTGTTGGTGTTCCACAATATTGTCCGATCATTCCTAGTGGGGGTGATTTTTAGCTAATTATTCTATCATTTTCTCCAGCAGTAATCATGATGGAGTACGCTGGGGTGCAGGTGATGGCAGAGAATGCCTCTGCAAGAGTAGCCCCTGTGACCCCCCAGACCGTCCTGCAGCAGAGTACCAAAGACGATCTTCCGCCTGGGCACTGCTGCGCAAGCTGACAGACAGTAATAACACTAGTGATGAGGGAGCACTAAAATGCTCGACCTGAGCACTGAGCCCAATGTTATCCTGTGGGAGACCGGAGCATTTTTCTGGCATGACCCCCGGCAGCCTGGATAAGCCCTGAAAATGTCAAAAAAGTATAACAACATTACGCCACCTTCACAGACTCACAATAAAACGGCCAAAAATAAAACCAAAATGCATTTTCCTGGGGAAAATGTAAGGGCTCATACTCATTTGTGACACAGTGTTGCTGTATGATATTTTTTTGGATTACATAAAAGATTTAAAAAAAAATGTGCGGCACTCCGATGCCCCTGGGAAGAGACGTGGATGAGGGGCTCTTTAAATAATGTGCCCAATAATAGAAAGTGGGTCTTTTCTCGTATTGCCCTAGGCAGGGCTGCCAAACATTGGGAAGCACTCCGATGCCCCTGGGAGGAGACATGGATGAGGACCTATTTGAATAATGTGCCCAATAATAGAAAGTTGGTCTTTACTGGTATTGCCCTAGGCAGGGCTGCCAAAAATTGGGAGGCACTCCCGTGCCCCTGGGAAGAGAAATGTGTCGAGGTAAAGATATATTTTTACCTATTTTTTATAGTATATATATATATATATATGCATGTCATTTATACTTTTATATTTGTTTTTCTTTTATAACTAATATATTGGCTTATAGCACTAAATGGAACAATAAGTTTTTCTTCTGTTCAGGTATGTACTCAAGATAAATACATATATCTATTTATCTCTCTCCCTCTCTCATTCCCTTTCCTCTTCTCTCTCTCTATGTCTCTCTCTCTCTCTCTTTCTTCTCTCCCTCTCATCCATGAACCAAAGCTATGTGTAAACAAAGTATCTTTCAGATGTGTGAAGAGAAAATACAGTGTGCGGAGGTGCCCAGGAAACTAAGGAGCTGATTGGTCACTACTGTCCCGGTGCCAGGCTGTGCCATGAGAAACTGGAGATGGCTGCATACCACAGGCTAAAAGTTGACACCTGGGCTGATTGGAGGATGGACTTACGAAAGACAAAGAATTACTTATTACTAACAAATAGACATTAGCGTAATCCCACCTAAACTCTTAGCATAAATACACCCCGTTTTGGATATTTACATGCTTATCTTCTGGACTATAAAAGATGGTGTACCCGGATATGTAGTTCAGTTGCTGTGTATATCTTGCCAATGCTATTAAAGCACCGAACATGATTTAAGTTTAAATCGGATAATCAGTCTGATTTTATACTTATTTGGTACCGCATGTTCATAGGCTGATTTGGAGTGACCGGTGAAGGAGTGGAAGAGTTAAATTGCCTCGTCAATTGGCACCCCAGATGGGACATAGCCAGTGATCCGCGACCCCCACGGACCCGTGCCCGTACGCCCCTGGATGACGCCCGTATTGGCTGACCCCTGGTCGACCTCCAAACACGGTAAGTGGAGATCGCATTCATATGTGTGTCGCCCTTACAGTGTTTCAGCCGATATTGGTTAAGTCTGGGGTGTCCTTTGGGTCTAGGGGGGTGTGACCGGTCGAGTGGTGAGACTTAGCGTGATCCAGAGCTATGTTCCGAACCAGCAACGCGATATATATTGCCTTATGCATGTGCTCGCTCATGCACCACGCCTCCTCCACGGCCATCATTCATTCCTCACTTGCAAATTAACCCTTTCTGTGCCTGCTGTTAGCTTGTGAATTGAGGTGTAATTTTATTGCCCGTGACTGTTGTTTAACTGCATTGTTCAAATTCCAATCTAGAGACACTGTGAGATACTGAGAAGGGTATAGATTGGGGACGGTGTAGATAGGAAAATAGGAGACATTATTATATCTGCACGTGACTAAGGTGTTTGGGCACCTATATTTTGGGAGAGGAGACTGCCTCCCGGTTGGAATATCGTGACAGGACAATCTGTAAGCACTGGTGTCTAGTCTAGGGGCAGAATATAGTAAGCCGTGCCACGCTTGGAGTAAGCGTGAAGAGCCGTGCCACGCTTGGAGTAAGCGTGAAGAGCTGTGCCACGCTTGGAGTAAGCGTGAAGAGCCGTGCCACGCTTGGAGTGAGCGTAAAGAGCCGTGCAAACGCTTGGAGTAAGCGTGAAGAGCCGTGCCACGCTTGGAGTAAGCGTGAAGAGCCGTGCCACGCTTGGAGTGAGCGTGAAGAGCCGTGCCACGCTTGGAGTAAGCGTGAAGAGCCGTGCCACGCTTGGAGTGAGCGTGAAGAGCCGTTCCACGCTTTAGGGGCACAGTGTTGATTGTCGCTGTCAGCGGACTGAGCTGCAGCAGACCGTAGTATTCTGTGAGTCATGTTGCGTACCGTACCCCACAAATTAGATGAAAATGCTGTAGAAGTAAAGATAGTGGTAGAATCACGGGAAGGCAAGCAGGCTGTTAAGAATGTGGAAAGATTATACAAGTACGTAGGATTGCTTTGTCAAGGAGATTGCAGTTATCTATATGAAATAATCTCATCCAGAGAGAAAAAGGCAAGCTGAAAGACCAAGGGCTGCTAGATCAGGCACAAGCTTATCTACGGGTTGCGCGTAGTCTGAAAAGTGAGGAATGGAGAGAAGTAGATGGAGAAAGGGGAACAGATGATGCAGAGCCTGTGTTTGGTTATAAGCTGCTTCCTAATAATAATTTTATACAGTGTAAAATGGCCGCCGCGCCTTTGTTATTGAGTACGCCATCCCAGTCACCACCCTATAATGGCGGCGATACAAGGTCCCCGGATGTGTGGGTGTGTTTCTAGCTCCAGAGTGGTTAGGGTAAATTAGGGTGAGGTGTATATAATCTTATGGAGATTATTCTGTTTATTGAAGTCATGCCAACTGTCACTACACTCTGTTCACGGTCCGTCTATCAATATATTTTACTATTCTTCCTGTCATGGAAAGTTCTTGAAGTGATAAAGAGTAAATGAAAAGTTAGATATTAAGCCACGGGATTTCAGATAATGGCTAGAATTGTTAGTTGTATATAGCTACAAGTGTGAAACAGTTAATCAAATTTGTGAGCTCAGTTTGGGAGAGAAGGATTTCTTTCTTCTATTGAATTCCTTATCTAAACAGCTGTGTGCGCGTAACCTTGTAGAAACTGTCTGTGTTGGAAGGAGGGGAGTGAAGGGTGGAATCTGCACACTGTGACATGCACACTGGAATCTTATCCATCTTTCCTAGGATCCTGAATGGCAAGAATGAATTTTTCACATTTATGGTAGTTGAATACTAAAAATAATGCCTAATATTAGATGCAATAATAATAATCAAATTTTTATTGATTTATACGAGAAAAAAAGTTTGTATGCATGTGTATTAAAAATAATGCCTAGCTCGTGTGTATAGAGATATGAGGTTAGAAGACTGAGGGTCTTGCAGCCCCTCCAGTGGGGAAGACGGGTTAAACCTGAAGTTACTTGCGATGGTGTGTTCTGGTGCAGTAGCTGTTCTGGAGGTCTGGACCTGTGATGGCAGACGTGGGAGCGGCTGGTGACCTGTAGAATATGTGCTGAGGAGTCAGTCCCTGGGGATGCCTGGTTTCCCCTAGAATTCAAGTAGCTAAACCTGTGTCTAGGAATAATTTGACCAGTGTCCTAGACCAATGCTGATGCCTGTGTGTATGATGCCAGGTAGATTTAACTGCTTTAGGGAGCTGTGACTAGTGTATATAGTGTTAAATGAAGCTGTAATTAAGGCTCCCTTGTATTCAAATTATCTTACAGAGGTTTATGTAAACTGTAATATGCTGAGATGTGAGATGTAATGTCAGGATAACAAAGATATCCTCAAATATATTCTTATGATTCAGGCCTTTCAAAAATTAAGCTACCTAGAGGGAAGATTAATATACTGAGCGCCCAAGGGGAAATAATATATGTATTAATGCTGTGGGGAGGTGAACTGATATTTCTGAGTGTATTCTTTATGGACATTTTGTAGGCACATCAAGGCCAAAGAGTTTGAAAACATGGAAGGGAGTGAACCACTCCTCCACACCTCCTTAAATTCCTTCGACCAGAGCAGTCTTTGTTCCTTACTGTGTGAGAATATTTCTTGTAGTCCGTTATCTTTCCCTATATGGGAGGGGTGAGGAGGCTTTCTAGAGAAAATACTGATAGCAGGAATTTTGAATTAAAGGTGATGTTACACATGTCTGCTCTGATGTACAGCGCCCATATGGTGTTTTCTACCATTTATTGTCCGGTAATAAAAAAAATATATTCAAAATAACTAGCAGAAAATTACAATTATAATGTTGAATAAGAATTTTCTGATCTTTGACATTAATAGATTTTTTAGTTGTTTTTCAGGTATAGGAGATATGATTTCTTACATTGGACGCAGGTAGAATCCTCGCATGAGGTAATCAGAATATTTGGTTCTGACTTGCACTTTCTGAGCGAATGGAGCGATTTCCGGTTGAAGAATTCTTTTACAATACGGTAAGCCTACTAAATGCAGTATTGGTAAATCACGGTGAGGTAGACACCATGTTATCAGTCTAGGATGGTATAATTATACTGACAATCACCACAGGTGTCCTGTCCTCTCGGAGGTAGAAGGCAAGCTACAACAAAAGGTAGGAAAGGTAGTGGCGGGTGGTTGCCCCATCCCAGCCGAATTGCGCCTGGCGGCCTGAGCCCTCTTTATAGTCGACTGCCTTATATGGACTGACCGAACCACTAACAGTGTTAAACTATGAGTCGTGAGAGGGGACAGGGCAGGCCATGATGTCTCTCATCAGCAAAGGTTAGACTGGTTTCTGCTTGGCCTCACTTTACGCCTCAAAATAGGTCACGGGTGAGATCAGGTGAGTACCTCCTAGTTCGCTCCTGGTACAGGTAAGCTGTGTATACTGTCCTGCATTATTCTTGCGCACAACACAACTCAGAAAGGTACGGGCTTCAAGCGGCGATCGCTCCATGGGTTTGGAAATTGCAAGTAGTGAGCTGACAAGGAAACCAAGAAAACTGTATAAAAATTGTCCCAATATGTGTAAATCTCTTTCTCCTATCCAAGGTACTATAGATGTCAAATATATACTGGTTAAAATGCTATTAAGTAGAGTAAGTAAATAAATGAGTAAATAATGTGGTTCTTGCCTGCTTAACTGTATACTAATCATATTATGACAAGTGAATAGCTGTATGTTTTTTTGCTATGCTGTTTTGTTATTTCCCTTTTGACCTGTCTTTTAGGAAAGTTGGATGACTATTGATAAGTATATTTATATTGTTTAAAGTATAATTATATTGTCTGATATTATTATTGTTTGACTATTATGAGTGGTCAGGTCAATCGTCAAAGGACTGTAGATCTTATATTTTTGTTTTTATGTACTTTCTCTTTGCAAATCAATGGGTTATGATTTTTGTAATGTATCTTTCGCTTGTGGATAACTGTGCTTATTTGCAGATATTTAAGAAGTTCATATCCTTTGTATACCCTCCATAATGATAGTGGTATATGATAAAATGTTCAAGGGAGGATGAGTCTTGTACCTTTAAGGTTATATGTTACTAATAGTGTAAAACTGATACACAATTCCCCAGGCCGTTTCTAATATGTTTGAGGTTTCTTTCCCCTTCAACGGATTGAACTCTGAAAACAGCCAATGAATAGCGAAATTAATTTAACTGTAGAATCTAAATGAATCTTTTGAAGGGCAGAGATACAACTGACTGTCCAGAATATGTTCCGTTAATCCACAAGGAGCCTAAGATGAGAATTCCAGGAGGAGTGATTATATTGAAGGACAATTATACATGCTATATCTCTGACAACAACAGTAATATGTTAGCAGGAATCTTTAAATTGGATTTTGTAATGAAAACAGCTCTGTAAGTATAAATTTACTCAGCCAACGTATACGATATATGTATGATATTTACTGGTTGTGTATGCCTGAACAGGTCAATGCACTCTAATTAAATTGGCTATGCAGTTAAAAATTTCACCATGGGACCCGGAGTTTTCCAGTGAGACTACTAAGAAAAGGAGAAGCGTTGATCAACTCCATATGAATTATAAGGAAGAATGACTCTTCAAAACAGGTTGGCCCTTGATATGCTCCTAGCTGAAAAGGGCGGGGTCTGTGGAATGGTGGGGGAGGAGGAATGCTGTATATATATCCCGCAAAATTCAGGGGAAAACGGGAAAACCATGATAGCCCTTAAGAAAATTACTAAGTTGGCAGCAGAATTAAAAGCTAATGCTGGGGTAGATACATCTTTCTTTTCCAGATGGTTGGGTGGACTTAAAGGGTTTCTTCAACAGGCCTGTCTGATACTAGTTGCTCTAATCTTGGTTGGGTCTATGGTTCTCTGTTATGCCATTCCCCTATACAAAAAGGTTATCACCAAGGCAGCCTCATCTGGTACTTATTTTTGTCAAGAAGCTGATCCATTGACAGATGGAAGTATCAGTTTAGTGGAGATACCCAAGGGTCTTTCTCTCAGACAATCAAAGAATTTCCCCCATCATCAGATGCAGTTGAGGGAATTAAATTAGGGACAGTGCGGCGGGGAGAACTCCATGTGAGCCAGTGTAGGGGGTCTAGATGCTTTGGTGCCTTTCATAAGGAAAGAGATTTCTGAGGCGTCTGACTGAAAAAGCCCAATTCATCTCCTTACCCATCACATGGACAGTCTCAAAGGGCCCCTTATAAATAAATTTAGGGATAGATTTAGGAAAAAAAAAACAAAAAAAAAACCAAAAACTTACTTGTTAGGGGGGAAATTGTCGAGGTAAAGATATATTTTTACCTATATTTTATAGTATATATATATATATATATATATATATATATATATGCATGTCATTTATACTTTTATATTTGTTTTTCTTTTATAACTAATATATTGGCTTATAGCACTAAATGGAACAATAAGTTTTTCTTCTGTTCAGGTATGTACTCAAGATAAATACATTCTTCCCCGCTTAGGATTGGACTATACCCAGTAGTTCCATGTAGGTAGTACCAGGGGTCCTCTCCCTCGTGGTGAGGAAGCAGGCAGACCACTCCGATGGCAGGGTGCTGCGGCTGATGGACAAGCCACAGCAGCCGGTTGCCGACTGCAAAGCTGGACTCTGGCCGGATCCTCGGGCCTGACGTTCCCGTGGTGGACTGGAGTATCCCCTGGAGTATGGATGCTCCACTCTGAGGATCTCTCTTTCTCTCTGGGGCCCGGACTTCTCTTGTCGGGCGCCCCCTTTCAGGATCTCCTCAAGGTCCCTTCTTCTTCCCTCCGGCTCGGCTTGAAACCGCCCTGATTTGACCTTCCGCCTTGTTCCACTTAGCAAAACCTTCTAGCTCTTCTCCTCCTCTTAGATCTGGCCTGAAGCCCACAGGCCGCACACCTCGAGCAAAAGACCTCCTTTATCCCCCTAGAGGTGAATTTATATCCCCTCCCGGGTTACCTCCCAACCTCAATGAATGTGGGAGTGCTGGGAATGGGTCCCACCCACCATCCTAGGGTCCACCTGCAGCTGGGGCAATTGCACCTCTTTTGCAGGTGCAATACCCCTCTGTGATGCCTGCATCCATGGGGTGCCACACTAGGCATGGCTACCAAAAATTGTGAGGCACTCAGCTGCCCCTGGGAAGAGACGTGGATGAGGGTCTCTTTAAATAATGTGCACATTAATAGAAAGTGGGTCTTTTCTCGTATTACTCCAGGCAGGGCAGCCAAAAATTGGGAGGCACTCCGATTCCCCTGGGAAGAGACGTGGATGAGGGCCTCTATAAATATGGTTCTCCTTATTAGGAAGTATGTATTTTCTAGTATTGCCCTAGGCAGGGATGCCAAATATTGGGAAGCACTCTGATGCCCTTGGGAAAAGACGTGGATGTGGTGCTCTTTAAATAATGTGCCCATTAATACAAAGTGGGTCTTTTATCCTATTGCCCAAGGCAGGGCTGCCAAAAATTGGGAGGCACTCCGATGCCCCTTGGACGAGACGTGGATGAGGGTCTCTTTAAATATTGTGCACATTAATAGAAAGTGGGTCTTTTCTCGTATTACCCCAGGCAGGGCAGCCAAATATTGGGAAGCACTCCAATGCCCCTAAGAAGTGACGTGGATGAGGGCCTCTTTAAATAAAGTGCCCATTAATAAAAAGTGGGTTGTTTCTGGTATTGCCGTAGCCAGGGCTGCCAAACATTGGGAGGCACTCTGATGCCCCTGGGAAGAGATGTGGATGAGGGCCTCTTTAAATAATGTGCCCATTAATAGAAAGTGTGTCTTTTCTGGTATTGTCCTAGGCAGGGCTGCCAAAAATTGGGAAGCACTAAGATGCCCCTGGGAAGAAACGTGGATGAGGGCCTCTTTAAATAATGTGCCCATTAATAGAAAGTGGGGCATTTCTGGTATTGCCCTAGGCAGGGCTGCCAAACATTGGGAGGGACTCAGATGCCCCTGGGAAGAGAGGTGGATGAGGGTCTCTTTAAATAATGTGCACAGTAATAGAAAGTGGGTCTTTTCTCATATTACCCCAGGCAGGGCAGCCAAATATTGGGAAGCACTCTGAGGCCCCTGGGAAGAGCTGTGGATGAGGGCCTCTTTAAATAATGTGCCCATTAATAGAAAGTGGGTCTTTTCTCATATTACCCCAGGCAGGGTTGCCAAAAATTGGCAACCCTGCCTGGGGTAATATGAGAAAAGACCCACAAAGACAAGAACAGACAGACAGTGACACATCCCAGTGGGATAGGGCTCCCTGGAGGCGCAGAATCCACAGAGACAACCGTTCCATGGAGAGAAAGCTTGTCCATAGCCGGCATCCAAGGGGAGTGTGAGGACAGAGACTGGACCTGGAACACGGCAGCACTGACCAACTACAGGCGGGGTAGATTTCCCTTGAAGTAACTGGAAGTCACACGGGTTAAAAGGAGCCTGGTAAGCCCTTGGGAGACAGGGTTACTGCAGGCTAGGCAAACACCAGAGTGTCGGCTCTGAGGGAAACTGAAGTTTTACAAACCGATGGGGAGCTTTAATTCCAAGTTGGAGTTCCTACCACCAGGGTTGGAGGCACAGCAGCAACCACGAGGACCCTGCTTACCGCCCACATACACACAGGGGGAAGCTACATACAAGGGGCCGAGCTGCCGCCATACAATCCACAGAGAGGACAGAGAAAGTGAGAACAAGCCTGAAAGGACATATAGAAGGAGTGAGGGGTCTCAGAGCGACAGCCTGGCTGCAGAGGGTTAAGTGTTACCGGAGTTAACTGTGTAAAGCTGTAAAGAACTGAACTGTACCGTGAACTGTGTGACTTGGAAGAACTTGAAAGTAAACCCCGTGAACCCTGCTTCTGTGTCTGTGTCTGATTCCAGGTATACAGAACTGTGCATGACATACCTTTTACCCTGCCAGAAGCAGCCCGACCCGTGGCGGGCTCATCCATCCTGCTGCAGCCCATCCATCTCTCCATCCTACTGGCAGAGCTGTGCTGCAGCGGTAACATAGTAACATAGTAACATAGTTTTTAAGGTTGAAGGAAGACTTTAAGTCCATCTAGTTCAACCCATAGCCTAACATGTTGATCCAGAGGAAGGCAAAAAAAAACCATGTGGCAACACTAAGCTCCACATTGGGGGAAAAAATTCCTTCCTGACTCCAGATACGGCAATCAGACTAGATCCCTGGATCAACGCCCTATCAAAGAATCTAGTATATATAACTGGTAATATTATAGTTTTCAAGAAAGGCATCCAGGCCCTTCTTAAATGTTAGTAGTGAGTCACTCATTACAACAGCATGTGGCAGAGAGTTCCATAGTCTCACTGATCTTACAGTAAAGAATCCGCGTCTGTGATTATGATTAAACCTTCTTTCCTCCAGACGTAGAGGATGCCCCCTTGTCCCCGTCTCAGACCTAAGAGTAAAGAGATCATTAGAAAGGTCTCTGTACTGCCCCCTCATATATTTATACATTATTATAAGATCACCCCTAAGCCTTCGTTTTTCCAAGCTAAATAACCCCAAGTTTAATAACCTGTCTTGGTATTGCAGACCCCTTAGTCTTCTAATGACTTTTGTCGCTCTTCTCTGGACCCGCTCTAGTTCAGCTATGTCTTTCTTATACACCGGAGACCAGAATTGTACACAGTATTCTAAGTGTGGTCGCACTAGTGACTTGTATAGAGGTAAAATTATGTTCTCCTCATGACGATCTATGCCTCTTTTAATGCATCCCATTATTTTATTTGCCTTTGCAGCAGCTGCCTGACACTGGCCACTAAATGTGAGTTTATCATCTATCCATACACCCAGGTCTTTTTCAGTGACAGTTTTGCCCAGTGTTTTACAATTAAGCACATAATTATACCTTTTGTTTCCTCTGCCCAAGTGCATGACTTTACATTTATCCCCATTAAAGCGCATTTGCCATTTAGCCGCCCAAGCTTCTAGTTTACATAAATCCTCCTGTAATATAGAATTGTCCTCCTCTGTATTGATTACCCTGCAGAGTTTAGTGTCATCTGCAAATATTGAGATTCCACTCTGTATGCCCCCTACAAGGTCATTAATAAATATATTAAATAGAAGCGGGCCCAACACTGACCCCTGTGGTACCCCACTGTTAACTGTGACCCATTCTGAGTGTGTTCCATTAATAACCATTCTTTGTTTCCTATCACTAAGCCAGTTCTCAACCCACTTACACATATTTTCCCCTATCCCCATTGCCCTCATTTTATGTATCAACCTTTTGTGTGGCACCGTATCAAAAGCTTTTGAAAAATCCATATACACCACATCCACTGCATTTCCTTGGTCCAGTCCAGAACTTACTTCTTCATAGAAGCTTATTAGATTAGTTTGACAGGAACGGTCCCTCGTAAAACCATGTTGATAATGGGTCATGAGGTTATTTTTGTTCAGATACTCCAGTATAGCATCTCTTAGAAAACCCTCTAGGATTTTACCCACAGTAGAGGTTAAGCTTACTGGCCTATAATTTCCAAGATCAGTTTTTGCCCCCTTTTTGAATATTGGCACCACATTTGCTATACGCCAGTCCTGTGGTACAAACCCTGTTATTATGGAATCTTTAAATATTAAAAATAATGGTCTATCTATGACAGTACTTAATTCCTGCAGCACTCTGGGGTGTATCCCATCCGGGCCCGGGGATTTGTCAATTTTAGTGATTTTTAGACGATGCCGTACTTCCTCTTGGGTTAAGCAGGTGACATTTAATTGAGACTTTTTGTTATCACTGATCATATTGTCTGTCATGGGATTTTCTTGTGTAAATACTGTTGAAAAAAAGTCATTTAGCATATTGGCTTTTTCCTCATCCTCATCCACCATTTCACCCAGACTATTTTTAAAGGTGCCAACACCATCATTTTTTAGTTTCTTGCTATTTATGTAGTTAAAAAATATTTTGGGATTCTTTTTACTTTCTCTGGCAATGAGTCTCTCTGTCTCAATCTGTCCCATCACTGACCACATCCCGTGGGTGGCGTCATGACAAACACTTGCGAGAACCCGGGACACGGTCCGGACCGGGACCATCGTGATATCCCCAGCAGTACCCCGGTCCGGTACCGAGTACCCCATCCCAGTAGGCTCCAAACAACAACTGCCCTCTTCTGCTCACAAATCCTGACCAACATCTGCAGGGTGGAATTCCAACGTGTGGGGACAGCACACACCAGTCTGTGAACCGTAAGCTGCAAATGCTACTGAATCCCGGCAAGGGTAGCCGAAGCAGTAGGTGACTCTCTAAAATGGGCACACAGGCGGCATACTTTGACAAGCAGATCCGGCAGCTCCGGGTAGGATATAATAAACCGCTGAACCACGGGGTTGAGCACATGGGTCAAGCATGGCACATGTGTCAGCTTGCCTCGCCTCAGAACCGCCACCAGGTTCCGTCCATTGTCACACACGAACATGCCTGGCTGTAGGTTCAGCAGCGTGAGCCAATGATCTGGCTGCTCTTTCAGAGCTGTCCACAACTCATCAGCATTGTGGGGTTTGTCACTTACGCATATTAGCTTCAGCACAGCCTGTTGCAGCTTGGCTGAGGCAGTGCTGCAGACCATCCAGCTTGGGACTGTTGTGGAGGCTGAAGAGGAGGAGGAAGAGGCTGAGGAGGATAACGTTCCGGAGCTGTAGACTGCGGGAGCAACCCTGACTGAGTTAGGGCCCGCAATCCTTGGCGTCGGGAGGACGTGTTCCGTCCCAAGGTTCCACTGGGTCCCGGCTTCCACTATATTAGCCCAGTGTGCCGTCAGCAAGATGTAGCATCCCTGCCCACAAGCACTTGTCCACGTGTCCATGGTAGGTGGACTTTGCCGGAAACAGCATTGTTAAGGGCATGGCTAATGTTTTGGGGCACGTGCTTGTGTAATGTGGGGACGGCACACCGGGAGAAATAGTGGCGGCTGGGGACTGAGTAACGAATGATGGCCGCAGCCATCAGGTTGCGGAATGCTTCTGTCTCCACTAGCCTAAAAGGCAACATTTCCAGTGTAACCAGTCGCTAAATGTAGGAGTGTGACGGGTGGAGCGTTGGCAGTGTATTTGTGCTTGCATTCCAATGAGTAGGGTATTGACATCTGAACGCTTCGCTGGGACAAGGATGTGGTTGATCATGGTGGCATTTCTGATTGTGCAACGACAGGTGCGGGATAGGAGGCATCTTCACATGCACTATGGACAGGGGATTGGCTTGCACGCAACAGTGAAAGAAGCAGCGGTGTCACCCACAGACACTGCTCCTGGACCCTGTGGTACCTCCCACAAAGTCGGGTGCTTTGCTGCAATGTGGTGATCATGCTGGTGGTGCTACTTTTGCTACCCCTGCTGATGCTGGCATGGCAGGTGTTGCAAATGGCCTTTTTTGAATTCTCTGCAGACTCCCTAAAAAACTGCCAGACTCGGGAAGACCTAACTGTTGTACTGGCAACTTGTGTCGTGCTGCTGTTACGAGAATCTGTTGCCCGCCTTCTGTCTGCGGACACCACTCTGCTTCTTCCGGCCTGTTGTGATGCTATGCCTCCCTCCTCCTGATCGCAGCTGTTCTCGCTCTGCATGTCCTCCTGCCAGGTGAGACAGTTACTGGATCATCCACCACGTCATTTTCCACTTCTGCACCCTAGTCCTCCTCCTGACTGTCTGGCAATTGTGCAAATGGAGTCCTTGGAGCCTTGATTAAGAGTCTCAAACACTTTTTTGTGATGTCTGGCAATTGTGTCTCATCATCGTCCACCTCTTGTTGTGACACATTCCCACTGTCGCCTTCGTGCAACCGTGGCTGCTCAAATATTTGGGCATCGCTACAAACAATCTCCTCAGGCCCCAGTTCAAGTGGAGTGGGCGAGAGGCCCGAATCCGTGAAGGGCATACTCAACAGCTCTTCAGAGTGTCCAAGTGTGGGATCACACTCAGCATGGTGGGAGGAAGGTGGATCAGGGTGACGAATATGTGGTCCAGTCTCATGGATAATGACACTTGACCGTGTGGAAGACAGGGTGTTTGTGGTGGTGCCTAACTGACTGGAAGCATTATCTGCTATCCAACTAACAACCTGTTGACACTGCTCTTGATTTAAAAGTGTTGTATTGCTGCGGTCCCCTAGAAATTGGGACAGGAAGGTCGAGCGAGATGATGTTGGCGTTTCTCGTGGCCAAATTCGAGCTTATACACGGCCTTGGCCTCTGCATGCACCACCATCACGTCCACTTCCGGGTCCCTTGCACATTTTGAATGGTGTGCTATATACATTTCATGTATACAATGTGAGGCACCGGCCGGGTCGGTATGCTGCGACCGGTATGTGCCTCCCTGGGTGCGTCCTCCAGTTCCACAGGACGTACTCCATACCAGGTATTAGACGGGATTCCTCTTCTCAGAGCAGAAGGGGTTAAGAGGAAGCAGGAACACTGGGTGTGGTTCCTTGAGTGTGGGAGTGAAGACAACTTCCTGAGTTTCTAGGAGAGAAGCATCCCTGAGCCAGGCCTGAGACATTGTGGCTGGAAGCTAAGTAGCGGCCCCTGAAGTAAGGGGAATAAGGAATGCTCTTTGTGCACTATTGTGTTTCCTACATTTTGGGGCCAAATAAACCCGTGTGCTGTGACCAGTGGTGCCTGGATCTCGTGTCTTTGCCTCCCTGACGCCGCTACACCTCACATATGGTGGAGAATGTGGGCAATGCCGGCCCGGTGAGGTGTAGCAATCATTCCTGGTGAAGCCCGCGCTACTGTCGCCCTTTCTTCCGGAACCGCTGGTGAAAGTGACTGTTCAAGAGGCTAATGAGCGGCGGCTAAGTGAGAGGAGCAGCGGTCATTATAGCTACGTCTCTTGCAGGGTGCCCGGCAGCGCATGTCTAGGATCCAAGCGGCTAAATTCCAGTACGAGCCCACCGCCAGCATGGAGGAGGTACTCAAACACCTGGTTCAGGCTCAGCAGCAGCAGTTCCAAGCACTGCAGCAGCAGGAACAAAGACACCAGGAACAGATGGCCCTGTTGACCGAGGCTGTTCGTGCCAGACCGTGGGAACCGCCCCAAGGCCCAGGTGATGACGGCAGCGTCCGGAAAAGGGTAAGACAAGCGCTGCAAAAGATGACGCCGGGGGATGATGTGGAGGCCTTCCTGGCCGTGTTTGAGCGGGTGGCCGAACGGGAGAGACTACCGGTCGCCCAGTGGGCCGAGGTGCTGGCGCCCTATTTGACTGGTGATCCCCAAAAGGCATACATAGACTTGTGTACCGAGGATGCCCTGGACTATGGAGCCCTGAAGGGGGAGATATTGGCCCGTACCGGGGTTAACACTTACGTGAGGGCACAACGGGTGAGCCAATGGGCCTACGAGGAAGGCAAACCTGTGCGCTCTCAGGCCTATGACTTGCTACACCTGGTTAGGAAATGGCTGCAGCCTGAAGCACTGAGCCCGGCCCAGATGGTAGAGCGGGTGGTGGTGGATCGCTTCGTGCGTACGCTGCCCATCCCCATACAACGGTGGGTGGGACACAGTGACCCGGGTACCCTAGACCAGGTGGTGAATGTGGTGGAGCGCCATGTGGCCACACAGGACTTGATCAGGGACACTGGGACACTGCGAACCAACCGCAAGGCCGCGCCCACCACACCAGAAAGCAGGGACCCCCAATCCGGACCCCGGGTGAGCGAGCACCCGGCTCAGGCCAAGAACGGCCCTTCCCCTGCGGCAAAGCGGCGTTCCGGACTGCCGCCGTTCAGCCCCTGGTATAATGGAGGTCAACCCCGATGTAGGAGGTGTCAGGAGGTTGGACATATGATGGCACAGTGTCCCCTCAACGGGGAACCCATGGACTGCGACTACTCACGGAGGCTGTCCATGTTCGCCCACCTCGCCGGAAAAGGGCGCTCGGACCCCAGGGACACTGGGAATGTACTGTGCCGCGTTCGGCTTAATGGTCACGAAGTGACGGCTCTCCTGGACTCAGGGAGCAACGTGACCCTCGTGGGTGCCTCCTTGGTCTCCAGGACCAAACCCACCGACCGGAAGGTCAGGGTGATGAGTGTCCATGGGGATCATCGTAGGTATCCGACGAAGTGTGTCACGTTTGCTACCTCAGCCAGGAGGGTTCAACATGTCGTGGGGGTGGTAAAGGATCTCCCTTATGATGTTGTGCTGGGGAGGGATATGCCCTTGTTCCGGGTATTGTGGAACGGGTATATGGCCCCTCGGATGAAGGATAGACAGGGCCCGGAGCCCGAGGATCCCGCCACCGGGATACCCAGTGGACTTGATGTGACTAAACCCCGGGTGCAGAGACCTGTGCGCCAGCCGCGCCGACTCCCCGTCCGGAACGGTGCAGCAGTGCCGCGCGCCGACCCCGTTTTCCTCGGAGGGCCCCGGGGCTCTGTCGTTGGTACCCGTCCGGGGTTAGTGGGTGCCGGGGGCCCGAACGGGTTGGTTGCTCATGGGGTCTGACACCACTGGTACCCCCGGGTGCCCCTGCTTGGCTCCGCCGGTGCTCCGCGCCGTGACGTGGTCCCCTCACAGGGCCCAGGGTTATGGCCTTGTGTTCAAACCCGTATGCTTGAACATAGGGGGGGTTATGTGAGGCACCGGCCGGGTCGGTATGCTGCGACCGGTATGTGCCTCCCTGGGTGCGTCCTCCAGTTCCACAGGACGTACTCCATACCAGGTATTAGACGGGATTCCTCTTCTCAGAGCAGAAGGGGTTAAGAGGAAGCAGGAACACTGGGTGTGGTTCCTTGAGTGTGGGAGTGAAGACAACTTCCTGAGTTTCTAGGAGAGAAGCATCCCTGAGCCAGGCCTGAGACATTGTGGCTGGAAGCTAAGTAGCGGCCCCTGAAGTAAGGGGAATAAGGAATGCTCTTTGTGCACTATTGTGTTTCCTACATTTTGGGGCCAAATAAACCCGTGTGCTGTGACCAGTGGTGCCTGGATCTCGTGTCTTTGCCTCCCTGACGCCGCTACACCTCACAACAACTAACTGAAGGATTCCAATGAATGTTTTTAGATGGATTGATGAAATTAGATATTACAGGCCAGACACCTGCTACAAATGCTGGGTACAGGTAGACAGCGTCTTGTGAGGTATAGAAAATTGGCCTATATTACCCCTCCTGACTATACAAATTTAAGTTTATTCTTAATAGGACTGTTTTGGGATGGAGAGATGAAAACTTAGATATTACAGGCTACACACCTGTTACAAATGCTGCTCACAGGTAGACAGCGTCTTGTGAGGTCTAGAAAATGGAGCTATATACCCCTCCTGCCTATAGAGATATAAATGAATCCTTACAAGGACTGTTTTGGGATGGATAGAGGAGATTTAAAGCCAGCACACCAACCAGGGATGTGATGCTGGCAGGTATACTGACACACCTAACTTTCCTATATACCCTGCCTCCCCGTATACAGCTAATTAGTCCTCAGAAGTACTGTTGTTTGTCTTAGATTAGCAGCCCTGCACTTACACTAGCTGAAAGGCACGAAATCTGTCCCTGAATCAGCAGCAGCTCTCCCTACACTGACTGTCTATGGCGCAGAGTGACGAGCACAGCGCGGTCAGGTCTTATAAAGGCTCGGTCACGCTGTGCGGCCAGCCAATCACTGTAATGCCACAACCAACATAGCTGTGGCATTACAGTGTCTGGTAGCCAATCACTGCATGTGGGCTGGCTCTGTAAAGAGCTCCAACATGCAGGGAGGTGGAACTGAGCATGAGCAAGAGTATCGCGCCATTACTCGGTGCTCACCGAGCATCCCGAGTGCCGTGATACTCGTGCGAGTACCGAGTAGTGTCGGGCATGCTCGCTCATCACTAGCCATCACTCAAACATTAACAGTAACAGTGTATCAGCAATTTTGTGGAATCGTCTCACCAATTTTTTACACCATTCTTTGCAACGCCAGAAGAGAGAACAAGTCTGACACATAGTGAATGTCTAGAGAGGATGATACAGGAGTATCTACAGCTCAATAGCGATGCCATGACTGGGCAACTAGACCCTTGTTCATTTTGGGCTTCGAATCTGGAAAAATTTACTGAGCTTGCCACTCTCGCCTTGGAGGTTTTGTCGTGCCCCGCAGCGAGCGTTCTCTCTGAACGTGTCTTCAGCGATGATGGTAGTGTGCTGATGGATAAGCGCACGTGTCAGTCCAATAGAATAAGGGGTAATTAGCGGTTTAGGAGGGCGCTACAAAAGGATGGAGGAGCACAAATGGTTTTTAGAATATCTTACTTTGTTTATTCCAGCATATCACAACATGTTTCAGCAGATACTCCGCCTTCATCAAGTGATGGGAAATCCCCAGCATTACAGAATTTTTAAAGGGCCACTAATTACACTAATCCTAGCCTCCTTACAATATTTACCTTACGTGTTTGTCCAATGACAGTGTAGACAGACTAACGTTTATCAAAATGAACAAGTCATGGATCCGCAAGGACTTTGCCACCCCTGTGTCAGCCTGGAGACACTGAACGGTTGTGTACTTTACAATGTGCTGCATTAACTTTCACATTTCAATATTTCAACTCTGGGGCAATTGATGCCACTTAAGTGGTGGCTGAGCCTAATTTTTTTAAAAATTGGAGATTGTTGTTGGTGTCTCCTTGCTGTTTGATCCATGACTTAAATAGGGCCCTCTGAGCGCAATACCTATCCTTGACACTCCTGCCCCTGTTTATGAATATTCAACTTTCTTGTCCATTGAACCTGTGATTAACAAATTTGCAGTATTCACATCCACCATATTTGGGTGCTTAAAAGAATTGATTTAAGAGTGATGGACCCAGCGCTAACTGATGTGACTACACTGAGAGTATTTAGAGTGCGGAATGGGGGAGGAAAAAAAAGAAAAAAAAAAAAAAAGGGGGTGGAATTTTGTAAACAAGTATACACAATTTATTCAAGATTTAGAATGTCTTTACAATTGTTATTTCTTTAAAACATTTATAATATTTTTTAGAGCTCTAGGTTAAAAACTGAGGGCTGGATACCTCAGCCGGATTGCTACTGGGTTTTAATTCTTATATAAAATTCTTTAATAATCTTTTTATCAACTGTGATCACTGTGTCAGGATCATTGACAGTCCCGGAACTGTTCTTTAACTTGAGATATCAGATACTGTATTTCTTAATCCTTTTGTCACCTCCTTCTGTATGAGTAGAGTGTAGATTTGGATTAATCCTCCCTCACAATACAGGGCTATACAGCTGAATAGAATAATACAGTGAATGGTGATCTGTGTAGCTTAAACAGTTGTCCAAAGGCAAACAACCAGAGAAACAATATTGCAAAGAAAAGACACTATCAATGTAATATCTCATATGGAATACAAACTCCTCAACTATCAAGGCACAAGAGCACAGGTGTACTTAGGACCTCCTAGCAGCAACTTTTTTTGTGTATGGGAAATCAGCTTGCTCCATTGTAAAACTCTAATCAGCTTAAAAGAATTGTTTGGTCACTCTCCCTTGTCCACTAGTCCTAAGCAGGTCACTGACCTACCTCACTAGTTCTTCCTGTAATACTCCATGACACAGATAGTGGTCCCATCTGTGTGTGGTGGGGCATATCATTGATGGGAATGCTTGCATGAGCTTTGAGTTTATGTGGCCATCTAGGTCCAAAACAGGTCTCTGACCTACCTCTCCATTATTTCCTATAGTATTCTACAAAACAAATGGTGGCCCCACCTGTGTGTAGCGGGGTATATCATTGATGGGAACACTTGCATGAGCTTTAAGTTTATGTGGCCCACTAGGCCCAAACAGGTCTCTGACCTATCTCTCCATTATTTCCTGTAGTATTCCACAAAACGAAATGATGGTCCCACCTGTGTGTAGCGGGGCATATCATTTATGGGAACGCTTGCATGAGCTTTGAGTTCATGTGGCCCTCTAGGCCCAAACAGATCTGTGACCTACCTCTCCATTATTTCCTGCAGTATTCCAAGAAAGTAATGGGGGCCCACCTGTATGTAGCGGGGCATATCACTGATTGGAATTCTTGCATGAGCTTTGAGTTTATGTTGCCAACTAGGCCCAAACAGGTCTCTGACCTACCTCTCTATTATTTCATGTAATACTCCACGACACTTATAGTGGTCCCACTTGTTTATGGCATGGCAAATCATTATTGGAATGCTTCCATGAGCTTTGAGTTTATGTGGCCCACTAGGCCCAAACAGGTCTCTGATCTACCTCTCCATTATTTCCTGTAGTATTCCACAAAACTAATGGTGGTCCCACCTGTGTGTAGCGGGGTATATCATTGATGGGAACGCTTGCATGAGCTTTGAGTTTATGTGGCCCACTAGGCCGAAAACAGGTCTCTGACCTACCTTTCTATAATTTACTGTAATACTACACGAAACGTATACTTGTCCCCTCTGTATGTGGCAGGGCAAACATTGATGAGTGTCATTGCATGAGCTTTGAGTTTATCCGGCCTACTAGACCTAAACAGGTCACTGACCTACCTGACTAGTTTTTCCTTAATACTCCACAAAACCTATAGTTGCTGAGCAATGTTTAACCTTGAAATGCTAGGCCAGGACCTGTTTCAGACCCTGTACCATGCAGGCAGGCTGGTCCATTCAGCAATTTTTGGTCTTGGACAATTGATGCCATTTTGCTGATGTGTGACCCTTTGGGAAGAGTGAGGACACTTGTTGGGGTTCCTTTGCTGTGTTTTGAATGATTTGAGAATGGTGTGACATGCCCATATCTGTGTCTCATCCTCCTTTTACTCCTCCACCTCTTCTTACTTAATGTAGAAAAGTAATGTCACTTTCTCCTGACTATTTGTACTGTGGCTGGATTGTTGTCACTTTTCCTGTTGTTTGTTGTCTATTCTGAGTAGTTTGGCAACTTTTGGACACCTTTGAAGGTGTGTTCTGTTTTTGCTGTAGCCTGCCTTTGATTTCAATGGTGTTCGACTAATTCGACGAATATTGGACGAACATTTGACTAACAAATCATCAATTCGACGAATTCAATCGAACTTAAACATTGAGGTGGTGGCTTATCACTAGTCAGTACATCTCTATTACCTGTCTCCACTACCTGCTCCATTCTGTCTTCCTTCTGTACTGGCATCCCTGACCCTTCAGACAGCTGCTGCAGTATCGGGGACTGCCCTGTGATGTCACCTGATGTCTACAGGCAATCCATTCCATTGTCACCATCAGAGAATCTGATGAAAACCCAGTAAAAACTTAGTTGCGCTCCTCCAGGGTAAGCCCGTTCCTTGGCACAGAGGGTTCACACACCCCTAGTGTTACAGAGTTTCCACAAAATAGTGTCAGAATATTCCCATAATTAAGTCAATAAAAATGCTTTTTTATATCAATATCATGCAGTTACACCATAATAAACTCATCTCAGTTCATTATATTAGTTACCTGCTTTATTGCTACCAAAACAGAACCAGACAAAACACTCCTACCCCATAGAAAGCGACATCACACAAGAGAAATGAAAAGTAAAATAATCAGTTGCCTGGGAGAAAACAAGTGAACATTCAAAAAGTTAAGACTCTTGACTTGTGCCCTGCATCACTTTCATGTATATCGGCATCCTTTGGTTGTGAATATGGTTGGCTATTAAAGTGTAGAATATCATTCATAACTAGGTGACGTCGCTGGAGATGTTGGCGGCGACGGGTGGGAGCGCACGTTTTTGGTGCCCCGCCAGCGTCGCCGTCCCCCGTTTACATGGGGTGACACCTCCGGCGATGCACCGGAGATCTGACAGGCAGCATCACCGCTGAGGTGTCTAAAAACCCCAGCGGCGATGCAGTACAATGGGGGCCTATGGCTCCCTTCGCCTGTCAGATCGCCGTCGGCCATTTACATGGGGCGATGTGTCACAGAGCTGCTATGAAACGAGGCGACCACTCAAATGTCATAGTAAATAGCCAGAAGTCATTTTGCTGCATTCCAACTAATCACACTGCAAAACATTGGATTCTGCTGAATTCAATTTTATAAATGAATATTTTAGCAAATTTGATTACTTTGACTTGACTCTTTTATCCCTTAATTGAACACAAGTTAAATTTATGTAACATAAAGTCTTGGTTAACAATTTTGGAGGTGATAAAAACATTTTCAGCGTTAGGATGCTGAGATTCTTATTCCAATGAAACCTTCAAACTTCCCTTTTCCATTGAAAGTTTCACCATCTCCATTTATTTAAAAAACTATATCTCATCTTTTGCACAGCTCCCTTGATCTCTTTGTTCCTCAGACTGTAGATAATGGGATTCATCAATGGTGTCACCACTAAATACAACAAGGATCTGTATTTGTTGATATTGGATGAGCTCTCACCGGATGGAGTCATGTAGACTGTGATTAGGGTGCCGTAATATACACACACTGTGGTCAGGTGGGAGCTACAAGTGGAGAAGGTTTTTCTTCTACCATAAGTGGAGGAAATTTTAATGATGGCCAAGAAAATGCAAAAGTAGGAAATAATGATGAGAGCAAATGGAAAAAGAAGCAAAAATATGCCATAAACAAAGTCTAGCAAATTTACAATTGAATTGTCTGAAGTGGCCAATTCTATCATAGGACCAAAGTCACAGAAGAAGTGGTCAATGGCATTCAAGCCACAGAAGTTAAACTGAGTAATAACAAAAATCTCACTAGATACTGATATACTGACCAAACACCAAGACACAATTACCAGCTGGAGGCAAAGATCTGGGCTCATTAGTGAAGGATAACGTAAAGGATGGCAGATGGCCAAATATCGATCATAAGACATGACGGCAATGATTAAACTTTGAACTGTTCCAAAAATACCAAATGCATACAGCTGCATCACACAACCCAAAAGGACAGAATACCCTCCTCAACATATATTATGTCCAACGTCATGGGGATAACACTGGTGGTCAGTAAGACGTCTGCTGTCGATAAGTGTTTCAGAAAGAGAAACATTGGGGTCTTGAGGTGGTCAATAATGGTCACTAAGAGAATAATGAGAAGATTTCCTCCCAGAATGCAAATATAACTCAGGAGAAGCAGAAGGAAGAGAAGAGTTTTGTATTCGGAAAGACTTTGGAATCCGAGAAGACGGATGTGAGTGACTTGTGTCTGATTCTCCTCACACATCATTTATGTCAATGAAGATTGAAGAATTTTTTCCTCCAAAACATTAATAAGATTTAATCAACTCCATTTATAAGCTCATAAAATATATAACATGCTATATTTCAGTTTATGATGATTTTCTTAGAGGAGGTTCACAATTGGTAATTTCAGCCGCCGTGAAAGATGTAACCGTTGTTGGCTTTTGTCATGTATAGGTGAAATCTCCTAATTGTGCATATCTTTTATAATGTCAGAAAAACACAGCAAATTCCACCCGGACAGAGCTAATTGCAATCAACTGAAGGAAGAAAACACAGGAGACTGGCTGCTTAGATTAATTAATATTTCAAATGAAAATTGGAAATAGGCTTGTTATGGTGCAATATTCTAAAACTCAGAGGTTTAATAACACAGGTATGACAGATTTGGGTTTATGAAAATTGTTTCAAATCCAATGAAGATTCTTATATTTTCTTACGCCCGAATTTAAAAAAATAAATAAAACACTTTTCTATTTTATTCACACATGGATTTTGCACATAATGTAAAATAAGTACAAGCGAGATCAACCGAAACAATCTTTATTGAACACAATGTTATATATAAAAAATTATTAAACATTCACTCTGTAGCTTTAGAAGTTAGTTCTTGTTCCCTTTTCCTTTTCTCTTCAAAGCTTCTCTTGATTAGAGATGAGTGGACTCTCCCATTTTAAATTTGGCATGAAGGTTGCAGGTTCGGTTCATGGTTGGGAACACAAATTTGTTTTTAAACAAATCACCAAATGCAGCTTTGTTCGGAGAAAAAGTTTGAAATTGAAGATGGCTCTAATGGCCACTTTACACGTCCCGATATCGTCGTCCAACTCCGATGAAAAGTCACGTGGTACGTGCGTTGGCCCCAATATCGTTGGTGCGTTGTGTAGTGTGAATGTGCAATTCGATGCAAGAATGATGTTAAAACGATATCGGGGGAAAAATGAGCAGGCTCTCCAACTGGCCGATATTGGATGGACGATGTGGCAGGATCGTGCTGTGTGAAAGCCAAACACCGATTTCGATCCAGATTGTATGGTTGTTCCAGGAAGTCCGTAGGTGTTTCGAATATTTAATTTTCAAGCCGCCCACCTACGTTGATTGGTGGCTAGGTAGGCAATGCTGATTGGATGTGCTTCACCAAGTAGCCATTTAGTTTTTTTTTTTGTTTATTGGGATGCGCGCTGCATTATCATTGTGTTTGCGAGCACCACAATGGTGCGGAAAAAGACATGTATCCAAGGCCAATTACACAGCTCCTGTACTCCTCTAGCAAATAGTTTATGCACCTTTTCACGACACCACCACCATGTAGTTGCAAATGTATGATCGGTTTATTTTCAAAGTGCCATGTGGTGAAGATATGAAAGGACTGCGTAAAAGAGCAGTTCGCATCTTACGACTCCTCCGACATATATATAACTGTAAAGTACATCCAAAGTGGCTGAAAGGTTCGGGCCCTGGTTGACCGATGCAATAGCATTGTGCTTTGCACATTTCATGACGGTGTTGCGTGCCCTGCCCTCAACCACTATGTGTGGGCAACTCCTTTGCGAACTGACAAGTTAAACACCGCACCCACAATCTGCGTCATGACGTCATGACGTTGTCTTTCAGCAGGCACAGCCTTCTAGGTGGAGTCCAGTCCCATGCATAAAGATGGCAGCGGAGCAGCGTTCAGCAGCATGGAGTGAGCCCAAGCTACTGGTGTGTCCTACCACACCAGCACCCCCGGCTGCATAAAATGCGCATTGTGCGAAAGGTGCAAAGTGCCGTGCTGCGGGATCTCCAAGTTGAGCGCACCACCAAACAAATAGTTAAAAAAATTGCTGACATGAAGTACAAGACAAGGGACCGCATTGCCGCCATCCGTGCCCACATACAGAGTTTGTGTGGTGAGTATGATGTCATGATACATACACACATGTGACATCAGGGCACAATATAGCAGATAGAGCTTAACTGCAAATTAACCCTCTATTGTTGCCCACTACTACTACTAGCATGTTTGTGTTTAAGTAATTGTTTGCAAGTGGTGGTGCCTATCATTCCCAAACATACAGTGTGGCCACAAATAGAACTCCACAAACATAGGCCCCTTCTGTTGGAATTTTACAAGCAAATCCTCCTTGGCGCTCAAAAACATCTGACACTGACATACCCGTGTAGATTCACTAAAATGTCTGCAGGGAGGGAAGGCCATAATGTATGTGACATGTTAGATACCCCCCAAAGCCCATTAGGCACACAGTACTCTATGTGCATATGTACAAAAATGTTAAAAAAATGCTCCCTTCTAAACCAACAGATGCTGACGAAGAATAAGAGGTGTCGCCAGCGGCCTCACCATCAGCAGCCCAGGCCAGCTCACCCCTCCAGATCACCAGCTGACGTGTCCTCAAGGGGCACATTGTCCCCGGGCTCACCAGCACCAGCTCAAGGTGGCTCATGCCCTCAATCCACCCCAGCCTCACCGGCCCCACCTGAAGGAGATTCACCGGGGCCATCTCCTGCAGACTCCCCTGCACCTGCGGCAGCCACAGCACATGTGGAAGGCTCAGTGGCCTACGGGCCAGAAGGTGAAGCACCACCACACGGCCAATCAGCCTTAGCGGTGATTAGGGAGGCGTACTCTCCATCCCCCCCTGACTCACCCATTGTCCAACATGGTGTCAGTGAGTCTGGTAAGTGTGCAATGCGTACAGGCCTTGTTTGTTAGTTTTACACTATTCCCGTCAATGTTATCAAACACAGAGCTAACCTCCCTTGTTTGTGTCTTTTCACTTATTAGTGACACCAGCTGTCGGTTTGGGTTGGCAGATGAGCCAATCCCCCTCCCCGGAAAATGGAGCGCCTCCAGTACTTGGTAAGTACTCTTTGTTGGCACCCTTTAACCTACTTAACCGAAAAGTTTTTATTTTGTGTCACTGATGTTTGTGTTCCCACACTCTAGGTGTAACATCTTACCTGGACATCCTGCAGGCCCACCAAGATGCCGTACACAAGCTATGGGAGGCAACAACCCAGCTGGAGGTGGTGGGTGCCATGATGCACCAGTTCTTCACCCACCAATCAAGGCGTGGCCCTGTTGGCCCACATCAGTGACTTGCCCTGACAATTATGAATGTTGGAATCCAACTACTTATTGGAAGTCATGTTGACATGTTTGTTTTTAGCACGTTGCCAACATAATGTGGTCATGTGGACCATAATATGTCCCGATTGTTGCCCTGACCAGACCATTGTTTTTGGTATTTTGTCCGGGTTGTTTGCTTGACCCAACTTTGGCAATTTTATATATTTTAGCCAGATTTTAAGATTTATACAGCAAGTTTGGTGTGTGGCTCGTCAGGGGGCGTGACGAAGGAGGACCGACATGCGCATTGGGGCGCAAGGACCAGGGTTATAGGACGCCACACCAGACTCTCCCCTGCCATACTTAAGGTATATCTTACTAATTGATACACACAACATCTTATAGTGAATGTGAAGCTATTAATGGACTGCAGTGGTATAGCTGTGTATACTGAGCAGAACGGTGGTGTAAGCTACAAGTTACACCCTTGTTGATTGTTCTTGAACTATAATGTTCAGTGTCATGAGGCAATGGATTGCATAGGCACAACAGTGCACATTGTGCAGCATGGAGGTATAAGCTACAAACTATATAATTTGATTAATGCTACCAGGTTATAACATTAGGTTGTATGTGGCAATAAATAGATAATTACCATCCAAGCTGGGTACTTGGTACTTTATACATTCAAAGACCTACCCACTGTTTTTTATATATTGCAATTCTATACATATAGTTTATAGCTATACCCATGCAGTTGATGCTTCACTATATTAATGTAAAGAGTATACTTTGGCCATATGAGAGGGGGGGAAACATCACCCATAGTGTATAACACGAAGTATGGGAAGGTCTGGTCTGTCATATGAGTGAGCATGTCACTTACACCTGATATCCTTGAGCGTGTTGATGTATCATTTACACTCAAGGAGAATGTAGTTATGGATAGTAATAATGTCTTTAATAATGTTCCATAATATTTGATGTATACAATATCAGTGACCCCTGCCATATTATGTATATAGTCCAAATACCCTGTCACCATGTCTGTATAGCACATTGCACTTTATACTGCACTTTAATAAAGATGAAATCAATACTATTCATGAGTTGTGTCGCTGAAGTTTTGTATGGTTACAATGCCACAATGTGTTGAGGTCAAGCTAAGGGCCAAACATGTGTGGACAGCAGTGTTTAGCTATGTACACGCTTCAAAGTGGGAATTTGGCCCTCACCATGATTTCAACCTTATGCATTACCTTGTGTTTGGCCCTTCACAGCTCCTTGAAACACTATTTAGGATGCAAATCTGAAGAGGAAATCTCTCATCAAAGAACCTAAGCTGCTGGGCCTGCTTGTATGTGTAAAGTGTATGGCACAGCTGTGTGTGTATTTGAACCAAGGTAACTCTTTTCACATTGTGTCCAACCTTTAAATGTACCACATTAAATACACCGATATGTAAAAAAATAAGTTTAATCAACAAGTTCAGTGATTAAACATAAATATAACATAAATATGTTACTTTCACCATGAACAAGTAACTCAAATTTGAAAGGCAAACAAAAAGGGCAACTACAAAATCATAATTGGTGGTAGCGTCCCCAATAATTCTCATAGTCTGCTGCAGGATTGGCGATGGCAGACTCACCCACATCCCTTGCAGGAAGTGGGTGTGGTCGGTGCCGAGGGAAAGGTCGAAATGGCTCCCTCGGCACCTCAGGAATATGTCCAGGGCCAAACATAGCCATTGGCACCGGCTGCTGGGACACTGACAGTGGCTGGGGGGCTCGGCCAAGATGGTCTCCCTGGTGAGTGTCCCATTCATCGACGCCTCCAGGGCTAGAGTGATGATCCTCTCAAGGTGGGTCTTTTGTGGCCGGGCCAGCTCGGCCACCCGTTCACTAACCATCAACCCGATCCCAGTCCAAGGTATTCGCTCCAGGTTCAACAGCACCCTCTTTGCCCACGCACCCAGCCGGGTAGAGGGGGGAGCTGGTCTTCTTCATCTCCCCCCTTCACTGGGCCGAGGGTGCCGCATGGTGGGACCGGGATCAGGCTCACCCTCCCCCCCTCGATGTTGTGGGGGTCTCTTCACGAACGGGCGGCTCCCCCTGGCTGGGCCCGGCGCCTTGAGGGTCCTAAGGACAAAGTGGAGAACAAAACAAATTAGATTGATACAATCAAATAACATTTATGCTATAAGAATAAACATCCCTTGGGCCACTTTGAACATGCAATGTAAACTATCCAAAACAAGGTCAGTACTGTGGCCTTCACATATGGCTATGTCTTGCAACACACACTGCTTACTCTACTCACATAAGTAAGCACCATGGTCACACATAGCTGGGGACATAAGCACACAAGGTAAGTTAGAAGCTAGAAGAAAAAACCACACCATTACCAAATGTGCACTGTGGGAAAGAACACACACTCATATGTTTGAGAAGTGACACACAACACAAGTGTTTCAAACCACCGTGGCAGAGTGTGATGACACCAAAGCAATTGAACATACCTCTTATGGCGGATCCGAGACTTGGAGAGTGGCGGAAGAAGTTTGTGCAAGCTCCCTGCTGCACAGTGTAGTCGGAGGGAGATGCTGGTCCCGGAGGAAATGGAGGAGGTACATAAACCTCCCCTGTTCCACTCCCGGACCGCATTGAGTTTTGGACTTTGTTCAGCTCCCTCTTGTACACTGTGCGCAGGTTTGAGATCTTATTTTGCACAAACTTTAAATCCACACTCAGCCCAGGGTT
Organism: Allobates femoralis; assembly: GCA_033576535.1. Taxonomy (NCBI): domain Eukaryota; kingdom Metazoa; phylum Chordata; class Amphibia; order Anura; family Aromobatidae; genus Allobates; species Allobates femoralis. The sequence goes on from JARQOC010000004.1 coordinate 9,453,409, forward strand.
GTGCTGCTGGCTGAGTGTGATGAGCTGGTCATACGCCACTCTCCGCACCATTGAGTTCTTGTAGTCCGATGCTCTGGTCCGCCACAAGCACTCTAGCTCCTGGTATTTGGCTATGAATGCCCGGATATATTCCTGGTTTTCTGTCATCTGTTAACCAAAAAAAAGGCTGTCAACACACACATGCACGTATCGTGTCCTTTCATGTGTGTATGCCTGGCTACATGTGTCCCTGTGCACACATGATTGATGTGTGAATAATAGGTCACAGATTACAACAGCCAAACATTACCCATGTGCCACTAAGGGCATGAAGGTGACTCACCGTGGCCGGGACTCCGGTTTAGACAGGCGATGCTTCCTTCCTCCTTGTCACGGGTGGACCGCGCCTGCCGGTAGTGGGGCCCGGTGTAGTGCAGATCAAAAGTGTTGTAGACGTCTTGGTGGAACAGGTTAAAGGGTTTTTTAATTTATTCGTGACGCCACCTATGAGTAGTTCGGTAATCGTTACCGACGCTGCAGAACCTCCGGGGGATGGACAGCAGCAAGATGTTACGCTCCCCACAGGCTGAGCGGTGATCCCCGGAGGCTGGAGCTGCTTAAGATGTTGTGCGGCAGCTGCGGTTACCTTGTAGTGCGGACGGACAGTTCATAAGGAAGCACGGACACAGAAAGTCTCTGCAACGGGTCTTTACTGTAACCAGCAGGCAGTACATGGCATACAGTGGTTGGGTAGTAGACCGGGTGGACTCAGCAGTGATGGTGTCCCTTAGAAATCCGCAGTGTTCCTCCATTCTAACTAAGTGGTTGCCAGTGTCGCCCAGGAATACCAGGTCGGGTACGGGGAGGCTGCTTCAATGCCCTATCCATGATGTACGTTCTGGATGTTTTGGGGAGCCTTGGATCCCTCGGTGGGTACACCGCTGGTTAGACGACTGGAAGTTGGCTGGTGGTGGGGTGCTCCTGTGAAGCTGCTCCTCCACGCTTTCTGGTTCGCGTAGCAGAGGTGAACTGCTGCCAGCTTCGGTACCAGTGAACCGGCTGCGAGTTGTGGGCACGGGAGTCTTTTGGGAACCCGTGTGAATAATGCCCAATCCCGGTTGGTAAGGCCTCAGGTGATGACACCCGACCGGTGACGGCCCGGGGGCTGCACGGGGTGCGGAGCCCCCGCTCCTACTCCAAGTTCAAGTTCTCTCTGTCCCAGAATCTGTTCTAGGCTCTAGTGTCTAGACTATTGTGTGTGTTCTACTACACTTCCCTAACACTCCACCCACCAGGACCTAGGATTGGCCCTCTGTTCTAGGTGATGCATGCAGGGTTGGATTTCTAAATTAACCAGATCACTGCCAGGTCAGAGAATATTGCGGCTGCTTTTATGGCTGCAATACCCTCTTGTGATGCACTCGTTGCGGGGCGCCACACTCCCCCTTGGTTGAATACGCTTGTCCCCAAGCGTCACACTACCCACATTACAGAGGTTTTTATATTTTATAACAGGAAATACACTTTTATTAATGACAGGTCATTATATGGCATAAAAGTGAGGTAGACAAAATAAACAGGTAAAACACTTGGTGCGGACCCGGCGGGCGGTCGGCTGTCCTTTGATAAAAGTTCAGGCTGTAGCCGCGAGATCGCACAGGCAGTGATTAACAGGAACAGAGTCATTGGATGAGTTCAAGTTTTAAAGTCACTGGCACGGAGAACGATGGCGCACCCGGATAGCGAACCACTCATCTGGACAAGCATAGCGTTCGTAGGTGATTACATCGCCCGTTATAGGTCGCGATCGGGATGTCCTCTCGGCAAGTTTGACTCAACGTCCCGGCGCCCCACAAACACCTCCTCATTCAAACCCACCTCCCAATCGAACCCCCACCCGGTATGTAAATTAAAGGTGGAAATTCTACCTTCACGGCGGAGTTCAGCAGGCAGCGGCGGCTGGCGGCGAGCCTCGGCACGGGCCTGCATGTTGGCGCGTTCTTGGGCTTGCCACTCCTCTCGTCGTCTCTGGCGTACATCTCCATCGTTACGGCTCGGGGTGTAGAGATGAGTAGTGGAGCTGGTGGTTTGGCGGGAAGCTTGAACTTGGCGGGCTGTCTGGACCGGCACCCGGTGGAACGGCACAGGGGAAGGTGTCAGCGTTGCACCCGACCAGTGTACCCGAGCTGTGTGCCCGGTAGGAAGTTCCTCGGTGTCTCCCCAAGCGAACCCGGTGTCGAAATCCTCAGCGGTGCTGCGGGTCTCGTCGTCATCCTCTCCGACCTCTTCCTCGATGACCACATCAGGCTGCTCGATGGCTGGAGATGTCGAAGCTGTTTCCACTGTACAACGGGGCGGTGGTGCTGCGGATCCTTCCACAGAGACGTCCTGCAGGGCTTCCAGGCTGCCTGCCTCTTCATCTGTAACTGTTGGTAGAGGGGTTTCAATCCCGGTTACCAGGTAGGCCTCGGCAGTTGCAAGGGAAGCCTCCGGTACGGGGACGAAACAAGCGACTGTCTCTGTAGTTGTGAAACACGTCGCGGGTTCCTCAGTGGGAACCTGGTAGAGGTCAAGTTCTTCCGTGGAGCGTATTGGAAGCTCCGGCTCAGGAACGGGGTCGGCTGCGGGTTCGACCGCTGGAATGGGTCGAGCTGTGGTCCTCACGGGAATGACGCAGTCTATGGGCTCCGGTGACGAAGCAGGACAGGTGGTGGGCGACGGTGAGGCAGTTGAGAAGCTGGTGACGTCGTCTGGGCCTGGAGAAGCTGTACCCGGTCGGCTCTGCTGCATCGCGTGGTGTAGTCGTCTGCCTAGGGTCGCGCTCCAGCTGCGAATCGTCCACTCCACAGTCTCAATTAGTCGCACCCGGAGGTCTTGTAGAGCCTCTAGCCAGAAGTCGGGGTTGCCGTCTATGGTAAGGGCAGGACCCGGACCCGGTTGGCCTATGGCTGCTCTGGCCTCCGCCTCGACCTCCCGCATTAGGTCTTGGAGTCTCATGCTGGTCATTCTCTTCTTCGGAGGGAAACCACACCCGTTCAACCGGTAAGCGTTCTGGTAGAGCTGGTGAAGAAGGTCTGTGACACTCCCATTTCCTCTGGGCTTTTGTAGTCCAATCGTGGGAAAAGTCTTTGGGGTCCGCCCCCATGGTTGATTCGAGCAATCAGGGCGGACAAAGAGTTTGGCGCCTTTTGTCTTTAGCCCTCCCACTATGAGGGGGGGTTGACTCACTCCTGGGCTTGCACGTGGCGGATTCTTGTGGCGGGAACGCCATCTTGGGCGCCATCTTGGCCCACGGTGAAAAGGCGGGAAAGTTCTTTTAGGGACGAACAAAGTCCAATTTGTAGACAATAAAGTATTTTTAAGCACATTATACCCGTTGGGTAACGGGCCTGCTCGTATCCTGTTCGTGACGCCATTTTCTGACTCACCATGGCCGGGACTCCGGTTTAGACAGGCGATGCTTCCTTCCTCCTTGTCACGGGTGGACCGCGCCTGCCGGTAGTGGGGCCCGGTGTAGTGCAGATCAAAAGTGTTGAAGACACAGATTAACAGATTAAAGGGGTTTTTAATTTATTCGTGACGCCACCTATGAGTAGTTCGGTAAATGTTACCGACGATGCGGAACCTCCGGGGGATGGACAGCAGCAAGATGTTACGCTCCCCACAGGCTGAGCGGTGATCCCCGGAGGCTGGAGCTGCTTAAGATGTTGTGCGGCAGCTGCGGTTACCTTGTAGTGCGGACGGACAGTTCATAAGGAAGCACGGACACAGAAAGTCTCTGCAACGGGTCTTTACTGTAACCAGCAGGCAGTACATGGCATACAGTGGTTGGGTAGTAGACCGGGTGGACTCAGCAGTGATGGTGTCCCTTAGAAATCCGCAGTGTTCCTCCATTCTAACTAAGTGGTTGCCAGTGTCGCCCAGGAATACCAGGTCGGGTACGGGGAGGCTGCTTCAATGCCCTATCCACACGGCCGCATCAACCATGAGCCAACATGAAATGTTTGCTCAGGCGGCGCTATACAGGGGGCGGCAAGGTGGCAGGCTCCCTGCAGATAGTTACTGGCATGGGAGCCACGGCCCCTGCCGCCGCCGCCCGCGATATGTACTAAGGCAGTGCAGCACACCGACCGCTGCCTGCTTTCAAATCTCCCACCCCCTGCAGCTCTGCTCTGCACGGAGAGGGCGGTGACGTCATCAGTCAGCGACCCGCAGGGCAGAGTGCGGGACAAATGCTGGAAGAGGCCGGAGCTGCGAGGGGAGCGGAGGAGCGAGTTGCTGGAAGTTCAGAGGGGATGTGAAAAGAAGGAGGTGAGAGGAGAGCGGAGGAGCGAGGAGCTAGGAGCTGGTAGGAGAGAGAGGGTGCGATTAGGAGCTGCGAGGAGGGGAGAGGGATGCAATTAGAGGAGTCTGAGAAGAGAGGGGGTGCCAGGAGAGAGAGGGGGTGAGAGGAGCTGGAAGGGGAGAGTGGGTACGATTAGGAGCTGCAAGGAAAGAGGAGGGGAGAGGAGCTGGAAGGGGAGAGGGGGTGCGGGGAGCAAGGAGGAGAGAGGAGCTGGCAGGAGACAGGGGATGCGACAAGGAGGAGAGAGGAGCTGGAAAGAGAGAGGGGGTGAGAGGAGCTGGAAGGGGAGAGGGGGTGCGTGGAGGAGAGAGGAGCTGGCAGGAGACAGGGGATGCGACAAGGAGGAGAGAGGAGCTGGAAGGAGAGGGGGTGAGAGGAGCTGGAAGGGGAGAGGGGGTGCGGGGAGCAAGGAGGAGAGAGGAGCTGGCAGGAGACAGGGGATGCGACAAGGAGGAGAGAGGAGCTGGAAGGAGAGAGGGGGTGAGAGGAGCTGGAAGGGGAGAGGGGGTGCGGGGAGCAAGGAGGAGAGAGGAGCTGGCAGGAGACAGGGGATGCGACAAGGAGGAGAGAGGAGCTGGAAGGAGAGAGGGGGTGAGAGGAGCTGGAAGGGGAGAGGAGGTGCGGGGAGGAGAGAGGAGCTGGCAGGAGACAGGGGATGCGACAAGGAGGAGAGAGGAGCTGAAGGAGAAGGGGGTGAATGGAGCTGGAAGGGGAGAGGGGGTGCGGGGAGCAAGGAGGAGAGAGGAGCTGGCAGGAGACAGGGGATGCGACAAGGAGGAGAGAGGAGCTGGAAGGGGAGAGGGGGTGCGGGAGCAAGGAGGAGAGAGGAGCTGGCAGGAGACAGGGGATGCGACAAGGAGGAGAGAGGAGCTGGAAGGAGAGAGGGGGTGCGGGGAGCAAGGAAGAGAGAGGAGCTGGAAGGAGAGAGGGGGTGCGATTAGGAGCTGCAAGGGGAGAGGAGCTGGAAGGAGAGAGGGGGAGAGGAGCTGAAGGAGAGAGGGGGTGCAAGGAGCTGGAAGGAGAGAGGGTGCGAGGAGAGAGGAGCTGCAAGGAGAGAGGGGGTGCGAGTAAAGAGGAGGTGCGAGGAGAGGGGAGCTGTGAAAAGAGAGGAGCTGCGAATGGAGGGGGCTGTGAGGAGACAGGATGTGAAGGGAGCTGCGAATAGAGGGGGGTGCGAGGAGAGAGAAGGTGCAAGGGGTTGCAAGGAGAGAGGAGATGAAGAGTATCCTTTCATTATTTTAAACAGTGACAATCTGCATTATAATATAGGAGGATTATGGGGTGCTGTCATGTATATGGGGGTGTTGTCATGTATGTGGGGGTGCTGTCATGTATATTGGCAGTGCTTTATGGTGTATGAAGGTCTATGGAGTTCATTATACTATACGGAGGGCTATGAATGGTGCATTATAACATATGGGGGGCTATAGGGAAGCATTATAATATATGAAGGACTTTGGGGGGAGGGGCACTATACCATGGGGTCCTGTAGAGGAATTCGATGGGGGGGGGGGGAATCCTACAGTGTTTGTGGGGTACTTTTGTTGGTATTATACTTTATGGGGGTAATGAAAGAGGAACCAAGGGGCTTCAATAAGAGAAAAATTACTTTGTAAGGGATGCAGAGTTGTGAAATTTTTACATATGTGACCCAGACAAATATTCTGTTCTTTTTTTTTTTGGGGGGGGGAACCTCTGCTATGGGGCCCCATGATTTTTATGTATGCCCCTGGTGCAGGATGCATTGTCCCTCTGCTGCAGGACAGATTGGTCATATCTTACACACCATGACCAGTGCCGCCCTCGGTACATACAGACATCCAGCCATGTTTCTCCCGAGCGGCGGTTGGTCGGTGCTGCTCGTCCACCTTCCCGCTCCCACATCCCTTCCTTAACCCACTTGTTCGGCACCTGCTGTTAACTCTGGACAGCCCCATGTGCAGCACTTGGGATTGGCTAAGTATTCAGAGAAGAGGCATGGTCTGTTGGGAAATTTTACTAGCTTAGTGCAGTGGCGGCTTGTTGATGCTTAGACTGCAGGTCGTTACCTGTGGTGTGTTGACGGTGCAGTATGATGGACATGTCTGACTAGTCAGTGCCAGGCAGCGCTACATTGGAGCTGCCCAGAGTTTTGTAGGCATGTGCCAGAGATAATAGATTGTCAACCAGTGCTGCCCCCTGTGCTATAAGGATGTCAGCTACAGGAGCACCGCTCTGCCGACATCATTGTGTGTCTGTAGCTTGTGCCAAGCCGCCATTGCCATTAATGACCCTTGTTCTGGATTCTTCTGTGTGGTTCTTCTATGTGCGTGTGATGGCGCTGACATCCTCGAGTTGGGGGGGGGGCGCCATTTTGTAGTTCGCCTCAGGCAGCAGAGAGGCTAGGTTCACCCCTGCCTATCCATGATGTACGTTCTGGATGTTTTGGGGAGCCTTGGATCCCTCGGTGGGTACACCGCTGGTTAGACGACTGGAAGTTGGCTGGTGGTGGGGTGCTCCTGTGAAGCTGCTCCTCCACGCTTTCTGGTTCGCGTAGCAGAGGTGAACTGCTGCCAGCTTCGGTACCAGTTTACCGGCTGCGAGTTGTGGGCACGGGAGTCTTTTGGGAACCCGTGTGAATAATGCCCAATCCCGGTTGGTAAGGCCTCAGGTGATGACACCCGACCGGTGACGGCCCGGGGGCTGCACGGGGTGCGGAGCCCCCGCTCCTACTCCAAGTTCAAGTTCTCTCTGTCCCAGAATCTGTTCTAGGCTCTAGTGTCTAGACTATTGTGTGTGTTCTACTACACTTCCCTAACACTCCACCCACCAGGACCTAGGACCTAGGATTGGCCCTCTGTTCTAGGTGATGCATGCAGGGTTGGATTTCTAAATTAACCAGATCACTGCCAGGTCAGAGAATATTGCGGCTGCTTTTATGGCTGCAACACCCTCTTGCGACGCACTCGTTGCGGGGCGCCACAAAGGCACATGGGCAAACAGTATGTACCTATGCCAGTATATCTATGGATGTCGGTCAGATTATTTCCATTTTTAGGGGGCAAAGGCCACCAGCCAATGAACCCTCACTGAGGTGGGATGTATATCTCCCTCTCCTCACAGGCATGAGGGATTTTGGTTTGGTTGAAACACACATGGACATTCCAAAAACAGCCATGAAGCTTAAGGTCATTTTCAAAAATGTAAGGCAAATAATTTTGCAAATCATGTGTCTTACTAACAAAAGCTCCAGTAGAATTCAATCTACAAACGTAACATGGGCCATTAGAACACATTGGTGGGTTATGGCAATGGACTCCATTGTAACGCAACAGAAAGACTGGCCAACTGGGGCCAAGGCACATATCCCTCCAGCCAAGGACGTTGCTTGGTGTTGTCAAGGTAATCGATCAGGTTTTTTTGGTTCCACCACCAATCACTGTCTGTACATGCAGCTTCGGAATACTTAGCTAATCATCCCGGTCTAAGCTCAGAGTGTAATGTGAAAGGTGACCATAAAGCATTTAGGCACTTTCATTTCCTTATGTAATGAGGCAGTCTGTCCACAGCTTGGATGACGGGGACTGTTTTGCCAGTTAATCGTTAGGATTACAACCATGTGACGACAATATGCGGAGCTATGTTCGCAGACAACATAATATGTTTCGTCGCTTAGTTACGGCCACTATGGTCACATGATTGTTACACCACACTGTTCTTTAATGGTATCTTTACACGCCTACTACAGAAGGTTAGAAACAACCGGGTGTCTCACGTGCACGAGCACGTTTCAACGGTTCCTAACGGTACCTGATACCGCCTTTACACCCCGCTACAAGGTGCTCTACAGAAGGTTTTTTCTATCCCTGGAGGCACCGACGGGTGCTGCAGGTTACCTTCTGTAGAGCACCTTCCCTCATTTACACGCCGCTACCACAATGGAATATGGGAGGACCTGGGGCAGCAGGGACAACACAAAAGCGTGCCAGAGTTGTGGATTACGAGGCGCTCGTACGGTGATTGGATAATGCAATAACATCATGATTGGCCAGCCAGCGCAGGAAGGCTGGCTAATACATGATGCTATTGCAATTGTGTAGTGTGACTGGTCAGCTCCTTCAATATGCCGCCCTATGCAGGAAAACCAATCGTAACGCAGGAGCTCCCACCAATGATCGCTGAAGGGGGGCGGTATCCCGGAGGCTGTGTCACGCCCCAGGGAGTTCACTAGGTGTCGCAAAAACCTTCCTGTTCCTCATTTACACGCCGCTACCATCGGGTTGAAACCAACCTGTTTTTCAGCACTGCTGAAAAACAGGTGTCGACAGTGACCGGTGGCAACAACCTGATTTACACGCCGCTACCTCGCGGTGTTTTGACGATGCAAGATACAATTGTCTCTGACACCCGGTTGTTTCTAACCTTCTGTAGCGGCTTGTAATGGTACCTTTACACGCCGCTACAGAAGGTTGGAAACAACCGGGTGTTTCACGTGCACGGTTGAAAACGGTACCCGATACCGCCTTTACACGCCGCTACAAAGTGCTCTACAGAAGGTTTAATCTATCTCTGGATGCACCGCCGGTTGCCTCAAGTTACCTTCTGCAGAGCACCTTTCCTCATTTACACGCCGCTACAACAAGGTAATATGGGTGGACCTGGGGCAGCAGGGACAACACATAGGCGTGCCACAGTCCATCTCGCCGCGCCCAAACAACAACCATTGGCCAACACAATTGTGTTGTGATTGGGCATGGCGCGAAGGGCGGATGGCAGAGACGTGATGTAGTACTGTTTGCCTTGTCGCAACGAACCAGCGCTTGTGACATGGCGGAGTGTGAAGGGACAGCCAATCGTAACGCAGGATCTTCCACCAATGATCGCTGATGGGGCGCGGTATCCCAGAAGCTGTGTCACGCCCCAGGTAGATAACTAGGTGTCGAAAAAACCCTCCTGTTCCTTATTTACACGCCACTACCATCGGGTTGAAATCAACCTGTTTTAGAGGACTGCTCTGAAACAGGTGCCGAAAGTGACGGGTGGCAACAACCTAGTTTACACGCCGCTACCTCGGGTTGATTTGACGGTGCAAGATACATTTGTCTCCGAAACCCGGTTGTTTTCTAACCTTCTGTAGCGGCGTGTAAAGGGAACATAAAGGTACCATTAGGTGTAAAAGTTGTATGTTCATTAACGATTATCCTGCCAGACATTCCCCCTTCTCCAAGGTTGGGACTGCAATGTAATTTGAAAAATGTTTGCCAGCAAATTTAAAACTTACACTATGATCTCACTGAGGGAGGATTCCAATACTATTTGTAAGCTGCAGGTACAGATAGTGATAGCTGGGGGGCATAAACTACCAGACAGGTTCCATTTCACCCTTCAGGACCCCTCCCGAACCAGCATCTGCTTAGGCCTTATCAATGTAAATAAACACAGGTCAAAGCAACAGATATGACAAGGGAATTAACCCCGACAGCTAGCCAGCCACACACAGCTCAAACGGGGTCTTGGCCCTCAGCAGTGTTGTTTTGCCTTAATAAAAGGTGTGTCCAATGGCTGGTACACAAACAAGACTAAGCACTTACCAGTCAATGTGCACAAGGCTGCACTTGCCTAGTTTGGCAACATGTGGACAATGCATCATGGATTTCACTGTTTGGGGACCAAAAAGGCATCTGACAACAGTGTTTCCCTTGTCCACTCTCCATGACATCTGAATTGGCTTTGGGCCACAGGTGGCCTGAAGGCCAGTTTCCACACACACACATCTATGTCCAACTTGGGGAAAGATCTCTGATTGCAGTGAAATCATGTACACATTTTGCCAAATTGTGGCATGGTCCAAAATGGAGCAATGTGTCCATGTTTTCACTGCCAAAAGAGATATGTTCCGAAGTTGGACACAGATATGTGTGTAAAGTGCCCTTCAGGGATGGTCCCTTTAAAACAAATTTAGTATATGCTATAATGGAACTTAAACATCCAAACCAAAAAAAAAATAATGACGAAGGTGAGTCACCAATACATACCGTCAATCCTGCGGTGTGAGAAGAGGGGACGCTACCACGTTGTGCTTCCATGTGTTGGTGGGGGGATGATCGGAACGTCGTATTTTAAAGGACACACAGTCAATGAAATGGTTGATTAGCTGACCAATCCAAGACGTTGGGCGTTGTCCCTCAAGACGCACTACCGTTGGACGCCCCAAGTGGGTTGTAATTGGTGGTTTCGTAGTTAAAAATCGCACACAGCTGAACGTACTGAGGTTTTCTGCCCAGAGCCACTGGGGTAAGTACTGTTGCTCAGAAATGTCTGTGGATGTTTAGCCATAATAACTGCGTTTTGATAATATACCTGCATGTAGAATTGCCATTAGCCTTCATTATGAGCCTGGTCACCATTTGTCAAGTGTTCACATCTCCTTGACGTTAAACACAACAAATTGTGCCTGTTGTAGTACCGGCGTCATGCAGGGCTTCTCAGGTGGTGTGGGCTGCAACATTGTAGTTCAGCTGCTGGAATTCCAAAACCCAATCATGGCCTTTGTACAAATGTGGACAAATGTTTCAAATAGTTTTGGCGACACATTTAATTTGTGCATAGTCCTGGCCATCCATCATTGTTCTTGAAACATGGGCACATTTGGCTTGGCCATACAAATGCATGTGGCAACTGTAGCCTCTTGGGTTATGTAATGTCTATGCCTGGGCTTTTTCGGGGTAGGGGGAGGTGAAAGAGCTTAGCATAATACATATTTGCAAACATGTGACCTGTGCCTCCGTTTTGCCCTTGAATGTGTCCAGACAGGACATGACTATAATATTGGGGGTGTCAGGAGATGGCTGTTGTACATTTGGATACATGCCAGTGTGATTGTGTCTGATCTGCTCTTGATGTTGTTGGTGGTTTTTTTGGGGGGTTACATTTGCCAAACCCCTGTTTGGGGGGCCAAGGGGGTTGTAGTGAGGGTATCCAGCGACGGCATGATTGTTTGGGGGGTGTTTGGCCTGGTTTCTCCACACAGTGGTAGCACATTTTAGTTTCCAAGGCCACGTGTAATGCCTTTTTAACACTAGTATCTGTGCACCCGCACTTCACATACAGCTGCTCCATATCACTAATCTTTGTTGACTTTACTTACATCACACCAAAGCCATCCAGGAACTTGTCCCCCTTCCACCTGGGCAAATATGGCCCTCATTGGTTTCCATATGTGTGGCATGTTTGAGCAGAAATATGCTACTGCGGGGGTGTGGGCAGTAAATTTCAACCATCCAACATTATATGTTGTGTCTCATCATACGGCAAAAATTAAACTGTGCCCTGGAGGCGGCTTTGGGGATGCTGGCTATGTTAAATTGTTGGAGGCATATTCATGTTACCACAGTATCTTGGTTTTTCTGACACATTTCCCTTTTCCATTTGCAGATCCTTGCTTACACTGATTGGACATCATGCATCACTCCGCAATCGCAGTAGTGACTTTGTCCCTGGTTGAGGATGTCTTGGTGACAGATGAAAGGAATGAGAGACTGCGGAGGCGTAGACGACAGCGTGTGTGGTCTCGGGATTGGCTCCTGCAAAGGCCCGATCTGACTCACATGCGCCTTGTCCATCAGCTGGAGGACACCAATTCGCAGGACTTCAAAAATGACCTCATATTGCCCGTGAGGACACTGTGATGCATCCAGCAGTACCAACAGAGAAGCGGTTGGTTGTCACTCTGCGTTTCTTGGCTTCAGGGCGCACGCTGACTGACCTTCAGTATACTACTGCAGTCTCGCGCTCCCTGCTGAGCAGCCTTATCCCTGAGACTTGTGAGGCTATTGTGAGGTGTCTCTTGCCAACCTATATGCGGTTTCCAACAACCCCCGTGGAATGGTTGTCAGTTGCCACTGGCTTTGAGGATAGGTGGCAATTCCCAAACTGCGGGGGTGCATTGGATGGCAAGCATGTGAGGATCACACAACCCCACAACAGCGGGTCGTACTATTATAACTACAAAGGTTATTTTAGTGTGTTCCTCATGGCCCTCGTCAATGCCAACTACGAGTTCCTCCTTGTGGATGTGGGGATGAAAGGGCGTGTGTCTGATGGTGGTGTTTTGGCCCATACCTCATTTGGTCGCGACCCTGTGAGTGGACGCCTTAACTTACCCACCAATGATGACACCACTGAGCATCTCAACTTTGCTTTTGTGGGGGATGAGGCATTCGCACTACACGCCAACCTACTACGGCCATATCCCCAGAGGACTCTGACCCCTGAGAAACGCATTTTCAATTATCGGGTATCCCGGGCACGTCGCGTGGTTGAAAATGCGTTCGGGATCATGGCCAATAGATTCCGCGTGTTTCATACTCCTTTAAGTCTGAAACAGGAATCCATCCGTATGGTAGTGATGGCGTGTTGTGTGCTACATAACTTTCTGCGGCATAGGGATACTCAATCATACACGCCAGAAAGTTATGTGGATAGTGTGGACCCCACAACTGGGGATCTCAGTCCAGGTGAGTGGCGTGATAACGACCTTGGGATAGCGCCACTCCAACCGTTAGGCCCAGGCCGACATCAGCAGGATGCCAGAAGCAGCAGAGACAGCTACTGCTCATATGTCAATGGCCCTGGGACGGTGCCCTGGCAGCAACTCCACATGTAAGGGGGGTGTGATGGGTCCACACTGTCCCATGTGTTTCAATTCTTTGTATTTCTCAAACACTGTATTGGTTAATGTTTTCGCAAATTTTGCCCTTTTTCCTTTCTGGAATATGTGTGTTTATGTTTTTATGGTTTTTAGTGATGGGCGAGTCCTAAATTACTCGGAATCGCTTGACTCTAGCGAGTCTGAGCCCGAGACTCGCTACTCGTTGCGAGTCTAGCGAGTCCAATGTTAATGAATGGGGAAGCGAGTAATAGCGAGTAATGTGCGATTTACAAATCGCAGATGTGTCTCGGAAGCTTCAGGCTCTATCTGCTACAATAGCTAAATCATGTTTAATAGGCTTCCGCTGTCACAGCACAGTTAACTCTCTGCTTACCGGCGCTGCAGTGATCGGTAAGCAGGGAGTTAAATCCAGCAGCTTATGAATGAGTCGGCTCTGTGCTGTCGGCACTGCTTAATGCTCACAGCCTCACTGACTCATCACACAGCAGGGGGAGCGCATTTCTGCCCCCTGTGGTGTGATGTGTGATGTAGTAGAGCTGAATGAGTTCAACAAGAAGAAGGAAGACAGAAGACAGAAGAGAGAAGAAAGAAGAGAGAAGACCTGGGTCTTTGGAGGGATATGTGGTGGTAATAAAGTTGGAGTCCCTAATGGTGTCTGTGTCTTTATTTTTAATAAATAATTTTTCTCTGTGTGGTGTTTTTTTTAACCCTTTATCGGAGATTCTTAGTGGCCGGGTCAAACCTGACCTGACATTAAGAATCTCGGGCTTAATACCAGCTTGTATAACAAAGCTGGTATTAACCCCTTTATTACCCAGCGTGCCACCGCCACCAGGGCCGCTGGAAGAGCGGGGTTCAGCGCCAGAGGATGGCGCTTCAATGAACGCGCCATCTTCTGGGGCGGCTGCGGGCTGCAATTTGCAGCGGGGGGTGCCCAGAAAGCTTGGGCCTCCCTGCGCTGCGGATTCCAGCCCCCAGCTGCTTAGCTGTATCTGGCTAGACATAGAAATTGCGCAGAGCCCCACGCATTTTTCATGAAATTCATGAAATAATAAAAAAAAAGGGCTCCCCTATATTCTTGTGTCCGGCCAGGTACAAATAGGCACGTGGGGGTTGGGGGCAGCCCGTCGCTGCCTGCTGGATCCGGCTGGTTCCAGAAATACGGCGAAGCCCACGTCATTTTATTTCTGAAAAATCAATAAAACAATCCTAAAAAAGGGACTGCATCTTTATTAACCCCTCGCCCATGGTCCAGGGGTTAATAAAGATGCAGTCCCTTTTATTTACATTGTTTTGTGGATTTGTCAGAAAAAAATTTGACGTGGGCTTCGCTGTATTTCTGGAACCACAAGAATTTGTGATTGCAATCATTTTCAGGAAGAAACTGAGTATTATCTGACAGAATTGCAGGGGTGTCAATACTTTTGGCCAACACTGTGCTTGTGATCCTCTAAACATTCCTCCATGTTTAGTAGCATAGAGGGTGTTTTCTATTTTTATTTTTTTATATGCCTTAGGGCCTTTTCACATCAGCGGTAATCGCTGATCGCGGCAGTTGCGGTGAAATAATCACAACTGCCGCAGTTACCGCATAACGGCTGCACTTGCGGTTCTCCTGCGGCAAGCCCCATGCAATGTATATGGGGCTTGCAGCAGGTGCGGCAAGTGCGGTATAGCTGTGCTTTTGGCGGCTGCGAAAAAAGGGCGGTCAGCAGCGTTTTTTCGCAGCCGCATTTGCCGTAAGTGCCGAAACCGCACTTGCCGCACACTTACCGCAAGCCACATAGACATTGCATGGGGCTTGCCGCAGGTGAACCACAAGTGCAGCCGTGATGCGGTAACCGCGGCAGTTGCGATCTTTTCACCGCAGCTGCTGCGATCAGCGATTACCGCTGATGTGAAAAGGCCTTTTATGCATTTGAACAGGGGTCTAAATGTACGTCCAATATATTTCTTATTACACAGACAAATAATACAATACAAATTAAATCCATTATTTTTATCTTTTCATTTCCCTTAGGAAAATCCATTTTTTCCTTTGACAAAATTGTTTCTGCACACTTTGCATTTTCTTCAGGGAAAAACCCTTTTATTTTCAGGAAATGTCTGGAACCATCAGTGACATTTTTCACATTATCTTGCACATTTGGAGCTAATAAATCTCCTATATTTTGTGATTTCCTGAATATAAGGCATGGTTTGTGTGAGCCTTCATAGACAGGGTCCCCTCCCCTCCTGTATCTGTAAACTAGACTGTCCAGATTTATTGTACTTGTCCGCGTTCTCCCCTCTTCATGTATAAAGTGCCATGGAATCTAATGGCACGATATAAATAAATAATAATAATCTTTACGAACATCCAATGTTTAGAAATAATACGTTTTAATAAATCAATGTTCTGTTATATTGAACAATAATTGGAACTGTTATATTTGTGTTGGAATGTTCCTGTAATGCTTTATTTTTTCTGTCCACATAGCCCAATAGTTCCATTCTAGATATATTTTTCACTTGATTACAGACATTCTCTAAAAAGTATAGATGATTAAAAATGGAGCTAGCTTGGGGTATGGGGGGGGATAGTTGTGGGTAACAACGACTCCTGGCTGACTATGTTGCTGCTTGAAGGTCTTAAGGTACCGTCACACACCGCAATCTCGCCTGGAGATCATAGAGGCGATATGTCGCCCCAGAGCAATCGCCTTGAAATTGCCTCACAGTTGAGGCGTGTGATTGGGGTATTTCCGCGGTGATAAATCGCCTCTCGCCTGTCACCTGATTTCTGAACAGTGCTCAGTAAAGGCGATATTTCCGTGTTGTGAAGTGTGACAGGGCGATAATGATGGAAAGAGCGTCGCCTATAATTTCCCGTAGGCGTGCCACAGCATGCTGTATTCCGCGCCCCGTCTGAACTGATTGGTATGGGCTACTGTGTTCCCATTGGCTGTCACTTGACACCGCGCCATATTTGAAGAGCTGTCCGTTCAGCACCATACAATGACAATGGCATCATGTATTAGCCAGCCTTCCAAAGCAGGCTGACCAATCGTAACGCTGTTGCGTTGTCCAATGAGTGTGTATGGGGCGCGGTGTAAACCACTGTGGCACGCCTATCTCCTCGCTGCGCTGTACGCCCACATTGCCTTTGAGATTGAGGCATGTGAACTGGGGATGGAATTAGGCAGATTGCTTCCGCTGTACATGAGGCGATTTCCGGAGCGACAAATTGCCTTACTTTCAGGGCGCAATTGCGGCGTGTGAAGCCGCTGTGGAGACCCGGGGGTCAGGGGGCGCTCTCGTCCGCAGGCCCAGCCGCCTTTACAAAGACAGCGTGGACCAGGGCTCATCCCCAACTGAACGCCCGAGCTCCTTAACCGTGGGCGGAACACTACTCAGACAACACAGGGTGAGGGAATCACAATATTAAGGCTTTATTGGATCCCCAAACAGTTAACAGCATATAACGCATAACCAAGCAGAACACATAAACGTAACAACAGGCAACAGAGTCTCACCCTTCCGCTGGCTCACCAGGGATTAGAATGTAGCACGGCAAAGTCTGTAGCCAGGTGACTGTATCGTCCCAACCTGGGTTGCTTCCTTGTCCTTATGTAGTCTGTCATCACAGCCGAATCCGATAATCCGATACTGAAGTCCTTGTGGTTCCTTAGTCCGTGTTCTGATCCCCTTGGTCGGCACCGAAATGCCTAGGCCTAGGGTTATGGCTAGCTAATCGGATCCGAAGACCCTAGATTAGCTGCCTGTATCCAATCCAGTGACCTCGAGCCGGGACCGAAAATCCCTAGACTCAGGCCACTAGACAGAATCTAGCTCCAATCTCCTAATACTCAATCTCCAAAACTGCTGGTCAAAGTGAACACTCCTCCTTATATACCCTCAGCCCTCATTGTAGGATATTGGGGACGTCATGATTGGTGCAATAACACAGTCTTTTCATTCGCTGAACTCCAATCCTCGTTTAACATATTTTAGGTACTATTGCAATCCAAATGCTGATTGATATAGCACCTTACAATGGAATGTTAGTCTGAGACAATCAGTCTGCAAACCATGACAATAACACAATAGTGGCTGGAGCCTCAATCCACATTCACAGGGTAATAGACAATGGACGATTAGCATAATTAAGTTCTCTGGCCTTCAATGACAAACAGGTTAGATAATTACATTACCAAGCTAAACTTTAACCACAGAAATCTATGACAATACTGTAAGAAATTCTCTTTGACCAATACAAGTTTACAAACCTATATACAATATGATATGTCTGGATGAATAAGAAATCCTCCTACATTATATATTAAAGGGTCCATTTCGTCACATACCTCCCCCTTCTTATTTAGCCAGACAGAGCAGTCAGATATGATCAGTCTCTGGTTATCCTTCTCCTCTTGGCGGCATTGTCTTTTTTAATGGAGAAAACAGCAATCGAGGCTTCCATCTATACACCTCCCCCAGATTACCTCCCCCAGGATGGGCAGACATATTGTGGATAAACAGTAAAATGGGATTCAGGAGTTGAGCTCCCATGAATTTCTGGTTATCAATTCCCCCCCAGTCAATGACCACAGTCTGGCTAGGTGTACTCACTGTTGATGGCTCCGAGGAGAATGATGGGGTCTGGGAACATGGATTATCATCTGAAGGTGGGGTAGCAAGATCCACATCAGGGTGCTGCTTGGCTTCCTGGATGTTGGTGATGGCTGTGACAAACTGGCTGGATAGTCCTTGTCCTGGGTCAGCTTGCAAAACAATAGATGCGGGGGGGCCATCAATGAGCCCATGAGCTTCAACCTCCTCCTGGTTAGCCCCTGAATCAACAGGTGTGGGGAAGCTGCTCACAAATCCCACATCAACCTCTTCCTGGTCAGTCTCTACAATAGCAGGCATGGGGACGCTGTCTGTAAGCTCCACATCGACCTCTTCCTGGTCAGTTCCCAAAGCAACAGGGATAGGGACGTTGTCCGTAAACTCCAACTTGTCCTCTCCCTGCTCAGGCTCCAAAATAACAGGTGTATGGTCACTGTCTGTAAGCTCCAACTTGTCCTCTCCCTGGTCGTTCGCCTCGGTTAGCTGCACACCTTCCGAAGGGATGTCTGAGCACTGACCCGCAACCAGGGAAATGGTTAATTGGGAACAGGGAACAGGGTCTGGAGAAACAATAGCTGGGCTTACCAGGGTGTAGACAGAATAAATTTCTTGTTGTCCCGGGGCTTGGACGTCACTGACCTGGACTGGCTGTGCTGGCCGATGAGCTCCAGGCATGGGGCCCCGGCGTTCGCGACAATCTATATCCATATGTCCAAGACGTCCACAGTTATAACAGTGCCGTGGTTTGGGCAAGTCACGTATCCTGTCTGCATACCTTTGTCCTGGTGGGGCTTCTAATGGGTAGCGGAATAATCCTACTCGAGCGGCTGGTGGTAGCAGTTGGTGAGCTGGAATTCCTAAAATATTTCCCAGAACCCAAGCCCTCTCTTCTCTTGAGGCTTTGGGCCCCAATGCAGCCAAGCCCTCCTTGATTTGGACTGCTGTGGACCTGGTGATTTCACGATATTCACTGGATCCATGATGTGGTGCACAACTTACATCCTCTGGTACCACGTCGGCGGGGTCCTCATCATCCTCACCATCATTCTGGGTGTCCCAATGGACCAATTTCTGAATCAAAGCCGACCGAGTGTCAGCGTTCCTGTATTCAATATTTCTCCTCTGGCACAGATCCTGTAGCATCCATTTACTGCTGCTGCCGTATCTCCTCTCCGGCCCTTGTCCCATGGCTGAGCTGGTGGGGTTGGACATGGCAACGTCCGAAACCTGAATGCCTCACTATGGCCTGCTGGGTATGCTTATATGCATCCCTGGTTGTTGAGCCCTTGGACGGTGTCCATGAACACCAGTCCCCTGCAGCTCCCCTGGATAAACCAGGCTGAGTAGTATCCCACCGCTGCCACCAATTGTGGAGACCCGGGGGTCAGGGGGCGCTCTCGTCCGCAGGCCCAGCCGCCTTTACAAAGACAGCGTGGACCAGGGCTCATCCCCAACTGAACGCCCGAGCTCCTTAACCGTGGGCGGAACACTACTCAGACAACACAGGGTGAGGGAATCACAATATTAAGGCTTTATTGGATCCCCAAACAGTTAACAGCATATAACGCATAACCAAGCAGAACACATAAACGTAACAACAGGCAACAGAGTCTCACCCTTCCGCTGGCTCACCAGGGATTAGAATGTAGCACGGCAAAGTCTGTAGCCAGGTGACTGTATCGTCCCAACCTGGGTTGCTTCCTTGTCCTTATGTAGTCTGTCATCACAGCCGAATCCGATAATCCGATACTGAAGTCCTTGTGGTTCCTTAGTCCGTGTTCTGATCCCCTTGGTCGGCACCGAAATGCCTAGGCCTAGGGTTATGGCTAGCTAATCGGATCCGAAGACCCTAGATTAGCTGCCTGTATCCAATCCAGTGACCTCGAGCCGGGACCGAAAATCCCTAGACTCAGGCCACTAGACAGAATCTAGCTCCAATCTCCTAATACTCAATCTCCAAAACTGCTGGTCAAAGTGAACACTCCTCCTTATATACCCTCAGCCCTCATTGTAGGATATTGGGGACGTCATGATTGGTGCAATAACACAGTCTTTTCATTCGCTGAACTCCAATCCTCGTTTAACATATTTTAGGTACTATTGCAATCCAAATGCTGATTGATATAGCACCTTACAATGGAATGTTAGTCTGAGACAATCAGTCTGCAAACCATGACAATAACACAATAGTGGCTGGAGCCTCAATCCACATTCACAGGGTAATAGACAATGGACGATTAGCATAATTAAGTTCTCTGGCCTTCAATGACAAACAGGTTAGATAATTACATTACCAAGCTAAACTTTAACCACAGAAATCTATGACAATACTGTAAGAAATTCTCTTTGACCAATACAAGTTTACAAACCTATATACAATATGATATGTCTGGATGAATAAGAAATCCTCCTACATTATATATTAAAGGGTCCATTTCGTCACAGCCGCCATCGGCAATCTGAGGCAACTAGAAAAACATGAGCGCGCATGTTAGATCGCCTCATATCGCCAGGCGAGATTGCGGCGTGTGACGGTACCTTTAGGGGGTACCGTGTATGACACCTCCTTGTGCCTTGATGCAATAAACTATTTATAGATTATTACCCAGCGCTACTCCGTCTCAATTTATTAATAAGTAACAACCACTATGCAGTTGCTGTTTCTTTAAAAATTCCACCTTTATTAAATATATGTAAAAGAAAATAGACAATACACCATTTATAACAATGAGTAATTAATAGTAGATCCCAGTAGTAACCACTTCAGGTAGTCACACTTTAGAGAATATAGTAGGGGAATCAGCAGGGACCCCAGTATACACACAATCGTAATCCATATACATGTGGTTCATATCTAAAGTGGGGAACTACAAATTCATCCATTCATCACTCACCCGTGGTATGTTCATGCAGCACTCCCCCATCGCTCTCCGACAGTTTCCCGGTATGTGGTGCCCCCCATGTATGTTTCGCTTCACTTTTTTAAGGGGTGTCAAAAACTATGCATTAAATTTCATTCAATGTCGTTAAGTCTACGACTTTCAATTTAGTGCGTATTTTTAATTTTTTTACATTTAGTTTTTATGTACAGAGTTTTGATATTTTAGACCACTTTTATTTTGGGTGGCAATAAAATATCCTGTTTTAATACGGGTTAACCTCTAAATTAGTGTTCTGTTCTTATATACTGAATGGGGGCAGTGTAGCGCTGGGTCTTAATCTATAAATAGTGTGTTCACTAAAAATTGTCCATCATATCCTTTTTGTATAAATTTTCCTTTAAGGACATTTGCTTCCTTTTGGAAATTCTGTATGTTTGAACAGTTTGTGTAATCTTAAATATTGGCTTTTTGGCACATTTAATGTTTTAATTTGTTCATTATCAATAAATAAGTTTAGGTCTAAAAATGTATTTAACTCTTACTAGTAATACAGCGAACTCAAGAAATAACAATTATTATTTCGATCTACTGAAAATTATTTGAGCGATTCGTCACCTCCTGACCATATAAAAATGACATCATCAATAAAACGCCACCATTGGTCCAGGCCCGACCGTAGCTGGCCTCCAGGCAATATATATTGGCTCTACCACCTCCCCATATAGAGGTTTGCATAGCTAAGTGCAAACCTGGTCCCCATGGCAGTGCCCCACTGCTGGGCATAGTAGTGCACCTTTTCTTTAAAATAATCGTATTCCAAAATAAAGTTTTTAAAAAATTGTACATACCGTAATCTGAATTGAATATTCCTGACTTTAGTTGGAAATATTTTGCTGCCTCGCAGCCTTTTTCATGTTGGATACATGTATATAATGATAGGAATAAGAGAAAAGGAGGGGCACTCCTAAGGGTAATACCCGGTGGTCCAGTGGAGGGGAGGGGGTTTAAGTTAGATCTACTAACCTTACTTGGTTGTACCGCCTGTACAATTGGGTGCTCCATTGTGTGGTGTCCTTCCGCACACCAAGCGGGCCCAAGGCTTCCAGGTATGCCAGGGATCACAGGCAGCATGGTGGTTCATGTGGTTAGCACTGCAGCCTTTGCAGCACTGAGGTCCCAAGATCCTGGGTTCAATTCCCACCAAGGACACCAAGGACAACATCTGCAAGGAGTTTGTATGTTCCCCCCATGCTGGCGTGGGTTTCCTCCGGGCACTCTGGTTTCCTCCCACATTGCAAATACATACTGATAGGATGTTTAGATTGTGAGCTCCAAGAGAGACAGCATTACTCATGTATGTAAAGAGCTATCGAATTAATAGCGCAATATAAATGAATAAATATTATATTATATTATGTGACTGTGACATCACCAAAGGTCCTGTAAACCCAGGTCCTCAAAGGTTAGCTATCTTTGTGTTTATTCACTCCTGCAGCAGCCGTCACTAAGGGACAATCAGCAAATAAACAAGGTATCCTTAGTGTGCACAGGCGCCAGAGATTAGGTCAGGGAGAATAATGGGTCAAGAGTTTAGATCATGAAGAATAATGGGTAAGATTTCTCTCTCTGACCTAAATTCTGGTGCCCGTGCACACTATGTATACAACAATGTGAAATCTATTGTTTCCAGAATATAGAAAATATATAGAAAATATAGAATTGTAAATCCTATAACAACAGTAAAAGACGTTTACTGTCTTTTAAGCAAGAGAACATTTTTATTAAAAAGAAATAGCAAAAAAAATCCTATAAATTACTTTCAGTATACATTCTAGATGGAAATATAATTTTAATGGGAAGAGTGAGAATTTTAGTAATGAAAGCTAGTTTATATTTTATATTATATGCATTCAATTTGCAAGTTCCTTTTTTATATGTTTTACTTTAAAACCTTCTACTAAAAAAAAATTCACCATTCCTCAGTGGTTAGAACAGTTTTCTGTGCGTCGCTTTTGGTCCTGGGTTGCAATTCCACCAAGGACAACAGCTTCAAGAAGTTTGTATGTTCTCCCCTGTGATGAATACTGCACCTCGAAGTCTGTAATACATTGGAACCACACTATATAGTCTCATCATTTCCGCCAACATGTGACATTTTGCACCCCTGGAGGTACGTAGTGTCATCTTGGCACAGTTGCCAAATCAACAAGTAGCACAGGGAGGCATGGAGAATGAGAGAGGGATTTTATGCAATCCTCCAGCATGACACCTGACTCACCCACAAACCCCAGTGAAATAGAGTCCTTCCAGCCCAGTAGAGTTGCCACCAGTTCCTCGTTGAATATAAGACTGGTCCATTGACAGGCTTATATTGGGCCAGAAAACAGAGTAGCATATATCAAATCAAGAACAGAGATGTGGAGTTCATGGATTTAAGTAAAAGAAAAACCCAGTATTAAATTAAATAATTTAATTGTTGTATGGGCACACTAGATCAAAAAATATTTACATGATGGATTGTAATGATATTTCCATCAGATATGCAAATAAAGGTAGTAGTTATCAAACGGTATATGCAGTCAAATGGAAGTCAGTTACCAGATTCTTGTTGCTGACGGACACACAGAGGTGGTGTAAAGCCACAGGGTATTCTTTGTTACTCACAACACGTAACGCAATGTGGCCTCCTTGACAGTAAACCCTGGAGAAATATGGTGGGTACTTTTAACCATCTCGGTTTGTCACTTTCTCTACGAAAAAACTCACCAAAAAGTAACCAAGTGAAACATCACTGCACCTAGCAGGAGGCTGATAGTTTCACTTAGGTCTCGGAATACCAATGCTCAGTCTCCTGCCACCAGTAACCTTCCTGAAGCATTGCTGGACATATGTGCCACAACCGCCCCCATTGCTTAGGATTCAGGAGATTGAGCATCGGTATTAAGACACCTGAGTTGCCTCTCAGTGGAGCTATCAGCCTCCTGTTACGTGCAATGGATGTTTGAAATGGCTACTTTTTTCTGAGTTTTTTCTGAGTTTTTTGTCCTATTTTGGTGATCACTGTCTCTACGACCCTGGGCTGACCCTGATATTCCTTCTCCTGTGCCTTAGCTGAAAGATCAACATCACAAAACAATCACTGATCTCAGGGAGACCAGTCAAAGAAAGCATTGCGGGCAGCCAGAAAAAACGCTCAAACACAGTGAAATCCTAGGTGCATTGCCCCCTGGGAAATACAAATATGCAAATAGAGTCCATTTGACTGGTCTCCCTGAGATCAGTGATTGTTTCGTGATGTTGGTCTACCAGGCATTGCTCCCACCTAGCCAGAATCTTACTCCACACTGATGAGGGCAAAACCCAGAAACAGCTGACTGTGGTTGGATACCTGGCTTGTTAAATCTTTAAACTCCAAAAGAGCTGGATATTGACTGAAAGGGCCACTTAATATTATGGTTATGGTGGTCTCCTCAAAGAGCATCCCCAGGGCTAGGTCCTTCCCTGGAGGGATATCTGGCTAGACCCATGTTTGAGACTCATAAACGAGGCTCCATGGACTCTATTTGCATATTAGCTGAAAGATGCCACAAAGCTATGCTGGGTCATAACTTCTCACAGGGATGTCTGATGGGAACTGTTCAGGTGCCATCAGATCCAGCTGGGTCCTCTCTACTCTTGGAGACAAAACTCAATTTCTTCACCTAGTTTCTTATAGCTACTCTCCATATCTTTGTACTCCAGGGAGCTAGAAATGACTGGGACATTGGGGTATGTGCAACAGAGTTCGGACAGACATCTGTCTGGGATGATTTAGTGAATCCTGCTTTGGGAAGTATCACCTGATGAAAACAGTCTGCGTGCTATAAAATCAGGAGCTAATAATAAAAGGTTTTTAAAATCTGCTAATACGTTCCCTTTGCTTTGTGCCTCAGCGCTCATAAACTCCAGTTTCCATTTTCCCTTTGTTTTACGTTATAATCCCTTTGTGGGATCACTGGTGGAGCTGCTTTGGGCCAGGGAATTGTTTACTTCTTAGTCCCTGAGGACTTGTGAAGCACCTTAACCACAATAACAGCTGAAGGACCTGTGGTGATCACATCTGACTTGGATCACGTGACCTCCTGGAATCACATGGACTGAGGCGGGACTACAGGACAGGCATCTCGTGCAGCTTCTGAGCAGGAGCTCCTCTGCTTCCAGGCATACACCGGTGTTGTGCACGACTGCCCAACCCCCCGAGTGAGTGGCCAATTGGCGTGCAATCCATTAACCCCTTAGACCATCAGGTGTGACACATTGCACTCCTGTACCCTTGTTTTACATGCATGTAGACTAATCAGCATGGATTACTATGGAGGCCAGAAAGTCAGTGTTGGGTGACTGGAGATTACAAGAAAAGGACTGAGCAGGGAGCTGCAGAAACATGAAAGATGGGTACAGTCAGTGTAAGATTTTATCATATATTTTTAAAAATCCCTTTTCAAAAACACTCAAATGCAATAGTAATTATCCAGATGCCGCTGTGCTGCATTGCAGCTGATCAAAAAGGAGTTGTTTTTTTTACAGAATTTCATTTGCTTTGACTTGAATCTCCCATCCCTTAACTCAACACAAGTCAAAAAGATCTCAAATAAATTCTTAGTTAACGATTTGGAAGGTGATGAAAATGTTTTCATCATTAGGATACTGAGATTCATAGCTGAATGAAACCTTCATATTTCACCTTTCTCCTGAGTATCACCTTCTCCATCTGTTTAAAAAAATATACCTCATCTTCTGCACAGCTCTCTTGATCTCTTTGTTCCTTAGACTGTAGATAACAGGATTCATCAATGGTGTCACCACTAAATACAACAGGGATCTGTATTTGTTGATATTGGATGAGCTCTCATCAGATGGAGTAATGTAGACTGCGGTTAGGGTGCCGTAATATACACACACTGTGGTCAGGTGGGAGCTACAAGTGGAGAAGGCTTTTCTCTTACCGTAAGTTGAAGACATTTTAATGATGGCCAAGAAAATGCAAAAGTAGGAAAGAATGATAAAAACAAAT
The DNA here is from genome assembly GCA_033576535.1 of Allobates femoralis. Classification (NCBI taxonomy): domain Eukaryota; kingdom Metazoa; phylum Chordata; class Amphibia; order Anura; family Aromobatidae; genus Allobates; species Allobates femoralis. Next base: position 9,478,929 of record JARQOC010000004.1, read on the forward strand.
GGAAAAAGAACTACAATGATACTATAAACAAAGTCTAGCAAAATAAAAATTGAAATGTCTGAAGTTGTCAACTTCATTAAAGGACCAAGGTCACAGAAGAAGTGGTCAATGGAATTCAGGCCACAGAATTTAAACTGAATAATAACAAAAATCTCACTAGATATTAACACAATATCCAAAAACCAAGACCCAATAACCAGCTGGAGGCAAAGATCTGGACTCATGAGTGAGGAATAACGTAAAGGATGGCAGATGGCCAAATATCGATCATAAGACATGACGGCAATGATTAAACATTGAACAGTTCCAAAAACACCAAATGCATACAGCTGAACCACACAACCCCAAAAGGACAAAATACCCTCCTCAACATGTATCATGTCCAACATCATGGGGATAACACTGGTGGTCAGTAAGACATCTGCTATCGATAAGTGTTTCAGAAAGAGAAACATTGGGGTCTTGAGGTGGTCAATAATGGTCACTAAGAGAATAATGAGAAGATTTCCTCCCAGAATGCAAATATAACTCAGGAGAAGCAGAAGGAAGAGAAGAGTTTTGTATTTGGAAAGACTTTGGAATCCGAGAAGACGGATGTGAGTGACTTGTGTCTGATTCTCCTCACACATCATTTGTCAGTGAAGATTCAAGTATTGTTTTCTCCTTAAAATTAATCATCTTTAATCAAATCCATTTGTGATCTCCAGAAATATATCACAATAAAATCAATAATAGGAGCCATATTCCACTTTGTGATTGTTTTCCTTAGAGAAGGCTCACAAGACATTAGTGTCCTTGTGAGATGTAACCATTGCGGTCCTTCTCAAGTAAAGGTAAAATCTCCTAAATGTAGACGTCTTTTATAAAGCCAGAAATACAAGACAAATTCCTCCAGGATAGAGATGATTACACTCAACTGAAGGGAGTAAACCCATGAGACTGTTTAGATTCATTGATAGTTCAGTTGCATATGGGGATTTACTCATAAAGAACCATTATTCTAAAAGGCTTAAAGGTTTAATAACCCTGGAATGGAAAATTTGGATTTATGAGAATTGTTTCCAATCAGTGACTGTATTAACTGATGAGTAAAGGGTTTTCAACTTTTGCCTTTCCGGCTCCATATCTCACCATTCCCTTCAGCTTTGAGCATCTGGCTATCTTCATTTTATAGACAATCATCTTGGCTATCTCATACATAAATTTGACTTGAAACTATTTAACAAATGATTATTTAGGCAGTTCTCATATTCCCTAATTGCTCATGTATTATTAGGTTCATTGCCAAGCGAAAGATCAGTGTTTCAATTCGAGAAGTAGGAATGAAGAAGATTTCCAAAGAAAAGAAAAACAGCATCATCCAGCTCTCCGATACCGGTCTCTCAGCTAGGAAAATTGCCAAACTGCCTCACGTGAGGCCATGACATTTAGCAGAACAGGAATGAAGTCAATCCATCCATTCTAAAGCTAAGGTTAGGAAAGGTTGACAAAGAAGATTGGAATTGGGTGATTTGGAGCGATGAGATAAAAGTCAACAGACTTGGCTCAGATGGGTGTAAATGAGTCTGGAAGAAACTAAGGAAAAAGGGACTAATGGATCTAGTATATAAAGTAACTGAAAAGTTTGGTGGAGGAAGCCTGATGACATAGGGTTCTTTTACAGCCAAAGGCATTGAATAATTGACCAGGATTAATGATGATCTCAATGCTGAGCTATATGTAAGTAGCCTTCAAGATGAGTTACTTCATACACTCGAGTGCTATTGCTATGAAAATGACAACATAATGTTACAGCAGGACAATAACCCAAAGCAAAAGATGAGATTGGTCAAAAAATAGATCAATAAAAATGAAGTAGAGGTGCTTTATTGGCTCATACATTCACCAGACCTCAATCCAAACAATCGTTATTGGGTAGAGTTGAAGAAAAAGCTGTATATATACTCAAGTGAGGCGACCAGTGTGTACCAACATTGGAAATGTGTACAAGAGACCGGAATCAGATTTTGGTTGAGACATAATTAAATCTCATGAAACTACACCATTTTATCATATAAATTCATCTTTATTTTTGGAACTCAATTCTATTACAGTTTATTCAGTTCCAATTATAAGCAATATAGTTAAAATTATTACATAAAATATCTATATACATATAATATTTAATATATGAGTGTACTCAGCCACTTTAATGTGGCACAACCTGTGGAATCACTTTAATTGTAAGCATACAATATCCTTTATATAGTACAATTACTATGGTATATATCACAACTGAAGTTCCTCTATGTGCTCCTATTAGTTCTACAAGTGAGGTACTCTTTTTGTCTATTAGCAGAGCAAGGGTTAACTGCAAAGTGCCTCCCCCCTAAAGATGTCTGTATTACTGCTGCACCGCTTACCTCTCACTTGTCTTTCCACAGTATTGCAGAGTGCCACCCACAAACCGCCTACGTACGTTTCAAATTAATCTTCCTCAGGCCCTGCTGTTAATGTCCTTTCTACCTCTTATATACCATCTATTCTGGTGGAAGCCGCCGCTGCAAGCAATTACCGCTGCATGACTTCCGGGTCCGTGCTCCTCTATTACATAACTTCCTGTATCCGGTCCGTGACACGCATCTGTATTAGTATGCGTGCCAACGTTGTCATAGTGACCGGACACAGGAAGTGGAGCGATTCTTCAGCTGTCATGCGCACTTGCTAGCAGCCATGTTACTATGGATTGTTGTCAGTGTATATCTTATTCACGCTCAGCCCACAATAGCCAGTAATAAAGTGACAGTGCCTTATTGTATATATAACTAAAAAGTAATAGCTGTTGTTACCAACAGTATATATTACCAATAGTGACCATACTAATATATTTAGTGTGAATAAACAGTGCCTATATATATTTTAAGTACTAATGTGCTATACAGTACTAACATTTTTACAAAATTATATAGAGAGGAAAAAGTGACAGTATTGTTATATAACAGTTAGGGATGGGCGAGTCTACTCGCTAGGACTCGTTACTCTGCGAGTAGTAAGGGACTCGTAGGACTCGGTACTCTGCGAGTTTCCCAGCGATTACTCGCACAGTAACGAGTCCAATGCAAATCAATGGCAATCCTAGTTTTGCCAGAGACTCTGACAAAACTAGGATTGCCATTGACTTGCATTGGACACGTTACTGTGCAAGTAATCGCAGGGAAACTCGCACAGTAACGAGTCCGGCTGTCTGCTCTGTTCCGGGCTCGGGTCCTGCGGGCTGCCGCAGCTCCAGGGTCCTAGAGCCCGCCTGGTCTCCCTGTGCACAGACATGAATGTCTGTGCACAGAGATAATGTAGCAGAGCTCAAATTGTTCTCAGTCTGCTCATTCCCTGTGCATAGACATCTATATCTATGCACAGGGATGTAGCAGAGAGGACATCGCGTTTTAGACTACGTCGGACGGAAGAGGATTTTTTTAAATAAAGATGGAGTCCCTAATGGCTTTTTATTTTTATTTCTAATAAAAAATTTTTTCTCTGTGTTGTGTTTTTTTTAAAACAATTTAATAGAAATTCATGGCGGTCATGGTGAGATAGTGAGATGGTGAGATAAGAAGCATTAAATTCAAAAGATCAAAACGTTTTTACATCGGTGTACGTTCTCTTATGCCCTGATTTAAAAATAAAAGATTTTTAAACATCGCGTATGGATTTTGCACAATATATGTGAGAAATGAAATACAAACAAGATGTACAAGAAAAACCTTTACTGTAGCAAATCTGTACACAATATTATATATAAAAATGTATGGAACCATCATTCTGCAACTGTATTGGAAATAATTCTTGGGCCTTTTCTTGATCCCTTCTCTCCTATAGAAGGCTGCCATTCTTCTCGTTGATCCTACTGCAGTCGTCCCACATCATGTTCACGTTCCATCCACCTCCTTATCGTCGTTCCATCTCCTTAAGTTCCTGATGAAAGCTTATGGCCACTTTACACGTCCCAACGTCGGTCCGATATTGGATACAATGACTCGGGAGCGCACTCTTTCTGGGCAGAATTCCAAGATCGCATAGGAGATGTTACACAGCGCGATATCGGCAGGCAACGCAACAGCGATGTGTACGCCCCCTTGTACGGCCGACCCAGGAACGACCATTTAAAATGGGAGAGAATAGGGGACGTTGTACTCCACATCGTTGTTGGGCTTTTACACAGCACGATCCGGCCACAACGTCCATCCAATATCGGGCCGTTGGAGAGCCTGCTCATTTGATCCCCGATATCGTTTTGGCATCGTTCGTGCATCGTATTGGACATTTATACCATACCACGCACGAATGATATCGGGGCCAACGCACGAACCACGTGACTTTTTATCGGAGTTGGACGCCGATATCGGGACGTGTAAAGTGTCCATCAGTCTTTGCTCTTTACTTTAATCAACAAGGTTTTCAAGAACGTTATTCGAAAGGGAATTTAAAAAGTGTAACTTCAGGTTCCTGAGGCAACCCACGGCTATGAAACGTTTCAGCACATTCTCCACCGTGGACTTCAATTTAATATTTTTGTTGTTACCTAGAAATTTCTTCATTCTTCATTTTAAGAAAAAAATTCCCACCAGCTTAAATTTTTGTTTACAACAAGTTGTCCTTCATTATATTCTGAATATCGAAATTGCTTTCCTTAAATTTTGCTTTGGACAGACGCTGAAATGTGGTATCCGGTGTGAAAACCACTTACTCAATGTACTAGGGGACGCTCGTTTGGTTGCAGGATTAAGGCACACAGCACACAGGAACAGTTTCTCTTTAAATAAGCCCAGACAATTTATTTAGACACAGCATAAACTGTTAATGTAAACCAACTTGAGCCTTCTTTTAGTATAAGGCTAGGGTCACATTCAGGTTTGGGTCGTGCTAAAAACTTAAGTACTACAAACCCGGCACACTCAGAGTTGAGAAAAGAGTATTTAGTTTCTTTTTAGAATTTTTTATTATTATCTATGTATAGTTCATGAGCAAATCAGACGTTTCGGCTCAACACGAGCCTTCATCAAGTGATTCTGTACAAATATAAATCAAAAATAAAGAAATTCAACCATTATTTCGGTATATAATACATTCATTGGTTAAAGTCCGGGTGATATTAGGTCTGTGCGTGTTCGTGGTGATGACGTGAGGGGTAATTATATTGTGCATACTCTTTTCTCAACTCTGAGTGTGCCGGGTTTGTAGTACTTGAATTATATCCCTGTTTCCCTTGAGCACCTCTCTAATAGACAGAGAGCCAGCCTCTATCCATAAGTTGTGAATATTTTTTTGGCGAGGCTCCTGTACATTTATTCAGACTATATGGCATCTTTTGGTCTATTCTCGTACAGTGAAGACCAAACAAATGAAATCCTATCATCTGTCCGAGAGACAGATAATTTCCTCAGCATTTCTAACAAAGAGATTAAGTCTCGTGATCTTGAAAAAGAACTCAAAAAACTTTCCTCATTCGAACTACACGCTTATACTCTAGCCCAATATACTAAGGCTAAGAGGATTCCCCGCGGATTACGAGTGGCACTACGACCCACCCTTTTTAGCGACAAAGAGGACTATTGCCAACTCTTTGAAAACATTTTAAATAAATGTTCCCTAGATCTAATGGTCTTGACTATTAAATATATCCAAGAAGAAATTGTTCAGATTAATGAACAATTAACAGCAATAGAAACTCAACTGAGTAATACTCTATCCTCTGCGGACCTCGCTAGTCTGAAAACCAGAGTTGAGAAAACGGTTTTAGATTTCACTAACGACCTGAAAGCCAGAAAACGTGCTAAATTCCTGAGAGACCAGGACGATTACGATAAGAACCAGGTGTACCGATGGCGGTATACCACTTTACCAGAAAGACCCCGCAACCGTTATGGTTCATCAGGATCTTCCGGATCGGAAGGTGGAAAGGGACGAGGACAGGGAGGTCGTGGGAGAGCACGCCGACCTTTTTTCGGGACCAAACCACTTCCATCGAGACCACCAATACCAGCGAAAGACAACAACGAAGAAGACGACGACGAGGAGGAAGGGGCCATGGACGAAGAACCTCAGCAGGACAGTCGGGTACAGACTCGTTCTCAGGTGAGACAAACCTTGTCTTCAACATCTCCTCCTATCTCCTTTCCCCAGCTGAGACACGGGTTCTACAGAGAGGACTTTCTTTTTGCCCAACCCCAGCCTTCGACTCGTTCAGGATACAACAAGAACTGAACCGTTTTTATCGCTCTATCAGACTGAAAGTTCACTTCAATCGTGACGGAGAACTTCCTTTTAACACTGCAAATGCTGCAGAAGGTATTACATCAGAAACACTACGTCTTAAAGATCTAGGTTTACGTATTCCTAGTAACTTTCAACCTCCGAAAACCTCACACCCTGCAGAAACCTACATTTCATTGGTGTCTGACTCTGTGAAAAAATGTATCAAAAACATTGAGAAGGGTGATTTTCACATCAGACACAATCTTTCAAAGGACGAAACAATGGCACTTGACAGCCTTAAGAAAAACAAAAGAATAATAATAAAACCAGCCGATAAAGGCGGTGCCATAGTAGTCCTTGACAAAGAATACTATCTGAGTGAAATCAACCGACAACTAAATGACCCAGACACATACACACCTATCCGCCAAGACCCTACCCATCAGATAAAAAAGAAGATTGAGATTCTCACTAATAAATTCCTTCAAAATGGCACAATAGACAAGAAAATAGCAGAGTACATGTACAATCAGAACCCTATTACTCCCGTAATCTACATCCTACCCAAAATACATAAGAATCTTGAAAGACCACCTGGCCGACCAATTGTGGCCTCAACCGATTCTATTCTCTCACCACTCTCAATCACACTTGAGAAAATTTTAACACCATTGATACCACAGGTAAAATCGTATCTTAAAGACACTAACGATTTTCTGAGCCACATACGCCGGTTAAACGAAATCCCAGTAGATAGTATTTTAGTCACACTTGACGTCAATAGCCTATATACCAGTATCGACCACCAAAAGGGCATTGCAGCTGTTGACTGGTTCTTAAGAACTCAAAATAAGGTTGACGTACGGATTACGGAATTCTGCATAGAAACCCTGGAACTTGTTCTCACAAACAACTTCTTTTTGTTTGAGGATAAATTTTTCCTCCAAAAACGGGGAACCGCGATGGGAGCGAACGTCGCACCACCGTACGCAAATATCTTTATGTCAAAATTTGAACACGACTATATCTACACTGATGACTTATTCAAAAAACATGCGATTATTTGGCTTAGATTCATAGATGACATCTTCTGAATTTGGACGGGCAATAGGACAACATTAGAAACTTTTTTCACGAATTTGAATCACAAGGATAATGAGATTACTTTCACTCTACATACAGACCATAGTAGAATAAATTTCCTTGATACAGTGGTCATTAAGAATCATACCGGAAAACTAAGTAGTGACATTTTTACCAAACCAACAGATAGAAATAGTCTATTACACTGGACCAGCTGTCATCCTAAACATGTAAAAAGGTCCCTCCCCTCCTCGCAACACCATCGAGTTAACCGTATAGTGAGTGACGAGCCAACCCGTAAAAAACGTCACGAAGAAATGAGTAATAAGTTTAAGAAACGAGGCTATCCCGATGACATCTGTGCCCCAAAAATTCCACATTCTCCTGCACCAAGGGAACCAGTTACTGACAGATTAAAATTTGTTAATACCTATCACCCATTCTCTCCACTGATTAGGAATATCATCTTACAACACTGGCCCCTACTCGGCACTGCCTTCCCTGACATAGTGGAATTCAATAAACCACCACTAATATGCCATAAAAAGGCTAGAAACTTGAGAAATCATCTGGTAAGAGCAGACATTGGCTCAAACACTACAACCTTGAAACAGAAAACTCTTAGTACCACTAGGAGAGGAACCTACCCATGTCTTAATTGTGTCCAGTGTACCAACGTCACGAAAGGTGAGACCTTCACACATCCCTGGTCGGGTAAAAGATACAATATAAATGGATTCTTTACATGTGATTCTTCTTTCGTCGTGTACTTAATCAAATGCCCGTGCGGTCTCGGGTATGTTGGTGAAACTACCCAGCATATCCGGGACCGCATAAGTAAGCATAAGTCGACCATCCGTTGCAAAAATACCCTATTACCTATCCCAGCCCATTTCATAGAAAAAGGTCACACAGTTAGCCAACTCAGATTCCAGATAATCGAACATGTCCCTGTGTCAAGAAGAGGGGGGATCGCATTCAAAAACTAAAAGAAAGAGAATCCTTCTGGATCTACCACCTAGACACCCTCCATCCGAGGGGCATGAACCGTGAATTTGAGTTGCATTACTAACCTTGAATTGTATAACACTATATGGGCATGATATTTAAATTCTGTTTTTTTCTCATTACAGTGGATTGACAGGAGTGTGGGAGAAGGGTTTCTCCTTTCCTAACTTAATGTCCACATTAATCTTCCTTGATCATTGATTGTGATCATGAAGATTGTTCTGAATGTTGTATTGTTCTTGATAATCAATTAAGGTTGTTCTAATTTCTCCTTTTTCTCCTTTCCAGAAAGGAACCTGACTCTGGGCACCACCACCAAAACACAGCACAAGACCGTTCTGCACAATACCTCTGCATGCTTATAGAATGTTTGTGCACCTTGCCCTAGATATACATCCTTCCACCGCCTATATACACAAGGGCTGAGACGCTCACCACATCTCCACTGCGGGAGGCACACATACAGGGACGCTCACAGCGTCTCCTTGGTGAGACGCTATGTCACTTCCGGTCCGCGCAGTCCGCGCATGCGCCGTAGCTCAAATGGCTTCACTCCTGTACTAAGATGGCGGCTCCGTCCGCGCATGCGCACTTGCGCACCAACGTGTGACGCACGTCCGGACACCCACACGCCCCGCATTAGCCGATCGCTACTTAAAGCGATCGGTTGGAGCATATGACCGCTCCTGGGTCCGCTTCACATACCTGTGCCACCATGCAGCCCATTCCACAATAATAAGGTAACATTCTCTCCCTTTATCACTTTCTAGCAACTGTGCTAAGTCTGTGTACTGCTCTCCTGTTTTTCACTACAAGCAGCTTCCTTTTATCCTACAGGACAGGAGACATTATACTGATTCCCCACTGTGGTATGTTCTCATCAGATGCTGCCTTCTTTTGCTTCTATTCTAGATCCCCCTATGATTTGAATAGGGGGATCCTCCCCCATAACAAGAGTCTCTGGCTTGTCACAGATGTATTTCTCAGAATATACAGTCACAATATGGAATATATGTTGTACACTTCACTATGCTAGTGGAATCTTTTCTTACTCCTATAGTCATTACAATAATTCCTTAATGCAAACACATATTTTCGATATAAACACTGTATTTTCTATATAAACACTGTATTTTCAACTAACTGGTTGCAGGATCAGCCTAGATGACTACATACAAAGGGAGACCTCTCCGTAATAGGCTATTATAACCTAACTATATGAGGTATATACTTTTGTCTTATAATCCTTCTTAAAACAACCCTTTGGTCTATATACTTCTCCTTGATGCTATTCCAACTTTCTCTTTCCCTTCTTTTTTTCTCCTTTTTTTTCCTTCTTTTATTACACACCACCTGAATTACACTTTTTCATGTCACTTTAACCCCAACACTTGCACAATATAATTACCCCTCACGTCATCACCATGAACACGCACAGACCTAATATCACCCGGACTTTAACCAATGAATGTATTATATACCGAAATAATGGTTGAATTTCTTTATTTTTGATTTATATTTGTACAGAATCACTTGATGAAGGCTCGTGTTGAGCCGAAACGTCTGATTTGCTCATGAACTATACATAGATAATAATAAAAAATTCTAAAAAGAAACTAAATACTCTTTTCTCAACTCTGAGTGTGCCGGGTTTGTAGTACTTGAATTATATCCCTGTTTCCCTTGAGCACCTCTCTAATAGACAGAGAGCCAGCCTCTATCCATAAAAAGTGCTAAAAACTTAGGCCCTTTTCACATCTAATGCACCTGTTTGCTTGGCTGCCCTGCGATGGTGCAAATGCCAGAACAGGTGCATTTAGGGGCAGCTGCAGCCAAGCGCATAGGCGCATGGATGCACCGCTCCTGCGCTCGGTTGTGCTCGGTGCCCCCATTACCTTCTATGGCCGAGTGCATAAGCCGACATCCCCGAAGTGCGAGTGTGACTGGGCTGACGTCACTGCGCATGAGCTTAGTGAGACACACCCGCAAATGATAATGCGAGGTTTCCGGGTGCGTCTGACTAAGAGCATGCGCGATGCCGACAGGCACTTCGCACTCGCGCTTCCGGGATTTCAGCGCGTGCGCTCGGCCATAGCGGGTAATGGGGCCACTGAACGAAACCAAGCACACGAGCAGGGCAACTATGCGTTTGTGCGCTTGCCTGCACTAGCCCCTAAATGTCCCTGCAATTGCATTTGCGATAGCGCAGGGCAGGCAAAAACACAGGCGCATAGATGTGCAACAGGCCTATGCATTTAGCAGACTTAACATGGTGCTACCGCCATGGTAGTGCCGCGTTAACGCTGCCCATACTAACCTATGGGGATTCCTCCCATAGCGCAGCTCCAATGCTGTCATCAGATGGAAATCTTGCGGTATTTCCTAACGCGAGAAAAGACGTGTTCTACAGTGTACAGAGATTTCCATCTGATGAAAGCATAGGAGCCGCTCTAGGGGCTCCATAGGTTAGTATGGGCAGCGTTAACGCTGTCACATTCACACAAAAAGTATGCGTGCCAAGGAGCAAAGAGAGAAATTTCAGATGACTACATATTGACCATCCTTGATTCTCATAGTTAAGTTTCTTGAGAATAATGTCTAAATTATCTTAGCTTTCCATCAAGGGCACAGAATGCCTTACAGGCACTGAAGCATACTTGCTGCTAGGGATGGGTGAATCTACTCGCTAGGACTCGTTACTCGGCGAGTAGTAAGGGACTCGCAGGACTCGGTACTCTGTGAGTTTCCCAGCGTTTACTCGCACGAGTCCAATGCAAATCAATGGCAAACGCTGACAAAACTAGGATTGCCATTGTCTTGCATTAGACTCGGCTACTGTGCCAGTGATAGCAGGGAAACTCGCAAAGTAACTGCTGTTACTTTGGGATCCGAGTCCAGCTGTCTTCTCTGTGCAGGCTGCCGCAGCTCCAGGGTCCTAGAGCCCGCCTGCTCACAGAGATGATGTAGCAGTGCTGAGATTGTTCTCAGTCTGCTCATTCCCTGTGCATAGACATCTATATCTATGAACAGGGGATGTAGCAGAGAGGACATCGCGTTTTGGACTGCGTCGGACAGAAGAGGATTTTTTTAATTAAAGATGGAGTCCCTAATGGCTTTTTTTTTTATTTCAAATAAAAAATTTTCTCTGTGTTGTGTTTTTTTAACCCTTTATTGGAGATTCTTAGTGGCTGGGTCAAACGTGGCCTGACATTAAGAATCTCGGGCTTAATACCAGCTTGTATAACAAAGCTGGTATTAACCAATTTATTACCCAGCGTGCCACCGCCACCAGGGCCGCTGGAAGAGCGGGGTTCAGCGCCAGAGGATGGCGCTTCAATGAATGCGCCATCTTCTGGGGCGGCTGCGGGCTGCAATTTGCAGCGGGGGGTGCCCAGAAAGCTTGGGCATCCCTGTGCTGCGGATTCCAGCCCCCAGCTGCTTAGCTGTACCTGGCTAGACATAGAAATTGCGCAGAGCCCCACGCATTTTTTTTAAATTATTTCATGAAATTCATGAAATAATTAAAAAAAAGGGCTCCCCTATATTCTTGTGTCCGGCCAGGTACAAATAGGCACCTGGGGGTTGGGGGCAGCCCGTCGCTGCCTGCTGGATCCGGCTGGTTCCAGAAATACGGCGAAGCCCACGTGAAATTTTTTTCTGACAAATCCATAAAACAATGTAAATAAAAGGGACTGCATCTTTATTAACCCCTGGACCATGGGCGAGGGGTTAATAAAGATGCAGTCCCTTTTTTAGGATTGTTTTATTGATTTTTCAGAAAAAAAATTACATGGGCTTCGCCGTATTTCTGGAACCAGCCGGATCCAGCAGGCAGCAACGGGCTGCCCCCAACCCCCAGGTGCCTATTTGTACCTGGCCGGACACAAGAATATAGGGGAGCCCTTTTTTTTAATTATTTCATGAATTTCATGAAATAATTTAAAAAAAATGCGTGGGGCTCTGCGCAATTTCTATGTCTAGCCAGGTACAGCTAAGAAGCTGGCGGCTGGAATCCGCAGCGCAGGGATGCCCAAGCTTTCTGGGCACCCCCCGCTGCAAATTGCAGCCTGCAGCCGCCCCAGAAGATGGCGCATTCATTGAAGCGCCATCCGCTGGCGCTGAACCCCGCTCTTCCAGCGGCCCTGGTGGCGGTGGCACACTGGGTAATAAAGAGGTTAGGGCCAGCTTTGTATTATCAGCTGGCCCTAAGCCCGAAATTTATGGCGGTCACGCCAATATTAGACATGACCGCCATGAATTTCTATTAAATTGTTTTAAAAAAAACACAACACAGAGAAAAATTTTTATTAGAAATAAAAAAAAAAGCCATTAGGGACTCATCTTTAATTAAAAAAATCCTCTTCCGTCCGACGCAGTCCAAAACGCGATGTCCTCTCTGCTCATCCCTGTGCATAGATATAGATGTCTATGCACAGGGAATGAGCAGACTGAGAACAATCTCAGCTCTGCTACATCAGGCAGCAGGCGGGCTCTAGGACCCTGGAGCTGCGGCAGCCAGCACACAGAGCAGACAGGACTCTTATCTGTGCGAGTTTCCCAGCGATTACTTGCACAGTAAACGAGTCCAATGCAAATCAATGGCAAAACTAGGATTGCTTCAGGCTGAAGCTTCCGAGACACATCTGTGATTTGTAAATCGCACACTACTCGCTATTACTCGCTTCCCCTTTCATTAACATTGAACTCGCTAGACTCGCAACGAGTAGCGAGTCCTGGGCTCGGAATTGCTAGAGTCAAGCTATTCCGAGTAATTTAGGATTCGCCCATCACTACTTGCTGCCATTGTGCAGTAGCATATATCAGACTTGTTTGGATGAATAAATAAAGTTTCCATTTTTTTTATTTTTTACATTACTCTTAATGTAGAATTCTTCATCAACCCAGTAACATCTTTGCAATACACTAATGCACAGCCTTCAGAAAAGTATGGAAGGAATTCCTTTTCTCTTCTCTATACCATGAAAAAGAGCTACCAGGGGCATGCAGGTTATTTTCCTTTAGTCTAGAACAGTGATGCCCTTACTTTTCCTTTTTCAATTAGAAATAAGGGCATATAAACCCATTCACATTTCACAACTCTGTTAGTCATAGTGTTAGGACCCAGTGAGATGTAAGCACCTTGGCGTCGGTCACCGGGCACTCCGCAGTGGCCACTGCTGAAGCTAAGTCTTCCTATTTGCATTGTATTCCAGGGCAGTGATTGCTATAATACATTTTATCATTTTACTTGTATTAGCTGTGCAGCTCGGCCACTCATTGCACTCATAAATTGTGCACATTTAGTGTCAGTGTTGCAGCAGATATCTCCTATTTTTCATTAGTATGTTTTTTTTCTGCTTGCACCTGCACTTAGAGGTTAGATACCAGTCATCCATACTATTAACTAACTTAGGATCAGGCGGGGAGGCGGTGGAGGGAGCAATGAGGGGGCACCAGGGAGGGGGGAGCGCAGAACAGAGCAGGAAAGCCGGTGAAGTCTCACTGCTGGCTTTCCCGCTGGTTATTTCAAATGATCAGCTGATGCAGATCAGCTGTTCATTTGAAGAAGCCGCGGTGCTGTCAGGGAAAGGTTCATAAAAAAGGATAAATAGGGAGCGCACATAGGGTGTTATCGTCTTAATAAATAGTCCAGTCCCCCCAATCGGTGTGACTCATCTGCGGTGGTTGTGAGAGCCACAACAAACTGAGAGAGCCTGGTAATGGTCGCTGCAGGAGCCCACTGAAGATAAATGATTTCCACCGAAGAAAGAGCTGGGCTTTGTAGTCCGCGCTGACCTCAAGAAACTTCCAGTCCAATAAAGGGTTAATCAGGTTCTGGTTTATTTGCCTACGTGTTTCGTGGCTTTAAATCTACCACTTCATCAGGGCTATTACATGCAATGTCTACATTACAAGTGTATGTACTCTTTGGTTGTCATACCACGCCCAGTGACAGGTGGTTCCTGTGGAAACAGCCACTTGGTGCATGCAACACAAAACACATTAATACAATCAAATATTTTATATTTTTTAAAACTTTCTCCATAAAATTAAAATCTATGTTTATTACCAAATATAAAAACTGTTACAAAATCATTACTTTAATAAGAACGTCTCCTGAATTTGAACCCACATTTTACCAGATCTAAAAGGTATTCCCCTCTTTTAGTTCCATGCATCAGTCCCCTGGACCACATGTCCTTTGATAAAAGTTGAGCATAATTTATTATAAAACTGTCCTTAAAAAACCTCTAAAATATATATGAAACTTTATTTACTTTTTTTTAAATATATATATATATATATATACCGTGCTTGAAAACCCTATTTGATATTTCCTTTCAAAAGATAACGTTAAGTTCCAATAAGAAACTCATTATCCACTATACCACAATTAGGCTAGAACTCGGATGTATAATCCTGGGTTATACCATTGCCATTATCATCCAGGCATTAAATCAGATCCTAATCAGGATCAGTGATTACGTGTGTTTCTTCAGTCCAGGGAACCTATACCATTCATAGTTGTAAAATCAACAGACAAATATGTTATTTACCACAGTAGGACCCTTTATATAAAATTTACTTTCAGAACAAATCACTCATTTCATTGAGACCCGCCGGTTGCAATGTGTTCAACTTATAGATCCAATAAGCCTCTCTCTTTTTTAAAATATCAAATCTATTCGGTAAATATTCTGGAATGTGATCTATAGGAGTCACTTGTAAGGATACATTTGCACGATGCACCT
This sequence comes from Allobates femoralis, assembly GCA_033576535.1. NCBI lineage: Eukaryota > Metazoa > Chordata > Amphibia > Anura > Aromobatidae > Allobates > Allobates femoralis. The sequence goes on from JARQOC010000004.1 coordinate 9,494,003, forward strand.
CAGTACAGTGACGAGATGGTCCATGTTTCATAAATCCATTTCTAATATTATGTCTGTGCGAGTTTACTCTTTAGTGGAGAGGCCGGGACGTTCTCCCCACATATTGTCTTCCACAATCACACTGTATTACATACACCACATAACTGGATATGCATGTTAATCTGTGCCCAATATTATACCGTTTATCTTTGTCACTAAAGGATTGGAAGAAGTCTATGCTGTTGCTTATAGAAGCACGACAAAGACAACCCCTTCTCCCACACCGAAAAGAACCGTTACGTTCATTTAGTTTCTCAAAGGACTCTACTGTATTATTCTGCATTCTTTCCCTCAATCTAGTTGGTGCTAAAACATTCTTAACAGTGGGCGCTCTTCTTCTATATATAATTCTAGGTTTTTCCGGATCAATTTTGTTCAAAACCGGATCATTCAATATTATTCCCCAATGTTTCTCCAAAATATATGTTATTCGGTTATTCTGTGTTAAAAAGGTGGTAATGAAATTTGTCTCAAAAAATTCTTTTATTCTTTACCTTATCACTTCCTTCCTTGATAAGATCTTTTTGTGACAAGTCCTTTACAGCTTTATATGCTCTTTTAGCCTGCTTGTGTGGGTAATTCCTCCCCAAAAATTTCTCTTGGAGTATCTTGCCCTGTTCTTTAAAATCCTTATCAGAAGTACGATTCCTCCTTAACCTTATGTATTGGTTTTGGGGTATATTCCTCAACCACGGTTTAAAATGTCCACTATCAAAGTGCTCATATCCATTAGCATCCACCATTTTGAAGACGTTTTTAGTTCTGATCTTTTTAGTTTCGTCTATGAAAATACATAGATCTAGAAAAGTTATACTTTCTTTATCAAATGTTGGGGTGAGCTCAATTCCCCAACTGTTACCAGTTATTATTTCCCGAAACTTATTCACATCATTATCCACATTATTATAAAAGATAAATATATCATCTATAAACCTCTTGAACAATATTAGGTTCTTTCTCCATTGGTTATGGAGGACATGCCAGGACTCGAAAGCAGCCATAAACAAATTTGCATAAGTAGGTGCTGCCCTCGAGCCCATAGCTGTCCCCCGCACCTGATGGTATATTGTTTTATCAAACTGGAAAAAATGATTCTCAAGTATGAAGCCCATACTCTGCACCAGAAACTTTTTCTGTTTCTCCTGTATATTAGATTCTCTATCAGCATACATCTCGCTTCAATGTTGTAACGATCTCACTAACGATTTCGGGGACGCATGGTCATTTGGACATCGTTTAGACATCGTTGGTGAGATGTCATACTTATAGATATCATGCACGACGCACCAACAATGTGGCGAGCTGCGATCGTTTGCACAACCCAGCGAACGATCCTTGTTGGGAATAGAGGAAGTCGTTAACGACATCGTTATCGCGACAACGATGCAGCAGGTTGGCAGATTGAAGATCATCTGATTTGAGAACATGTTCTCAAATCTGCGATCAACGATACAATGATTTTTCGTAGTCGTATCTTGATGTCAGACGCAACGATGTACTAACAATGTCGTTTGAACGACTCCAAAGCCGTGACGTTTAAGCGATATCGTTCACCATATCGTACCGTGTAACGGTACCTTAAGTGTAAGTGTAAGTTGCACTCACCTTTGTCAGACCTTGGCCACTTGTTTATAGGTCACTTAGGACCACAAAATATCCGGAGATGGTTTTCCTTTTTGAGCGGTATGCTGCAGATTCCTGGTGGCTATTGATTTACTCAGTCAGAGTTCCCATAGGGAGAATATCCAAATAACATTTCCTAAATGTATGTACATGTTCTTGGAGAAATAATAAAGAATCATACAGGATAACATTATAGCTTGTATCTACAAGTTATTCGGGAGTGCGAATAGCCTGGAGGAAATTTCATTTAAGTAAATAGTAAAGAAGACACAACACAGAGAGAAAACCTTTTATTGCAAATTAAAACACACACATATCTGGACGCCATCATTATTACTCCCTCATACCCATCCTCGATCCTCTGCAATGTTTTCTTGATTGCTGGCTGCAGTGAAGAGCACAGTGGACTGTCACTGCAGCCTCCAAACATTGAATGAATGAGCCGCCAGCTCTGGTCCGGTAAGTGAGTTGGCAATAGAAAGCTTCAGAGCTTTCACTGTGATTTGTCCTGATGGAGTGATAGGAACTCTGAAACGCATTGACATTAAATCACAATTCTAGGATCAATATCGCATCCAATTTCATCTCATTGCAGGGTGAATTAAACCCATCTTCTTCATTTTAAGCTTTCTTTTCCATGTGGGGCTCCTTTAGCCATTTTAAGCTTATAGAAGGGCCGTGACTTACACAGTCTCTCTAGGTGATCACATTATCACTATTTGTCTTTAATTTTAACCAACATAAGACTCTATTTGCACAGTTTCTTCAGTTAATATACAATGTTGCCATTCAAACTTGTCTATGAAATCTCTAATAGTTCTCTAGATCTCATATATCTAGTTCTCAGATACCATATATTTTTGCTTTATAAGACACACAGGATAATATGACACACAGCATCAAATTTAGAGGAAAAAAATTAGGAAAAAAATGTAATTAACATAGGGGTCCATCCTATAATCTGGTTAATCTCATATGCATGCCCAGTGTAGCTTAACGGGGGGGAGAATGATAGTGGTGGAACGACAGGGTCACAGCAGGCAGTATTACATGGTGGGGATTGATGTTGGTGGCAATGCTGCATGCAGGAGGCAGTGATGCTGTTTGCTGTTGGAAATGGAGCAATGCTTGCAACTCTAGAGTTGGGGCTGTTGCGGTGTTTGGTGATGTGGTCCACCGCTTGGCAGGCATTGATACTTCCGGGTACCGGCAAAGGGCTATGGAGGCAGTTGAGGTGCAGATGATGATTTCTGACAGCCTAAGCCTCCATATGTTCATGCGCTGCCTCATCAGCCATTTTCTTTGAAGTCTATCCAATAGAGGTATCGCAGGTGTGGCGCCCCTCTGGCTAGGCGCCACAGAGAGGTATTACAAGCTGACAATAAATGTGATATCTCTGTAAGTTGTCAGTTCAGGGTTTAACCTATGGAGTCTGTTCTTACACACACTGAAGACTAGGCCACTTAGAATAGGGGGGACCGGTAATTTAGTAGGTCCTAATAGGGGATGGAGACTAAGGTAGAGTAGTGGGAGAGAGTGACAGTTTAGAGACAGTGCTGGGAAGGCAGTCAGGAAGGACAGGCCTGACAGTACGGCTGATAGGAGGGATACACATCTTTAAGTGGGGGCCCAGGACAAAAGGCAACAGACCAGGACTGGTTGGAGCCGGCTGGTCACGTTGGGGAAAACTGAGGCGGTCAGGAGTTCACCTCTGACCGCAGACTGACAAGCTGCGGGCCCATAGTAACTGGGTTACCGACAGCGCCATAAGGTACCTCGCCCCTCAGGACTTAGAACCGGTTCAGGAAACTAGAGGAGAAGGGCCACAATTCCGGTGGCGGGAGGATTTGCTGTTTGTCTCTCCCGTTCGGACTGGTAAGGCACAGACCTTGCCCACTAGGTGCAGACCGTAGGACTGGCGAGAGAGCTCTGCGAGGGTGGTAGAGACTAGGAAGAGTAAAGTGACCCCAAAAGACAAAAAGAGAAAAACATCTAGAGACTCCATAAGGGGGACCCTGAACCGGCAACATCCACCTGGTAAACCAAACTGTACTGTGTTCCGTTTTAACATCAGGTACCCAGTAAAGTGGAGTCAAACTTGAACTGATCTCTGATGTTCTTCCCGCCGGTGCCCAGAGGGCTCCACACGATCACCAGCAGCTCATCAGAGGGGTAAGAACCACCACTGCGACTCCCCTCATCCCCATCCATCATCGCTGCCCTGAGGTAATAGCTCAACCTGTGGGGAGCTGTACCACACTCTGCTGCACCCACCATCACCTCAGTGGCCGGCTTACCAGGAAGTACAGGTGGCTTCATGTTCCTTTGTAGATATCCCCTCCTCCCCTACCATCTAACAAATGATGACCAGGGCACGGAACCGGGATTCCGACCACCCGTGATTTCCCATCCAAGAAGCCATTAGACCCGGTGTTCGAGTACCCCTAGCCCTGGCCACATCACAGGCACAGATCGAGCTCTCAGCTCTCTGAGATCTTTAGATATGCCTGCCCTGCCTCCTCAACCATTTGCCGGTACCCAGAAGTATCGATGCCCGCTGAGCACCACTGAACATCGCAAAACCCCTGGTTCAAGGCCCGCAAGCAATTCTCCACCACCATCATCTTGCTGTACCTCCACTTCACTGCCACCACAATTCCCAGGTAAGTAAAATTTGAATTATAAGACTCATTCTCATTTCCCCCACAATTTTGGGGGAAAATGTGCATCTTATAATTTGAAAAATATGGTAACTGGCATAAACGTCATTGGCGTGCATGTAGATTAATCAGCATGGGTCACAATGGGGGCTGAATAGTCAATACTGGATGACGAGAGAGTGAAGGAAGATGACCGAGCAGGGAACAGGAGAAAGGCAAAAGATTGGAAAAGTTAGTACAAAATGTAGTTATTTGTGAAAAAAATCCCATTTTAAAAAAGACTCAAATGAAATGGGATTTAGCCAGATGTCATTTTGCTGCGTCCAAGCTAAGCAAATGTAAAACAAAATAGGATTCTGGTGATTCCAATGTTTTTAAATAAATTTTGTAGCAAATTGATTTGCCTTGACTTGAAATAAGGTAATAATGGATGTAAAATGGAATATTGGTTAACTGTTTTCAGCAATAGATACTAAGTTTCATAGCTGATTGAAACCTTCAAGTTTCATCTTTATACTGAAAGCTTCACCACCTCCATGTATTTAGAAAATTATAACTCATATTTTTCACAGCTCTCTTGATCTCTTTGTTTGTCAAACTGTAGATAATGGGATTCATCAATGGTGTCACCAGTAAATACAACAGGGATCTGTATTTGTTGATATTGGATGAGCTCTCATCGGATGGAGTCATGTAGACTGCGATTAGGGTGCCGTAATATACACACACTGTGGTCAGGTGGGAGCTACAAGTGGAGAAGGCTTTTCTCTTACCGTAAGTTGATGAAATTTTAAAGATGGCCAAGAAAATGCAAAAGTAGGAAATAATGATGAGAGCAAATGGAAAAAGAATTACAAAGATGCTATAAACAAAGTCTTGCAAAATTACAACTGAAATGTCTGAAGTGGCCAATTCTATTACAGGACCAAAGTCACAGAAGAAGTGGTCAATGGAATTCAAGCCACAGAAGTTAAACTGAATAATTACAAAAATGTCACTAGATATTAACACAACAACCAAACAGCAAGACCCAATAACCAGATGGAGACAAAGATGTGGACTCATGAGTGAGAAATAACGTAAAGGATGACAAATGGCCAAATATCGATCATAAGACATGACGGCAATGATTAAACATTGAACAGATTCAAAAATACTTAATACATACAGCTGAACCACACAACCCCAAAAGGGCAAAATTTCTTCCTCAACATATATTATGTCCAACATCATGGGGATAACGCTGGTGATCAGTAAGACATCTGCAATGGATAAATGCTTCAGAAAGAGAAACATTGGGGTCTTGAGGTGGTCAATAATGGTCACTAAGAGAATAATGAGAAGATTTCCTCCCAGAATGCAAATATAACTCAGGAGAAGCAGAAGGAAGAGAAGAGTTTTGTATTTGGAAAGACTTTGGAATCCGAGAAGACGGATGTGAGTGACTTGTGTCTGATTCTCCTCACACATCATTTATGTCAATCAAGATTCAAGAATTGTTTTCTCATAAAAATTTACAAAATGTTACCAATAACATTTAAAAAGTCCTGAAATATATCACAATAAAAGCAATAATAGGAGCTATATTCCACTTTATATGATGGTTTTCCCTTGAGAAGGCTCACAAGGGATGGCAGCTGCCAGGGTCATATTCCTCTCCAACCGCTTCACTGATACCTCCACCCTGTGCCAGTCATTGTCCTGGTCGTCCATCTGCTACAGAGTACAATATAAAATTATCACTGTGACTCACAAAGCCCTCCACAGTTCTGCACCGCCCTACATCTTCTCCCTCATCTCTGTCTATCGCCCTACACCAAAGGTCCCCAACTCCAGGACTCGAGAGCCGCCAACAGTGCAGGTTTTCAGGACTTCCTTAGTAATGCACAGGTGATAATGTAATCACCTGCACTGGTGAAGATTCCAATCCCTGTGCAATCCTAAGGAAATTCTGAAAACCTGCACTGTTGGCGGCCCTCGAGGCCTGGAGTTGGGGACCACTGCCCTACACGCACCCTCCTTTCTGCATGTGACCTAAGACTGAAATCATCTACAATCCAAACCCCCCACTCTTGTCTCCAAGACTTCTCACAAGCTGCACCAATTCTCTGGAACGGACTACAAAGAACAATTCAATTAATTCCCAATACCCATTGTTTTAACCGAGCCCTAAAAACACATTTCTTTAGAATAGTCTATCACCTCACCTATCCAACTATTCCCATACTGCCTTTCCGAATCTGGTCCCTTACATCTGGTTGCACCCTCAATGCACTTAATAGCACTTTACTTGTACTTGTACAGATCCCGACTGGTGAGTGGTTCATGCAGCATTAAATGAATCCCCTATTTATTATATTGGTGGCTGGACCATATATGATGGCACTTTTTACCATTTACCTTTTGCGCCTCCCCTATATTCTCATAGATTGTAGCTTGTGACCATTGCCCTCACTCCTCTTGGTATCTGTTGAATTTGTTGTTACTATGTATTGTATCATATTGTCTGTACATGTCCCATCTGAATTGTAAGGTGCTGCGGAATATATTGGCGCTATGTCAATAAAAAATACTATTATTATTATAAATATTAAGACATTAGTGGCCGTGATGTGAGATGTCACCATTGTGGGCTCTTCTCATGTAAAGCAAATCTTCCAAATTGTAGACGTCTTTTATAATGCCAGAAAAACACGGCAAATTCCTCCAGGATAGAGATGATTACACTCAACTGAAGGGAGTAAACACATGAGACTGTTTAGATTAATTGATAGTTCGACTGCCTATGGGGAGAGACTTGTAAAGATCCATTATTCCAAATTTCTTATTTCATAAGATCGGAATGAAAAAATTGGATTATGAAAATTATTTCAAATCCATTGACTGATTCTTACACTGATGAGCAAAAGGGTAACAATGTTTCGAACTTTTACATTTCACCATCTACTACAGCTTTGCGCTTGAGACTACCTTCATTTTATAGACAATCATCTTGGCTATCTCATACATAAATTTGACTTAAAACTATTTAACATATTATTACTTATGCAGATTCTTGCTGTTCTCAATCAAAAATGAAAATAAAAAATACATGGGAGCCCTTCTTATTTTATTTCTTAAAATAATAAAACAAAAATGACGTGGGCATTGCTAGGTAAACCTAGGCAGCCGAGGACTGGAATCCTCAGTGTGGGGAGGCCCCAGCATTCTACTCCCCCCTGCTGCGAGTTGCAGCCCGCAGATGCCCCAGAAAATGGCGCATTCATAGAAGTGCCATTTTCTGGATCTGTACCCGAGTCTTCCAGCTTCCCTGTTGGGTTGGCAGACAGGGTACTACGGGGAAATGCCAGCTAAATATTGCCAGCTGGAACTAAGTCCGAGGTTCATAATGTCGGGGTTATGTTAAACCTGGCTATTATGAACCTCTAAGCAATTAGTAAATTATACACCACACCATGAAAACCATTTATTTGTAAAAAGAGCACAAATACATTCCTTTCTCCCATTTTTCTTACCTCCACAAAACCCCTCCATAATCCTCCGCGATGTCCGTTCTCAGAGGAACCTAAAACTGATGTGAGCAGGGTGCCGTGAAAAAGTTAATCTCAGGTCAGAGATCTGCCATGTCACTCTAGCTGATCTCAGATCAACCAGAGTCTGACGTCACCCCACTTACACCAGGCAATCATCTTTAGTTCCCACTGTGAACAAAAGCAGGGTGACAATGGCTCTCAAGCTTGGAAAGTATATAAGTTTAGGAAGCTAATGTCTGTGCGATAACAGCGAGTCTCCACTTTAAACCGGTTTGAGCTGTGTTTGACAGCTTTAGGGCCCTTTTGAAGGTGATTTCTATAACCTTGATTTTGCTACCCATTGATTTCAATGTGGTTCGGAAACATATGTTCACTAGGGATGAGCGAGTCTACTTGTTACTACTTGGTACTCGCCGAGTAGTACGGTACTCACTCTACTCGTTACTCTGCGAGTATCCTAGCGATTACTCGCACAGTAACAAGTCCAATGTAAATCAATGGGGAATGCAATTCCTCTGCTGCTGGACCCTATAAAGAGGTCTTGCAGCAGAGGAAAAACCTGCAATTCCCCATTTCATTGTTTTAAAGCCAGCAGTAAAAAGCCGCTGGCTTTTAAACAATGCTGACAGCCACTGACAGCTTCCCCTTCACCTGACAGCGGGATCCTCCACTCCCCCCACTGTCTCTCCACCCTATCCTAACTCAGGATTGGGTGGGGAGGCTGCGCGGGGGAAGCGGTGGATCCTGCTGTCAGCAGTGGCTGACTGTCACTATTGTACGGGGGGTGCCGGTTCACTAACCATCGCCGTCTTCTTCACTGTGTCTTTGCGACAGCAGCTGCAAAGCACGGCGGCGGCCGCAAGGCACAGCCGCTATCACAACAGTGAAAACTGGATTCTCTCTTCTGGGCACCCTCCGCTGCAAATGGCAGCCCGCAGACGCCCCAGAAAATGGCGGGTTCACTGAAGCGCCATATTCTGGTGCTGAACCCAACTCTTCCAGGGCCCTGGTGTCATGGCTCACTGGGTAATAAAGGGGTTAGGGCCAGCTTTGTATTATCAGCCAACTCTAAGCCCGAAATTCATGGCGGTCACGCCAATAGTAGAAATTACCGCCATGAATTTATAGTGACTTTTTAAAAAAAAAAAACACATAGAAAAAATTTTTTATTTGAAAAAAAAACAAAAAGACACTTATGGACTCCATCTATATTTAAAAGAAATCCTCTTCCGTCCGCCGTAGTCCCAAAACGCAATTTCGGCACTGCTACATCACTCTGCATAGACACACATGTCTATGCAGAGTGATTGCAGGCTGAGACATGACAACAGTCAGGGTTCACCTCAGGTCATAGCTCTGGCTATGACCTGAGGTGAATTCTGCTGTCAGAGCCATACTGCTGCTGCCGGCCGCCGGAGATTGCCAACCGCCGGCAGAGCAGTGAATAAACCGGAAGTCATTAACAAAAAAAATATATATATATATATATATATGTATGAAAATGTGAAGTAATATGCATATACAATTAATTTTAAATATCTAAGTATCAATGCTGGTTTTTCTAACCTTACTCCCACCCCTTGTACTGCACATTGTTTATTTAATAAAAAATTGCACTTTTCATATTATTGACCGTATGATCGAGCCTTTTTTTCTCTTTCCTTTGGGAAATTTTTTAAATCACATTCTGATACAAACCAGGCCCTGGACAGGGACTTCTTCTTAGGGCTCTTTTCTTCATCGTTCTCGTCCTTTAAACAATCCCTCAAAGAGGACTTGGAGGAACAGTTTGATGAAATGAAGCTCTCCCTGGCGGATAAGATAAGATGAGATGGCGGATAAGATAAGATGGCGGATAGAGAGGACAGAGACAGGAGAAGTAATCTGAAGTTTAGGGGGATCTCGGAGAAGGTGAAGAACTCAGAGCTTCTCACTTACATGAAAAATATGACCAGGAAGATTGTACCTTCCTTGTCAGAAACTGAATACTCGATAGAGAGGGCCCATAGATTGTCGAAGCCACAACATCTCTCTGAAGCAATACCCAGAGACGTAATTGTCAAATTCACATTTTTCCAAACAAGAGACTCAAGAACCAATTACATAAAACAAAATAACTCTCTCCCACCCCCTATGAAAAAAGTTTCACAGATATCTCCAAGGAGACAATTAACAGACGAAAAAATCTTAAGCCAGTCATGGATATATTGAGAATGAAGAAAATTCCTTACAGATGGGGACGCCCATCAACCACAGTCATATTTTCTCACAAGTATAAGACAATAACTATTGAAGAGGCGGAAAATGGACTGAAGATCTTAAGGAACCTACATATTTCTGATCCTGGGTCCTAATCTCCTCTGGGTCCTACTTTATTAAGCTAAAAATAAGGTCTTTCCATGCATAGTTGGCCAAAACTTTAGCCCAAGTGGAAGTACTACATAGGTTTATAATAAAACCTTCCACCTAATGTAACTAGGAGTAACTATTACTTAATAATTGCTCCTCCAATCTTCCTGTATTTAGTTATTATTTTGTATCAGTAGTAATTGTAGTTCCTTGTTAACTTGTTATATGATGGAAAACCCCAAATATATAAAACCAGGCTCCTTTTTCTAGACTTGAAATCTACTCTGCTAGAACCACACCAGCTCTCTACTCACAAGCTCTTTATATTATACATTTCTGCCCTTAAATGTTCACGGTCTCAACTCCCCACAAAAAAGATATTCTGTCTGGAAAGACATCATTAAATATAATGTAGATGTAGCTGGTCTCCAAGAGACTAAATTTAAAATAGACAATACCCCAAACTTCAGCAACAAAAAATTCCCACATATATTTCTCTCTCCCAATAGAAAAAAAAAATCGGGAGTAGCTATAGTCATTAAAGAAACACTAAAATTTAAAGAAATTGAGGTGATTGAGGACGAAGAGGGAAGATTCCTGATCTTAATATGTAAACTCGATGATGTGCTATACTCACTAGTCAACCTCTATGCCCCCAACAAAAGCCAAATCTCTTTCCTAAATAAACTCATTAAGACTGTCCAAAAAGTAAAGAAAGGCCACTTAATTATATTTGGTGACTTTAATGCGGTCCCTAATCCTGTACTGGACTCTTCCAACAAATGTAGGAACTCCAACACCTCCCTCGACCCATGGTTACATAAAGAAGAACTTTATTACATATTCCGCTGTCTCAACACGTCTTCTGTGGAATATTCCCACTATTCGGATGCCCACAAATCATTTGCCCGAATTGATCTGGTACTGTCTGATATTAATACTCTCCATAAATTTACGTCTATAAATATTCTACCAAGAGCATGTTCAGACCATTCCCTAATAACCTTCGAAATAGCCGATCAACCGAATTACTGTGGGCATAGGATATGGAGGGCAAATTCTTATCTTCTATTTCACCCTCAATATAAAGATCAATTAGAAAAAGCTCTCAACTGCTATTTTGAAGACAACGATACTGGTGACATTCCAATAACAACCCTCTAGACAGCCCACAAGGCAGTCATGAGAGGACATTTCATCCAATTAAACTCCAGACTAAAACGAGAAAAGAATCAAACAGAAGAAAAGATAATTAAAAGTATTAGAGAATTGGAGACGAACCAAATCAACTCCCCCAGAGAAGATACTCATAAGGAGATACTTCAACTTAGAATAAATTTGAAATCACTGCTCACTTCAGAGTACGACAAAATAATTCAACTCTCAAAATCTAATTATTATAACTCCATGAATAAGCCCTCAAAATTCTTTGCTAGGAAAATTAAGATCCATGGACTTAAAACGAGAATTTCACAAACAAAAGATGACCAAAATTTAATTCACAAAATGCCCCAAAAAAATTACGGAGTCCTTTGCCAAATTTTACAAAAAACTTTATAATCTCAAAAATGAGCCAATGGAAACTCTTCCACAAAAGCAGAACATAAACAAGTTCTTAGACTCCATACATCTACCCTCTTTGTCAATTGACCAGTTGAGAACACTTAATTCTCCCTCCACGCAGTCAGAGATCCTTCAAACTATTAATACACTACAGAAGAATAAATCCCCAGGTCCGGACGGTCTCCAAAATGAATATTATACTAATTTCAAAACACTCCTTACCCCCTATCTAGTTAAACTCATCAACTACCTCACTTCAGATCATAGTAAATTGCCAGATGACATGCAACAAGCGTTAATATTTGTTATTAACAAAGGTAAAGGAGCTAAGGATGACGTTCGTAACTACCGGCCAATTTCCCTTCTTAATTCGGACCTAAAACTCATAACCAAAACAATCACCACTAGAATACAAAAAGTAGCCCTCCTTTTACATAAAGACCAAGTTGGTTTTGTTTCAGGTAGAGGTACTACTGACTTAACAAGGCGGGCCATAAATCTAACCTCGCATGTGGAGAAAGTGGGGATCCCAACCCTCGTAGTTGCTGTCAAAGCTGAAAAAAGCATTCGACAGAGTACATTGGGGTTTCCTTTTTCAGACTTTGAACAAGTTCGGTTTGAGGGAGGAATTATTAACGCAATTAGCTCTTTATACTTGACCCCCTCAGCCAATGGTGGTCACTAACAACTGCATCTCTGAAGAAATTCCTCTGACTAATAGGACTAGACAGGGATGCCCTCTTTCTCCCATTCTTTTTGATTTCTTTATCGAACCCCTTGCAGAATTAATATGTATGAACCCTTTAATTAAAGGAATTCCACTATATCAAAGGCAATTTAAAATCTCCCTATTTGCAGACGATATTTTAATTACCGTATATACTCGTGTATAAGCCGAGTTTTTCAGCCCAAAAATTGGGCTGAAAAGTCTCCCCTCGGCTTATACACGGGTCATATACGTGGTTGGTGGGGGCTGTGTCCGGGGCTGGGGGGCTGGGGAGGCTGGAGGAGGCGGGGGGAGGCTGCTGAATGAGCGGCCCCGTCACGTGGGGCCGCTCATTACATATGCATTGCTTCCCCCTGTCAATCAGCGGCAGGGGGAAGCAGTGCATAACTAAATATATCCCCCCAAGTGCTGGCACTTGCCCCCCCTGCTTGTAAGGCCCCCCCCGGCTGCTATTATTACCATCCTCTCCTCTGTCTTCATCGCGCGCAAGTCCCTCTGTGCTCCCGTCCTCAGTAGCATCCGGGGTCATGTGACCGGCCGGTCGCATGACATCATCGCTATGCGACGGCCGGGGACCCGGATGCATGGAGGACGGGAGCACCGAGGCACCTGCGCGCGCGATGAAGACAGAGGAGAGGATGGTAAGTTAAGCAGCCGGGGGGGCTTAAAAGCAGGGGGGCAAGTGCCAGCATACACCTCTGGGGCTGCCTGTGTATACACCTCTGGGGCAGCCTGTGTATACACCTCTGGGGCAGCCTGTGTATACACCTCTGGGGCTGCCTGTGTATACACCTCTGGGGCTGCCTGTCTATACACCTCTGGGGCTGCCTGTGTATACACCTCTGGGGCAGCCTGTGTATACACCACTGGGGCTGCCTGTGTATACACCTCTGGGGCTGCCTGTGTATACACCACTGGGGCTGCCTGTGTATACACCTCTGGGGCAGCCTGTGTATACACCTCTGGGGCTGCCTGTGTATACACCTCTGGGGCAGCCTGTGTATACACCTCTGGGGCTGCCTGTGTATACACCTCTGGGGCAGCCTGTGTATACACAACTGGGCTGCCTGTGTATACACCTCTGGGGCTGCCTGTGTATACACCACTGGGGCTGCCTGTGTATACACCACTGGGGCTGCCTGTGTATACACCTCTGGAGCTGCCTGTGTATACACCACTGGGGCTGGGGCTGCCTGTGTATACACCACTGGGGCTGGAACTGCCTGTGTATACACCACTGGGGCTGGAACTGCCTGTGTATACACCACTGGGGCTGGGGCTGCCTGTGTATACACCACTGGTGCTGCCTGTGTATACACCACTGGGGCTGGGGCTTCTTGTGTATACACCACTGGGGCTGGGGCTGCCTGTGTATACACCACTGGGGCTGGGGCTGCCTGTGTATACACCACTGGGGCTGGGGCTGCCTGTGTATACACCACTGGGGCTGGGGCTGCCTGTGTATACACCACTGGGGCTGGGGCTGCCTGTATACACCACTGGGGAGGCTGCTGTAATACTGCTGGGGCCTGTATACACCACTGGGGAGGCTGCTGTATACTACGACTGGGGAGGCCTGTATACCTGTGCTGGGGTCCACCCTCGGCTTATACACGAGTCAATAGGTTTTCCCAGGTTTTGGGGGCAAAAGTAGGGGGGTCGGCTTATACACGGGTCGGCTTATACACGAGTATATACGGTACATTAACTGACCCACTGAACTCTATTAGAAACCTCCTGACTACCATTCAGTTATTTTCTGACATATCGCTATACAAAATAAACTTAACAAAAACCCAAGTTTTAAGTTTCAACTTAACCCCACAGTTATTACCCAGCGTGCCACCGCTACCAGGGCCGCTGGAAGAGCGGGGTTCAGCGCCAGAGGATGGCGCTTCAATGAACGCGCCATCTTCTGGGGCGGCTGCGGGCTGCAATTTGCAGCGGGGGTTGCCCAGAAAGCTTGGGCCTCCCTGCGCTGCGGATTCCAGCCCCCAGCTGCTTAGCTGTACCTGGCTAGACATAGAAATTGCGCGGAGCCCCACGCATTTTTTTTTATTATTTCATGAAATTCATGAAATAATAAAAAAAGAGGGCTCGCCTATATTCTTGTGTCCGGCCAGGTACAAATAGGCACCTAGGGGTTGGGGGCAGCCCGTCGCTGCCTGCTGGATCCGGCTGGTTCCAGAAATACGGCGAAGCCTACGTCATTTTTTTTCTGAAAAATCAATAAAACAATCCTAAAAAAGGGACTCCATCTTTATTAACCCCTAGCCCATGGTCCAGGGGTTAATAAAGATGCAGTCCCTTTTATTTACATTGTTTTATGGATTTGTCAGAAAAAAATTTGACGTGGGCTTCGCCGTATTTCTGGAACCAGTCGGATCCAGCAGGCAGCGACGGGCTGCCCCCAACCCCCAGGTGCCTATTTGTACCTGGCCAGACACAAGAATATATGGGAGCCCTTTTTTTTTTATTATTTCATGAAATAATTAAAAAAAAATGCGTGGGGCTCCGCGCAATTTCTATGTCTAGCCAGGTACAGCTAAGCAGCTGGGGGCTGGAATCCGCAGCGCAGGGAGGCCCAAGCTTTCTGGGCACCCCCCGCTGCAAATTGCAGCCCGCAGCCGCCCCAGAAGATGGCGAGTTCATTGAAGCGCCATCCTCTGGCGCTGAACCCCGCTCTTCCAGCGGCCCTGGTGGGGGTGGCACGCTGGGTAATAAAGGGGTTAATACCACCTTTGTTATACAAGCTGGTATTAAGCCCGGGATTCTTAATGTCAGGCCAGGTTTGACCCGGCCACTAAGAATCTCCAATAAAGGGTTAAGAAAAACACCACACAGAGAAAATTTTTTATTAGAAATAAAAAAAAAAAGCCATTAGGGACTCCATCTTTAATTTAAAAAATCCTCTTCCGTCCGACGTAGTCCAAAACGCGATGTCCTCTCTGCTACATCCCCTGCGCATAGATATAGATGTCTATGCACAGGGAATGAGCAGACTGAGAACAATCTCAGCTCTGCTACATCAGGCAGCAGGCGGGCTCTAGGACCCTGGAGCTGCACAGAGCAGACAGCTCTTACTCTGCGAGTTTCCCTGCTATCACTGGCACAGTAGCGAGTCCAATGCAAGACAATGGCAATCCTAGTTTTGTCAGAGTCTCTGACAAAACTAGGATTGCCATTGATTTGCATTGGACTAGTTACTGTGCGAGTAAACGCTGGGAAACTCGCAGAGTACCGAGTCCTGCGAGTCCCTTACTACTCGCAGAGTAACGAGTCCTAGCGAGTAGATTCGCCCATCCCTAAGAAACGACCTTCCCCCAAGAATTCTCACAATGAGTTCGAATTCTCTTACTCAGTTCAGAACAATCTCTCAAATAAGTACCAATCGAAATAGAAAGATTGGAACTTTTTATATCCTCTTTTCCCAGCGGTGTGAGAGACCGTAACACCACAGAAATTTATACGTTAAAAAAATAATAATAAATAAGCATATAGAAATCTAGTAGAGTAGATTAATTTGAGACTATTAATTAATGGATAAAACAAATTTCATTAACCTACTAACCACCAAGAATATCTGAGATCCTTTTCTCCCCCCCTTAATATAGAATTGAGCAACAATTCGAGTTTTCCATCATAATTATAATCATTGTAATTGTAATTATATTTGTAATTGTAATCACTATTAAATTGTAATTGTAATTGTAACTGTAACTGCAATATAGTTTTCACAGATGGTGGCACTGATGGGAATCTAGTCGATATCCTTGTCTTATTTCAGCTATTACCAAGATATATCTCAACTGGAACCCAAAGATCTATCATTTATAATTTATATAATTTGTAAACTTATACATCTATAAATTTATATACTCAGAAGTTATTTGCTAGAATGCGTTTAGTTATATATGATAAAATCCTTAACATCTAACATGTGACTTTATTTTAGATAATGTGATTTTCGAGATGATCTTATGTTAAATCTGATGCAATGTATTCATATATGTCTATGACTAACTTGATTTACTTTGTGTGCTAATTCAAACTAATAAAAATTATTGAAACACAAAAGTACGGCGAAGCCCACGTCAAAATTTTTCTGAAAAATCCATTAAACAATCCTCTAAAAAGTGACTGCATCTTTATTAACCCATCGACCGTGGTCGAGGGGTTAATAAAGAAGCAGTCCCTTTCATTTTTATTGTTTTTTTTTATTTTTCAGAAAAAAATTTGACGTGGGCTTAGCTGTATTTTTTGTACCCAGCCGGATACAGCAGGCAGCGACGGGCTGTCACCAACCCCCCAGGTGCCTATCTGTACCTGGCCGGACACAACAATATAGGGGAGCCTCTTTTTTTTTTTTATTATTTCATGAATTTCATGAAATAATAAAAAACAAATGCATGGGGCTCCGCGCTATTTCTATGTCCAGCCAGGTACAGATAGGCAGCTGGGGGCTGGAATCCGCAGCGCAGGGAGTCCCAAGCCTTCTGGCACGCCCTGCTGCGAATGGCAGCCCGCAGCCGCCCCAGGAAATGGCGCGATCATTAAAGCGCCATTTTCTGGCACTGAACCCAACTCTTCCAGGGCCCTGGTGCCGTGGCTCACTTGGTAAAAAAGGGGTTAGGGCCAGCTTTGTATTATCAGCTGGCCCTAAGCCCGAAATTCATGGCGGTCACGCCAATAGTAGCCATTACCGCCATGAATTTCTAGTGAATTTTAAAAAAAAACACAACACAGAAAAAATATTTTATTAGAAATAAAACAAAAAACACACTTAGACTCCATCTTTAATTATTAAAAAATCCTCTTCCATCCGCCGTAGTCCCAAAACGCAATTTTAGCACTGCTACATCACTCTGCATAGACACACGTCTATGCAGAGTGATTGCAGGCTGAGAAATGAGAACAGTCAGGGTTCACCTCAGGCATAGCTCTGGCTATGACCTGAGGTGAACCCTGCTGTCAGAGCCATACTGCTGCTGCCGGCCGCCAGCTTTGTATTATTAGCTGGCCCTAACCCCTTTATTACCCAATGAGCCACGCAACCAGGGCCCTGGAAGAGTTAGGTTCAGCGACATAATATGGCGCTTCAATGAACGCGCCATTTTCTGAGGTGGCTGCGGGCTGCCATTCGCAGCGGGGGGTGCCCAGAAAGCTTGGGCCTACCTGCGCTGCGGATTCCAGCCCCCAGCTGCCTATCTGTACCTGGCTGGACATAGAAATAGCGCATTTTTTTTTATTATTTCATAAAATTCATGAAATAGTAAAAAAAGGGGCTCCCCTATATTGTTGTGTCCGGCCAGGTACAGATAGGCACCTGGGGGTTGGTGGCAGCCCGTTGCCGCCTGCTGTATCCGGCTGGATACAAAAATACTGCGAAGCCTACGTAAAAAGTTTTTCTGAAAAATCCAAAAAACAATATGAATGAAAGCGATTGCATCTTTATTAACCCCTCGACCATGGTCGATTGGTTAATGAAGATGTAGTCCCTTTTTATAGGTTTGTTTAATGGATTTTTCAGAAAAATTTTGACGTGGGTTTCGCCGTATTTTTGTATGCCAGCCGAATACAGCAGGCGGCAATGGGCTGCCACTAACCCCCAGGTTGCCACACGACAAGGTAGGAGTGTGAAAGCAGAAAACGAACAGGTGGTCTGTCCACCCAAGGTGTGTGAAAAACCATGAAACTACAATAATAAAGTGAATAACATCATACCAAATGTAGGTGACCTAAATTTATCCTAATCAAGCACTGTCATAAAATAGCGCGAAATTAAAAGCTATGGGATGCAATCTAATGTGAGCCCCCTTGCCAAGTTGATTCGTTTTAAAGGAACAGATAACAAGAACCAGTGACTGACCATACAGGCGAACGTCATCCACTAGCAAGCCAGATGGACGAGATCTGCTATAACAGATCAGTTTGCCAATATGGATCATGCCAAAAAACGCAAGTACAAAACAAGTCCTAAACATTGAAACCTCAAATTCATTAAAACATATTTCATCTAAAATAAACCAAAGTTTAGACAATAAATCAAATGAAATTGGCCTCCTTGTATCAGGACGAAAATGAGCTTTACAAAATCCCTCTAAAAACTGGCGGACAGGAAAAAGGCTAATAAGCAGGGGTGTAACTACAATGGGTGCAGGGACTGCGATCGCACCTGGGTCCTGGAGCCTAGGGGGCCCCAAAAGACCCTTTGGCCTATAGAAAAAGACTAATACTATTAAATATTTGCAATAATTGGGGGCCCCCTTGGAGCTTTCGCATGGGGGCCCCTGGACCTGAAGTTACGCCACTGCTAATAAGAGAACTACCCCATACAGCTTCAGAAAAAACAAAATACCTGCCAATATTGTAGATAAAGCAGAATAACTGCTATACAACCCTGGGAAACACAAGATTTGCAGAAAGAGAGAATAAAACAAACATCACTATGTATACAGCAGTAGTG
This sequence comes from Allobates femoralis, assembly GCA_033576535.1. Lineage (NCBI taxonomy): Eukaryota > Metazoa > Chordata > Amphibia > Anura > Aromobatidae > Allobates > Allobates femoralis. Next base: position 9,512,963 of record JARQOC010000004.1, read on the forward strand.
CCACTATTCACGCCATGTGGCCGAATACGAGGCCCATGTTGAAGGAGCGAGCGAATTTGTAATTTAAAATGATATTAGTCCACAGAATCTCCCATAGGGAAACCAAATACTGTGTCCCATCCTGATCCGCGAGAGGAAGAGCGCTTCGAAAATCCACCCATCTCTGCTGAGAAAGAAAAAGAGCCATTTGATTAGCAGGGGCCTCAGAGAGCACCGCCCGTACCTCAATGTTATGGCGGAGGCTCAAAAAACAACCTGTAGCACGTGACCAGGTCCGCTTCAATATGCGCACTGCGCATGCGCCAGAAGTCGGGGCCGTACCACGTGATGCGCTCCCACAATGCACTGGGCCAGATATGACGTACCGGCCGTTGCATCATAGGACCAATAGAGGGTTGGAAATTCATACAAGAGGAGGAGATCAAGACTGAATGATGATGCCCAGCAGTGATGAAGCGAAGAGGGGAGAATGGAGCCTGGAGCCGCCTTTCCAGTCTCCTGACTGAGCCACTGCCTGAAAGTTCAAACTCATTTTTCACCATCTTTATAGGGCGCATTTACAGCAGAGAGGGATGGTCAGGGAGCAGCTAGGAAGGTGTAAGGACAGCTAGTGATAGGTCAGAGGGTTAGAATGAGTTGACAGGTTCCATAAGGGACAATCCATTCTTAAAATAATAATAATAATAATAAGAAGAAGAAGAAGAAGAATTTTTTATTTATATAGTGCTACTGCTAACATATTCTGCAGCGCTTCACAATTAAGAGGGTATATGATACAGTACAATAATATATAATATATGTATATCATTCCAGGATCACATTCATTTCATCTCATGGATGCGTAGATTAACCCCATCCTATCCATTTTAAGCTTTTTTCGCATGGGGTCCCCTACAGTCATTTAAACCTTAAACATGGGCCGTGACTTACACAACCTCTGTAGGTGATCACGTTATCACTAGTTGTCTTTAATTTTAACCAAGGTAAGACCCTATATGCACCCTTTCTTTAGCTATTATACTATATTGCTATAAAAACATATTTATTATACTCTATTTCTCGAGACCCCATAAACATTAATGGCATGTGTGTAGACTACTCAGGTGGGAACACACTGGAGGCCAGAGAATGAAGAGAGATGAGAGTCAGGAGTAGCAGGAAGAACAGAAATGGGAAAATTCACTACAAAATGTATTTATTAAAAAATCCCAAATCAAAAAAGACTCAAACGTTGATCCAGGGATCTAGTCTGATTGCCGTATCTGGAGTCAGGAAGGAATTTTTTCCCCCAATGTGGAGCTTAGTGTTGCCACATGGGGTTTTTTTTTGCCTTCCTCTGGATAAACATGTTAGGCTATGGGGGAACTAGATGGACTTAAAGTCTTCCTTCAACCTTAAAAACTATGTTAATATGTTACAAACAAATGGGATTTAGCCAGATGTAATTTTGCTGCATTGAAGCTAAACAAATGTAAAATGAAAAAGGATTCTGGTGGATCCAATTCTTTTAAATACATTTTGTAATACATTTGCTTTGCTTTGACTGGGGATGAGCTAGTACCTTATTATTCGTGCTCGCTATACTTGCAACGAGTAGGTAGCGGTACTCGCTACTCGTTGCGAGTATAGCGAGTATGAATACTTTCGCAGTGTATCTATAGATACAGTGCGAAAGTAGCCTAAAAGTGAATAAAAGATGTTAAAAAACAATAAACTTACATACTCACCTGTCTGACGCCTGCACAGGGACCGGAAAACGTCACCTCCGCTCGCTGAACAGGGACCTCTCACTACCAGCCAATCAGATGGCCGGTAGCGATCTGGCCAATCAGATGGTGTCACGTCACAACTACGTCATCTCTAGCGGCCAACTGATTGGCCAGTTTGCAAGGTCATGATAGTACATCTAGGGTCTTGCAAATTGATCAATCAGGTGGCCTCTAGCGATCACGTGGTATGACGTGGCGCCATCTGATTGGCCAGATCGCTACTGGCCATCTGATTGGCTGGTAGTGAAAGGTCCTTGTCCAGTGAGCGGAGGTGAGGTTTTCCGGTCCCGGTGCAGGCGTCAGACAGGTGAGTATGTAAGTTTATTGTTTTTTAACAACTTTTACTCACTTTTAGGCGACTTCCGCAGTGTATCTATGGAGTGTTAGGACTACTCGCTACTCCCGAGTACACATAAGTACTCAGAGAGTAGCGAGTAGCCCGAATACCGCTACTATTCGGCGAATACCGAATAGTAGCGAGTATACTCGCTCATCGCTAGCTTTGACTTGAATCTTTCATCTTTTATTTCCACACAAGTTTAATGGATGAAAAATCGAGTCTTGGGGTAACTGATTTCAGCAATAGATACTTAGATCCATAGCTGAATGAAACCAACAAGCTTCATCACTTTACATAAAGTATCACCATCTTCATCTATTTATAAAAATATAACTCATCTTCTGCACAGCTCTCTGGATCTCTTTGTTTCTCAGGCTGTAGATAATGGGATTCATCAATGGTGTCAACGCTAAATACAACAGGGATCTGTATTTGTTGATATTGGATGAGCTCCCATCAGATGGAGTCATGTAGACTGTGATTAGGGTGCCGTAATATACACACACTGTGGTCAGGTGGGAGCTACAAGTGGAGAAGGCTTTTCTCATACTGTAAGTTGAAGACATTTTAATGATGGCAAAGAAAATGCAAAAGTAGGAAATAATGATGAGAACAAATGGAAAAAGAAGCATAAGGATTTCATAAACAAAGTCTTGCAAAATGAAAATTGAGATGTTTGAAGTTGCCAACTTCATTAAAGGACCAAGGTCACAGAAGAAGTGGTCAATGGAATTCAAGCCACAGAAGTTGAACTGAATAACAACAAAAAACTCACTAGATATTGCCACAATAGCCAAACACCAAGACCCAATAACCAGATGGAGGCAAAGATGTGGACTCATGAGTGAGGAATAACGTAAAGGATGGCAGATGGCCAAGTATCGATCATAAGACATAACGGCAATGATGAAACATTGAAGAGATCCAAAAATACCAAATACATATAGCTGCATCACACAACCCCAAAAGGGCAAAATGCCCTCCTCAACATATATTATGTCCAACATCATGGGGATAACACTGGTGGTCATGAGGACATCTGCTATAGATAAGTGTTTCAGAAAGAGAAACATTGGGGTCTTGAGGTGGTCAATAATGGTCACTAAGAGAATAATGAGAAGATTTCCTCCCAGAATGCAAATATAACTCAGGAGAAGCAGAAGGAAGAGAAGAGTTTTTGTATTTGGAAAGACTTTGGAATCCGAGAAGACGGATGTGAGTGACTTGTGTCTGATTCTCCTCACACATCATTTATGTCAATGAAGAGTCAAGAATTGTTTTCTCCTAGATATCAACCAACTTTAACCAAATCCCTTTAAAAAAATTCCTGCCAATATATCACAATAAAAGCAATAACAGGAGCTATCTTCCACTTTATGATGGTTTTCCTTAGAGGAGGCTCACAAGACATTAGTAGCCAAGATGTGAGATGTCACCATAGCGGTCTCTTCTCAAGTAAAGGTAAAATCACCTAGATGTAGACATCTTTTATAATGCCAGGAAAACCAGACAAATTCCTCCAGGATAGAGATAATTACACTCAACTGCAGGGAGTAACACATGAGACTGTTTAGAATTATTGACCGTTCAGTTGCCCATGGGGAGAGGCTTGTTATATCTCAATATTCTTAAACAATTAATGGTTTAATAACACCGGTTGAAAAATATGGATTTATGAAAATTGTTTTAAATCCAATGACTGATTCTTACACTGATTACAAGGTTTTAAACTTTTGCTTTTCCGGCTCCATATCTCACCATCCACTACAGATTTGAGCGTGAGACTACCTTCATTTTATAGACAATCATCTTGGTTATCTCATCCATTAATTTGACTTGAAACTACACACATGGTCAAAATTGTTGGTACCCCTCCATCGTTTAACGAAAGGAAAAACCCACAATGGTGACCGAAATAACTTAAATCTGACGAAATAATAATAATAAATGAATGATCTATGAAAATTAAGAAATGAAAGTCAGACATTGGTTTTCAGCCCTGCTTTCACAGAATATTTTTAAAAATTAAACTCATGAAATCGACCTGGAAAGAAATGATGATTCCTTAACTTAATATTTTGTTGCATAAAATTTTGAGGAATTCCTGCAATCACACGATTCCTGTATCTGTCAATGAAACTTCTGCACCTCTCCACAGGGATTTTGGAGACTCCTCAAGAGCAAACTGCCCCCGTTGTCTGGTGTTTGAAGGTCGCCTTTTCCATGTTTCAGCTGTTTCCAAAGATGCGATTTAGCTCAGGGCTCATAGAAGCCACTTCAGAATAGTTTTTCTGGGCTCTTTTGTTATCATTCCTATTATGCATCTCTTTGAGTTGTCATTAATTTTCATCCTGCTGCCACATCCAGGGAGGTTGGCTACAGTCCCATGAATCTTATATTTCTGAATAATATGTTCAACTTTAGTCACAGGAACATCAAGATGCTTGGAGATGGTCTTCTAACCTTTTCCTTTAACATGCTTGTCTATAATTGTTTTTCCAATATCCTGAGACAACTCTTTCCTTTGCTTCCTCTGGTCCATGTTTAGTGTGGAACACATCATATCACCAAACAGCACAGTGAGTATCACTAGCCCTATATACAGGCCACTGACTGATTACAAGATTGTACACACCTTGATTTAACATGTCACTTTTGTCACCATCATTTCTGTCCAGGCCGATTTCTTGAGTTTAATTTTTCAAAAATTTCTGTGGCAGCAGGGTTAAAAAGCAATGTCTGACTTTCATTTGTTCATTTGCATAGATTTTTTATATATTATTACTTTTGTCAGATTCAAGTTATTTCTATGACCATTGTGAGTCTTTCATTAAATAAGGGGGACCAACAATTTTGACCACATGTGTATTTAGCATAAGATTATTTAGACAGACTCTTGTCATGCCTTAGACTGTGAGCCCTCATGGACAGGGTCCAATCCCCTCCTGTACCTGTATGACTTGAATGTTCACATATATTGTACTTGTCCTCGCCTGCCCTTTCCATATGTAAAGCGCCATGGAAACTAATGGCGCTATATAAATAAATAATAATAATGATAATAATAATAATAATGTCACTGCATTGTTACTGTTTAGCTCATTGTGTTTGAAAAATGTTTTTTCTACCTGTATACTACAAATTAGAACCTGTTCTCACTTTCAGTAATAGCTCAGTGTGTTGCTAAGTTGATTCCCAATCCCAAGCAAAATGTCAGTGTTTCAAACTTCGGAGCCGCCATGAAGAAGATTTCCAATGAAAAGAGAAACAGCAACATCTAGCTCATCCACAGTGTTCACTTTGCTTAGAAAATTGCCATATCAACTTCTGTCTTTAGTCCATTCTCTCATAAGTACTGCAACATCCTGAACTCTCAAAGCCACTGCCGCTTCCAGAATCTGCCTTACTGAGTTCACTGATAGATCTGTGACTTACTCTATACACTGGCTCCTGTCAGTCCATAACCTCAAAAAGATTGCAGTTCCCTAAAACAGGAAACTTTACACACACATGGTCTCCTGACTGTGTGCATTCATCAAGATTCTCGCTTGCAAACGTAGAGACGATGTGACCGAGAAAACAGTCTCATATTGTACGAGACAAAACCAATGGAGGTATATTTTTAGCCAGACGCAACCCCGCTCTCTAACTAAACTCGTAACTTAGCCCTGTGTGTATAACCAAAACTTGTGGACTTCAAGTCCCAGAGCAAACATTCCAGGTTGCTGTCTCACAAAGGGTATTAAAAAGTCTCCTTCTTCTTTTGGTGGAACTTTCACAAACTATGTCATGAGTCCAGGCTTAGGATAGGGTCAGACCTGCATCTGCCCTGAGCCTGGGGAATCCATTAAAAACATAGAAATTCTCAGGCTGAGCGCATAGCGTTATCGGCTTGTAACGCTATGCGCCACTTGTCCATGTATCCCTATGGCAACTTAAAGCTTCGTGCCACCGGCAGATCCCTCTCAAAAATCCCGGATATGCACTTTTGATGAGTGCATAGGAAAATGCTGCAAACCACATTTCCTGTGCGCTCATCAAAAGCACATATCTGGGACTTGTGAGAGGAGCTGCTGGCAGCACGAATCTTCAGGTTGCCATAGGGATACAAAGACAGGCGGCGCATGGCGTTACAAGCCGATAACTAGAGATGAGCCACCACCCTGGTGTTCGAATTTGATTCAATTCATTGAATCGGGTGTGTGTTGGTAAATGTTCGTCGAATGTTCATCGAACACCGTCGAACACATATAAAACAGCTTCTTCTAACTTAGGACCGGTGGAGGGAGCAGAGCAGCTCCAGGGAGTGGGGAGCGAAAGACCCAGGCAGGGAACCCGGCGGTGAGAAGACTTCACCGCCGGCTTTCCTGCTCTGTGCTGCGCTCCCCGCTCCCTGCCCCCCCTACCCGGTCCTAGCTTAGGATTGGGTGCAGAGGCAGAGGGGGGGAGCAGGGAGCGAAGGACCAGGGTGGGGAGCCGGCGGCAGTTAGAAGACTTCACCGCCAGCTTTCCTGCTCTGTGCTGCGCTCCCCGCTTCCTGATGCCCCCTCTCCCTGGAGCTGCGATAAGGGGGCATCAGGGAGCGGGGAGCGCAGCACAGAGCAGGAAACCCGGAGGTGAAGTCTTCTCACCGCTGGCTTTCCTGATGGTTATTTCAAATGATCAGCTGAGTTCATTTGAAGTAGCCGTGGTGCTGTCAGAGTTCATGTGAGTTCATTCAGCATGAACGCACATGAACTTTTCCCACATCCACCCAGCGCACAGCTCAGCTACATCTCTGGTAACCGTAACCCCTTTATTACCCAGTGAGCCACTGCACCAGGACCCTGGATGAGGTGGATACAGCACCAGAAGATGGCACTTCTATGAACGCGCCATTTTCTGGGGTGGCTGCGGGCTTCAATTCGTAGCAGGGGGGGGGGGCCCAGAAAGCTTGGGCCTCACTGCGCTGAGGATTCCAGCCCCCAGCTGCCTAGTTGGACCTGGCTGAACATAGAAATAGCGTGAAGCCCCATGCATTTTTTTTATTATTTCATGAAATTCATGAAATAATAAAAAATGGGCTTCCCCATATTTCTGATTCCAGGCAGGTACAAATAGGCACCTGGGGGTTGGTGGCAGCCCGTTGCTGCCTACTGTACCTGGCTGGCATACAAAAAGACGGTGAAGCCCACGTCGAAAGTTTTCCAAAAAATTCATAAAACAATTAAAAAAAGGCACTGCATTTTCATTAACCCCTCGACCATCATCTCTGTGATAGAGTAAATGATCAAGGGGTTAATAAAGATTCAGTCCCTTTTTTTGGATTGTGTTATGGATTTTTCGTAAAAATTTCGACGTGGGCTTCGCCGTCTTTTAGTATGCCAGCCAGGTGCAGCAGGCAGGAACGGGCTGCCACCAACCCACAGGTGCCTATTTGTACCTGCTTGGAAACAGAAATATAGGGAAGCCCTTTTTTTTCTTATTTCATGAATTTCATGAAATAATAAAAAAAAAAAAATGCGTCAGGCTTAGTGCTATTTCTATGTCCAGCCAGATACAACTGGGCAGCTGTGGGCTGGAATCCGCAGAGCAGGGAGGCCCAAGCTTTCTGGGCTTCCCCCTGCTGCAAATAGCAGCCCGTAGCCACACCAGAAAATGTAGTGTTCATAGGAGCGCTATCTTCTGTCGTTGTATCCAGCTCATCCAGGGCCCTGGTGCAGTGGCTCACTGGGTAATAAAGGGGTGAGGGCCAGCTTTTTATTATCAGCTGGCCCTAAGCCCGAAATTCATGGGGTCATGCCAATATTAGACATGACCACCATGAATTTCTAGTAAAGTTTAAAAAAAAAAAACACAACATAGAGAAAAAATGATTTATTAGAAAAAATAACAAAACAACACTTAGACTCCTTCTTTATTAAAAAATTATCTTCCGTCCGACGTAGACCAAGCCAGTTTACTTCTTTAGCTCAGCTACATCTCTGGTAGAGAACCTCTACCAGAGATGTAGCTGAGCTGTGCACTAGGTGGCTGTGGGAAAGTTCATGTGAGTTCATGCTGCATGAACTCACATGAACCCTGACAGCACCGCGGCTACGTAAAATGAACAGCTGATCTGCATCATTTGAAATAACCAGTGGCAAAGCCGTGAGAAGACTTCACCGCTGGCTTTTCTGCTCTGTGCTGCGCTCCCCGCTTCCTGATGCCCCCTCATCGCTCCCCCCGCCGCCTCCCCGCCTGTTCCTAAGTTAGGAGCGGGTAGGGGGAGCAGCTTCAGGGAGCGGGGAGGGGGCATCAGGGAATGGGGAGCGCAGCACAGAGCAGGAAAGCCGGCGAAGTCTTCTCACTGACGCCGGCTTCCCCACCCTGGTCCTTTGCTCCCGGGTGCTGCGTTCCCCGCCTGGTCCTAACTCAGGATTGAGATGGGAGGCAGTGGGGGGAGCGGAGGATTGGGATGGGAGGCTGCAAGGGGCAGAGGATCGGGGTGAATGATTGTTTAAAGGCCGGCGGCTTTTTACCGCTGGCTTTTAAACAATTATGCCCCCATTTCAGCCTTTTTTCTCTGCCCCCAGACCACGTTATAGGGTCCTTTTGGTGATCAAACTGTTATCGAACATAACCTCGAACTGCCAAATATGAAGCTAATTGTTCACATTCGTCGAATGACTCGGACACCGCATGAATTTGAGATTGGCGAACATTTCGAATCGAACATCGCTCATCTCTACCGATAACGCTATTCGCTCATCCAGAGAATTTCTACGTTTTTAACAGATTTCCCAGGGCAGACGCTGGTCTGACTATAGACTTACTGCGAAGTGCTGGCAGAAGAAATCTGGTGGCATTAACTAAAATTTCCTTTAGGTGCAGCTCACACCTGCGCTATGCTGCATTTGACTGCATTGCGTTAGTGGTGCGGTAGCGCTGTGAAAACGTATCGAAAAGCAGTGGGATTGAGTTAGAACGTATGTGCAGGTCCTAGTGCACAGGAAACGTCACAGGACACGATTCCTGTGCGCTAGGACTAGCGAATGCGTTCTAACGCACCCTTACTTTGCGCTTGGGGTTGCGTTTGCATGCCCTCGCCCATAGCATATAACGACAGCGTTAACGCACCGCATTTGATTTGCGCTTGACTGCATTTGGCTGCGTTTGCACAGCGCTACCGCAGCGCTAATGCATGCAGACAAACGCAGCATAGTGCAGGTGTGAAAAGGCCCTTAACTATGTTATTGAGTCCAGCTTGCAAAGATGTTTTTGTTGGCCAACTTTTTGATTCCAGGGATGAGTCCTATCCCGACTGTCACATTCACACAAAAAATATAGATACCTCATGCATTCTCTTTGCTTCCCAAGGAGCAAAGAGGGACATTTCCTATTACTACATATTGAACATTGTTAGTCCTCGCACAAGTTTCTTGACAATAATGTCTAAATTATCCTAGCTTTCTGTTAAGTGCACAGAAGAACCTACGAGTACCGATCACACTCACTGCCATTATGTAGGAGCAGCTTTCAGACTTAATTTGGATGAATAATTGGATGATTCCACTTTCTCTCTTTATTCTCAATGTAGAATTTTTCATTAACACAGGAACACTATTGTAATAGAGCACAGCCTTCAGAAAAGTATTAAAGGAATTCCTTTCCTCTGCTCTTTATCATGAAAAACAGGTGCCAGGCCCTTACAAGTTATTTTTCTTTAGTCACTCTACAGCCTAAAGGCCCCGTCACATAGGGCAACATCGCCGGCAACTACCGGAAGCGCGCATGTTTTTGGCCTCTCTCCAACATCGCTGATGAGCTGTCAGATGAGGAGACATTGCCGGCAACTCATCAGCGATGTTGCTAGCAACTATCGCTGCCGTGGTTAAACTCAACCCTGGCAGCGATCCTTAACATGGGAGTCTATGGGGGAACTTGCCGGCAACATGGCTGTTGTCGCGTCAGACCGGGCGATGCAGGCAGATCGCCTGAGCAACATCGCCTGATTTCACAACATCGTTGGGAACCAGATGATGTTACTGAAGCAACTATCGCTCTTGAAATCACCCTGTTATACAGGGAAACTCTCCGGAGCTGTTGCCGCAACTTGGCCACGCCCCTCAGTTGCCTGCGATGTTGTCGTAGATGTTGCCCAGTGTAACGGGGCCTTAAGAGTTCTGCAGAACGTATAGGAATGTCCAAGTCATCCTTTGTGCGCACAACAGCCAATTAAAGCAAAGCGTCTATTAATTTCTAACTACTGATGAGTGATGACACTCGTTACTACGGTATTCTTGTTACTCTGAGTTTTTTTTACTTCATTTGTGATATTCAAGTGAGCTGAAAAGCATGTTTCCTGACTGATTTTCAGTCAATAATCATGCTGGAATCGCTTACCTGTCAAAGTAATGCCATATCCATCTCTGATAACGGCATTACTACAAGTATGATTGGCAGGCGCAGTGTAACCAAAGAAAAAAAAGACGCTTAAACCAAATAGCATGGGGTCTAGTGGGGGCTGTAAAAAGGCATAGATGGCAGAGAACATGCTTAAACTACATGGGAACAGTAGGCAAACATGATATACACTGTCTGTATACTGTTCTGCCATACATTTGTGACAGAATCTAGGAAGATATATAGAACAGGTAGATCCAGGCTTACCAGACTCCTGCTGCCGCTCCCCGGCCGCTTAGTCTCCCGCTGAATCACTTCTGGGGCCGCCTATTAACCTACTTGCATATTCACTGCACTGTCAAACAAACAGCCAATCACAGATGCTCACACTCTGTGAGAGCCTCTGTGATTGGCTGTTGTAGTCAGAGTGCATTTCCACAATCTGGATAGTGATTGTGCTACTGTGCATGGCAACCAACCTGCTGTGATAGGGTGATAAATAAATAAATAGTTTTAAAAAATGTGTGGGGTTTAGCAGTATTTTTTAAGTCTAGCCCGATAAAAGCCGACAGCTGCGAGCTGCCTAATTTTACCTTGGCTGGCAAAAAAAATGCATGAGCTCCACCCTATTTTTAATTGCCAGCCAAGGTAAAACTAGACAGCTGAGGGCTGGTATTCTCAGCAGCGTGAGGGCCAATTGTTTTATGGTCCCCCACGCTAAAGAATAGCAGCCCGCTGCTGCCCCTGAAAATGACAAATTTATTAGAAGTGCCATTTCCAGGCACTTTACCAGGCTCTTCCAGCGGCCCTGGTGGTGTGTGGCATGCTGGGTAATAAGGGGTTAATGCCAGCTTTGTTTTACCAGTTGGTATTAAGCTCTGAGATTCTAATTGTGAGGCCAAGTTAGACCTGGCCATTAAAAATCTCCAATAAAGGGTTAAAAAAATACACCACACAGAGAATTTTTTTAAATTAAAAACAAATACACAGACACACTTAGGGATGCCATCATTTTTACTCTCACACACCCCTCCATGATTCTTGTCTTCTATCATCTCTCTTCTTCAAATGATGCAGCTCTGCTATATAAGATAGCACGGGTAGGAAGAACACTTCTGCTCCCCTTGCTGTCTGATCACTCCATGAGTGAGCAGGGATTGCGGCTTGGTAAGCGGTGACGTATCCGCTGCCACTGTTGCCACAACAACCTAACAACTGGTTACTATAGCAATCGTGATCCCCGATCACCTGATTACCGCTGCCTCTATTCACTCAGCTCCTGCATGAGATCGTGGAGGGGTGCGTGGGAGTAATAAAGATGGCATCCCAAAGTGTGTTTGTGTATTTATTTCTAATAATTTGTTTTTCTTAAACCTTTATTGGAGATTCTTAATGATCGGGTCTAACTTGGCCTGACATTAAAAATTCCAGGCTTAATTGTAGCTGGTAAAGCAAAGCTGAAATTAACCCCTCTTTACACAGTGTGCCACCCGCCACCAGGGCCGCTGGAAGAGCCTAGTAAAGAGCCTGGAAATGGTGCTATGATAAATGCTCCATTTTCGGGGGCAGCTGCGGGCTGCTATTTATTCTTTAGCGTGGGGGGAACCTAAAACAATGGGGCCCTCATACTGCTGAGAATACCAGCCCTCAACTGCTTAGTTTTACCTTGGCAGGTAATTACAAATAGGGCGGAGCCCATGAATTTTTTTTGCTAGCCAAGGTAAAATTATGCAGCTGAGGGTCACAGCTCACTGCTGTCATCTTTTACTGGGCTAGACTTAAAAATACTGCGAAACCCCGCAAATTTTTAAAATTATTTATCTATTTAACACTCTGTGATAGCAGGTTGGTTGCCATACACTAATGTATATGGCAACCAAGCGCAATCACTGTCCAGATTGTGGAAATAGACTCTGACTTCAACAGCTAATAACAGAGGTGCTCACAGACTGTCAGCATCTGCAGTTGGCTGTTTGTCTGGCAGTGCAGTTTTTATGCACATAGCTTAATAGGTGGCCATGGAAGTGATTTAGTGGGAGATTGAGCTGACCTGGATGTTTTTCTGCTGGATTATGGGAGTTTACCTGATGTGGAAATCCCTCCCTGCACCAGGAATTCCTGTAGCAACTTACCCGCAGAGGTGCCACATTCCCTCTAGTTAAATTCAGTACTCCTGGACTTAGAAACATTTTTCAAACAATATAAACAATAACAGGTATTTTGAACAGAGTCCCAAAAATCTACAATTTACAAAAAACAAGAAAACAGGAAAAACAGGAAAAAGATGCAGTCCATACGGCGCTATTCCATCCACCACAGGCTGTAAAAAGGAAAGTTTGCAATATAAATTATTCATTAACATATTTAAACACATTTACATTTATTATGTTTTCTATGTTTCCTATGGGTGTCTCTGCTTAGGAGCCCTGGTTTCTACCTCCATCCCCAGGAACTTCATTTTCCTAACTTAAAGGGCAACTCCAGTGATAGCAAACTTTTCAGTACAGTTCCTGCCCAGCTACACGATGAAGCAGAGCCGTACACTGCAGTTATAGGATCTATAGATCTCTTATAAATAGATAAAATCATACCTGCTCCTTTGCTCTAGCCCCTACCTCAGGGAATCCACATTTCTGCCTGTCAGCTTCAACTAGAAGCAAAAAGCAGGTGTGTCAGGGGTGTGATGCTGTGAGCTGCAGGATCAGCCTACATTCACACCCCATTCACAATTTTGTATGGGGAGAGGGCATGGCAGGGGGCGTGACCACTGGCCCCATGTTCACACACATACAATCCAGCCCCTGATATATGTGTTCTGGGTCAATAAAACGTCGACGCAACCTACCCTGGTAGATGAACAACTTGCTTCTCTCTCTCCACAGGTATTGTGCCTTCGGTGGAGCATCTGGACTGAGACATGAGCCTTCTTAGATTATTAGCTTCTTGACTAAGCTAACAGCCGGGTCACTGTCTTGTGTCTCTTTCCATCCATGATGAGGCAATGGGTTTAATGGTGTTTGACGTTTTATACAGGATTTCTGACACTGGGATGCACGGTGGCGGTGGAAGGCTGGTAGCTCAGTTTCTTCTAGCTCATCCAGGTCTTCTCCCACATCCGGCAAGTGAGGCATCCTTGACAGGGCATCTGCATTGGCGTTCTTACGGTCTTTCCAGTATCTGATGGTGAAGTCATAGTTTGACAACCGGGCCATCCAGCGTTGCTCGAGTGCACCTAACTTTGCAGAATCCAAGTGGGTCAGAGGATTATTGTCCGTGAAGACAGTGAACTTTGCAGCCACCAGGTAATGTTTAAACCATTCAGTTATAGCCCAGACCAAGGCCAGGAATTCCATGTTGAAGGACCTGTAGTTCTCTGGATTCCTCTCTGTGTGACGGAGCTTCCTGCTGGCATAGGCAATCACTTTTTCTTGGCCATTCTGCTTCTGTGATAAGACAGCTCTTAATCCCATGTTGCTGGCATCAGTATACAGCATGAATGGTAGGTTGTAGTCAGGATAGGCCAGGATCTTGTCTCCAGTCAGGGCCAACTTCATATGTCTGAAGGAGTTCTCTCCTTTTTAACCCCATTCAATTGGAGGACCTGAGGTCTTGACCTTCTTGGTCTGGCCTACCATAAGGTCTTGCAAAGGTGCTGCCATCATCATGTAGCCCTTAATTAATCTCCTGTAGTACCCCACAAGCCCCAAGAACTGACGTACCTCTTGGACGGATGTTGGTTTTGGACAGTCCTTTATGACTGTGATTTTGTCAGGGTCTGGTGCCACTCCTTCTGTGCTGACCTCATGCCCAAGATAATGAACTTTTGGTTTCAGCAAATGGCACTTTCATGGCTTCAGCTTCATCCCAAACTTAGACAATGCTTCAAATACCTCCGACAGATGTTTCAGGTGTACTTCATAGGTTCTGGAATACACTATGACATCATCTAGGTAGAATAGCACAGTCTCAAAGTTTTGGTGCCCCAGGCAACACTCCATCAGTCTTTGAAATGTTTCAGGTGCATTGCACAGTCCGAATGGCATGCTGTTAAACTCACACAGGCCCATTGGTGTTGTGAATGTAGTCTTCTCCCGGTCTTCTTCTGCAACAGAGACCTGCCAATACCCACTAGTAAGATCTAGGGTTGAAAAGTAATTAGCAGCCTTTAATGCAGCAAGCAACTCTTCTATGCGGGGTAACGGGTAAGAATCTTTATGTGTTATGTAATTTATTTGTCTCTTATCAACACACATTCTCATAGTGACTTCTTTCTTTCTGACTAGGACTACTGGGCCTGCCCAGGAGCTACAACTATCTCTAATAACCCCTGCGTCCTTCATGTACTGTAACATTTCCTTGGCACGCTGATAGTGAGCTGGTGGTACAGGTCTATATCGCTCTTTAATGGATTGATGGTCTCCTGTATATGGTATATGATGGTATACCCCTTTAATCCTCTCAAAATAAAGTGGATGCTTAATAAAGACCTGTTCATACTCCTGTACAACACGATAGACTCCGTTTTTCTTGTGAGAAGGAGTGGAATCAGTTCCTACATGTAGTTGCCAACACCAGTCCTCCAGTTGTCCTTTGCAGCTGTTGTCCTCTGCCGTATTTGGCGGGTCAAGGGTTCCACTGCCTGTATTGAGTTGTGGTCGACAGTGAACAGCTTGACAACAGTAGAATATCTAGGCAGTTTAACTTCCTCCTCCCCACAGTTTAATAGTCATACAGGTACCCTCCCCTTGCGTACATCAACCACCCCCTTAGCCGTCAGGATTGTGGGCCTATTTTCTGAGAGTATGGGTGCTAGCACTGCCTTGTAATCCAGACATCTGAGGCCTATTGCTGCCCAACAACATATCATCATTTCACTTCTTGGGGGTAACACAATGGGGATCGGGTCTGTCACCCGTATGCCACCAATTTCACCACCGGACAAGTTTACCTGTTGTTTTCGCAGGAGGGCTCTGATGTATCTCTGTAGAACCCTCTGGTGCCTGATGCTGGCAGTTTCTGCAATCTGTTAGAGTAATAACAGCACTTCACCTAGACAATTTTCAATTACCTTAGTGCCTAGAATCATTTCCAGGTTTTTCTCACCACAGTCAGTTTCTACCACTATAAGTCCTTGGCCCTTTAACTCCAGCCTCCCCACTTTTATTGTTACCTCTTTAAACCTGACTTGGTTTACTGACAATCCATTTGCAGCATAAATAGTGAGGTTAGGATCTGGAGGGGCGAGTGCAGTATCGTCCCAGTACCTTTTGTAAAGGATATGTGGTATGATGGTCCCCTGTGACCCGGTGTCCAACAGTGCAGGTGTGGGGATTCCGTCTAGTGTGATAGACAGGATTGGTCGTCCTCCCACGTATCTATCACGCCAGTCAGACGGGCCTGGTCATCTCATTCCTGGGGGTTGGCCCTTGGCCCCAGAGATGGTTTAAAGGGCATGACCTAGCGAAGTGTCCTGTCTCATTGCAACGGTGGTAGTGACCACATCCCATTTGAAGTCCTTTTGAGGGGTGTACATGACAGAAAACCCCCAAAAGTTATACCATTCCAAAAACTGCACCCCTCAAGCTACTCAAAACTACATTCAAGAAGATTATTAACCCTTCAGGTGCTTCACAGGAACTAAGCAAATTGGAAACAAAAAAATGGATATTTTAATTTTTCTAACAAAAATGTTCTTTTAGCCTCAATTTTTTTCATTTTCACATGGGCAACAAGATAAAATGGGTCCTAAAATTTGTTGGGCAATTTCTCCTGAGTATTTCGATACCTCATATGTGATCATAAACCACTGTTTGGGCGCACGGCAGGGCTCTGAAGGGAAAGAGCGCAATTTGACTTTTGGAGCTAATTTTCCATTCAAAAAGTGAAATGGCGCTCCTTCACTTCTGAGCCCTGCCGCGCGTCAAAAGAGTGGTTTATGACCACATATGAGGTATCGGTGTACTCAGGAGAAATTGCCCAACAAATTTTAGGATGAATTTTATCCTGTTACCCATGTGAAAATGAAAGAATTGAGGCTAAAAGAACATTTTTGTGAAAAAAAAAGTACTTTTTCCATATTCACAGATCAATTTGTAAAGCATGTGGGGGTTCAATATGCTCACCACCCATCTAGATATGTTCCCTGGGGGGTCTAGTTTCCAAAATGGGGTCACTTGTTGGGGAGCCCCAATGTTTAGGCACACAGGAGCTCTCCAAACGCGACATGGTGTCCGCTAACAATTTGAATGGAAAATCACCTCACATTGTTAGCGGACACCATGTCGCATTTGGAGAGCTCCTGTGTGCCTAAACATTGGGGCTCCCCAACAAGTGACCCCATTTTGGAAACTAGACCCCCCAGGGAACATATCTAGATGCATTGTGAGCACTTTGAACCCCCAGGTGCTTCACAAATTGATCCACAAAAATTAAAAAAGAAAATGTGTGTGAAAATAAAGTATTTTTTTCCTTATTACGTATCAATTTTTGAAACACCTGGGGGTTCACAGTGTTCACCATGCATCTAGATAGGTTCCTTGGGGGTCTAGTTTCCAAAATGGGGTCACCTGTGTGGGAGCTCCAATGTTTAGGCACACAGGGGATCCCCATACGCAACCTGGTGTTTGCCAACAATTGGAATTGTTAGCGGACACCAGGTCGCATATGGAGAGCCCCTGTGTGCCTAAACATTGGAGCTCCCCCACAAGTGACCCCATTTTAGAAACTAGACCCCCCAAGGATCATATCTAGATGCACAGTGAGCACTTTGAACCCCCATGTGCTTCACAAATTGAGCTGTATAAATGCATAAAGAAACTTTTTGTGAAAAAACATACTAGTCTAATAGTTGCAATTCGCAGCACAGGGGACCCAAAACATTTGGGTCTCTCCATGCTGAGGATTCCAGCCCCCTAGCTGCCAAGTTGTACCTGGCTGGCAACCAAAAATACGGCAAAGCTCCATGTCATTTTATTTGTAGAATTTAAAAAAAAATGACATGGGGCTCTGCCATATTTTTGGCCCAGCCAGGTACAACTTGGCAGCTACGGACTGCCACCAGCCCCCAGCTGCCTCGTCATACCTGGAACCAAAAATACAGTGAAGCCTATTTTTTTTTTATTTCTAGAATTATTTCTAGAAAAAAAATGACATAGGGCTCCGCCATATTTTTGGTCCAGCCAGGTACAACTTTGCAGCTGGGGGCTGGAATCCTCAGCTTAGAGAGGCCCAAGCGTTCTGGGCCCCCCATGCTGCAAATTGCAGCCCACAGCCGCCCCAGAAAATGGCGCATTCATTGAAGCGCCATTTTCTGGCGCTGTACCCACGCTCTTCCAGTTGCCCTGGTGCCGGTGGCTAACTGGGTAATAAAGGGGTTAATGCCAGCTTTTTATTGGCAGCTGGCACTAAGCCCGAGATTCATAATATAGGGCCAATGTTAGACCCGCCATTAGGAATCTCTAGTACGGTAAATAGTCAATAAATACACACAGAGAAAAAACTTTTTATTTGAAAAAAAAACACAGACACAATTCGGACTCCGTCTTTATTATAAAAAGATCCGACATAGTCCACAACGAAGATCCCACGACGCTCAATCGCTCCGACGTAGTCCACAACGAAGGTCCCACGACGCTCGATCGCCTTTGCTTTCAGATCGCTACTCTGGAGCCTGATCCGCCAGCATGGTGAGCGAGCTGCAGAAAGTGATCTGACACCCTGGGCGCAGTGAACCACTATGTGCATCACTGCGCCTGGGCTGCCAGATCGCTTTCCGCAGCTCGATCCCCATGCATGGGGATAGAGCTGCGGAAAGCGATCTGGAAGCCCAGGCGCAGTAATGCACATAGTGGGTCAGTGCGCCCGGTGTGTCAGATCACTTTCTGCAGCTCAATGCCCATGCAGGGAGATCGGGCAGTAGAGCAGCGATCTAAGAGCCCGGGCGCAGAGACCCACTATGTGCATCAGTGCGCCCGGGCTGTCAGATTGCTTTCTGCAGCTCGATCCCCAGGATCCAGCTGCAGAAAGTGATCTGACAGCTCCAGCACAGTGATCACATAATGGTCACTGTGGATCACTGTGCTGGAGCTGTCAGATCATTTCCTGCAGCTAGATCCTCAGGATCCAGCTGTAGAAAGTGATCTGACAGATTCAGCACAGTGATCCACAGTGATCACATAATGGTCACTGTGGATCACTGTGCTGGATCTGTCAGATCACTTTCTACAGCTGGATCCTCAGGATCTAGCTGTAGAAAGTGATCTGGCAGCTCCAGCACAGAGCTGTCAGATCCCGGAGGCGGCGCAGAAGAGGAGGAAAGAAGCTGGACGCAGATGACAGAGCAGCCGCCGGAGGGGTGAGAGGGAGAGGCGATCGCCGCTCCGGTGATAGGGGGGGGCAGGAAGGGGGAAGAGGGGAGGCTGACAGGAGAGGGGGGGGGTGACAGGAGATGGGGGGCACTTAGGAGGAAGCGGGGGCAGTGAGGAGGAGGCGGGTGGCAGGAAGAGGAAGCGGGCGGCAGGGACAGGAAGCGGGCAGCAGGGACAGAAAGCGGGTGGCAGGGACAGGAAGTGGGGGGTTAGAAAGATGAAGAGGGGGCAGGAAAGAGAGGTGGGGTACAGGGGGGCAGTTAGAGGATGACAGGGAAGAAGATCGGAGGGTAGGGATAGCAGGGGCAGGCAGGGAAGCATGACAGGCGCAGTGATTTTCACTTTCACTTTTGAGTGCCAATCACCACGCCTGTAGCCGTGGGGGTGGGCTTGGGGACAAATCGACCCCCCCTAGGGTGTTGTACAACACCCCATGTACCTGCAGGCCGAGTGACAGGTCAGTGACACCGTCACTTGACCTGCAGGAGCCCGATCATTCCATGGCTCACCCCCTGGGCCATGGGTCGGGAATGAACTTGTTTTCATGGCCCAAACGGTGGGCCAAGGGTCGGGAAGGGGTTAATTTTTGTTCCAAATGAGTCATCCTTCATGATATTCTGAATATCAAAATTGCTTTCCTTAAATTTTGGTTAGGACAGTCCCTGAAATGTGGAAGGAATATGAGGCGGTCTAATTAGGTGCGCTGCGGCAAATGGGCAAAAATTGAGATGACAATTGAAAAATGGTTAACAAACCTTTATTTGCCCTCTACATTCCAAAATGTGTTTTGGCAATGAATGTCTTCATCAGGTTAAAGTACTCCACCTGATGAATACATTCAGTGTCGAAAAGCGTTGTAGGATGTAGAGGGCAAATAAAGGTTTGTTAACCATTTTTCAATTTTCATCTCAATTTTTGCCTATTTGCCTCTGCGCCCCTAATTAGACTGTCTCAACTTCCTTCCATGTTCCCTTTGAGAGGGAATTGTGGCAGGAGCAGCTCCAGGCACACACACTAACTACCTTGGAAAGGACCTGGCGTCACTCAGGAGACCGAGAATCTAGCTTGAGGACCCGCCGTGACGTCACCGCACAGTCTGATCATGTGACCGGGACCTGGAAGTGATGTGGGAAACACCTCTGCCCTGTGCAAGAGAACTGGGTCCTCATCCTTAGAGGCTGATACTGAGGTTGGGCAGAGTTGCATCACCCCAAGAGGTGAATGGCTGAAGCCCCCCACATACCTTTCTAAGAGCTTCACATTGCATCCCTTTCTTTTTCTATTTTTATTACATGAGTCCCTGTGAAAACCACTTACTGTATGTGCTAGGGGGACACTCGTTTGGTAGCAGGATTAAGGCACACAGGAACAGTTTCTCGTTAAATAAGCCCAGCCAATGTATTCAGACATAGGATGAACTGTTAATGTAAACCAACCTGAGCCTTCTTTCAGTATAACAGAGGTAAACATACAACAAAGTCCAACTCTTGAACGGGTATACCTGCACACTTCACAGAAACGTATTTGACCTATAATCCATTTCCAACGTGGGACAGCACTCACACTGTTGCTATATCTCCGCCAGAGTAAGATAGTGACAGCCAGGAAACTGTCACTTGCTGACTGCAGTCCGTTAAGGATATAAGGGGCACAATGCCAATATCAGTAGAGATAAGGGTACGAGGTGCTGCATGCCAACAAAGTAGATTGAAGCACAAGAGAAAGAGTCGGCACATAGGCCGCACACTACTAGGTATTTTAGAAAAGGTTTAACAAATTTTATTAATGCATACAGTGAACAAGATTAAAAACATTTAAAATATATACAACCACATGACTGTGAATAATAGGGCCCCAGCCCCATGCATCAACATGTATAAACATATATTCATTGCAAGAAGGTATAACATGATCCCACATCAGTATAGTTAGGCTGCTTTCACATAACGATTTTCGGTCATCCGATTGTATCCGTTCTAAAACGGATACAATCGGATCCGAAATCGGACCCCATGTATCCCTATGGGAATCGGATGGGATCGGATGTGCCACTATTGGCATCCGATTTTGGCACCATCCGATCCCATCCGATGTAATCACGGGCACAAAATCGTAGCCTGCTACGATTTTGTGTCCGTGACTCACATCGGACAGCCTCGGATCACTGCTGATCCGAGGCTGTTCTGAGTGCCCACAGCATGGGAGCCTATGGACATCGGATACGAGCTCGCCTCGGATCCGATGCCGGCTCCGTACTGCCTGTCTTTCCCTGCTCTGCTCCTCCATCTTCTTCCCTCTCCTATTCTATATGATGTGCCCCCGCTATTCTATTTTGTGTCCCCCGCTCTTCTATCCTCATCTATCCCTATCCTGTCCCCTGTCCTCATCTCTGTATGTAAAAAAATAAAAAAACCTCCTCCCGGAGGATACATCACCTGTCACCGGCTCCAACGCTGCACATGATCAGGACTGAAGAGCCTGTGATGATGTAAGAGACCCGGTCAGCTGACCGGGTCATGTGACTCTGACATCATCACAGGTCCTTCAATCTTGATGGTGCTGCAGCGTGGAGCCTGTGAGAGGTGATGTATCCTCCGGGAGGAGTTTTTTTTATTTTTTTACACACAGGGAGAGGACAGGCAAGAGGACAGGGGACAGGATAGGGATAGAGGAGGATAGAATCATCATATAGAATAGCGGGGGGACAGAGTAGCATAGGAGAGGGAAGAAGATGGAGGAGGCAGGAGTAGGGAGAGACAGGGGACCGCAGGATCCACACGGATCCTGCAGATCGGATGGCTATTTGCCATCCGATTGCAGGGATCCGTATGGATCCGTGCCTGTCCGTGGGGTCCCCCTTCAAAGTCGGATCCCACGGACAGGCACAAAATCGTTATGTGAAACCAGCCTTAGATGGTGAACATCAAAACATATATGGAGTAAAATGAACATTGGTAAAGAATCCCCAGAAAAGGGCTCAGAAATAATTATCATACAAGGCAAAACCAGCAATAATTGCAAGGCTACCATATAATGAGACCAAAAGTTAACACAGAGCCCAGAATAGGGCCCAATGCATTCACTGTGTGCATTAATAACATTTGTTAAACCTTTTCTAAAAAAAACCTTGTGCTGTACTGCTTATGACCTCAGTCAGCATACAGCCTCTTTGTTTGGGATTATCTGTCAGAAGCTTTGCAGGCTTCACAGACTGGCATCAGCCAGTCTTGACATCAAGGAGTACTGCCTTACGCTTACTGGGATCATCGACCAGGACCTGTGACTTCATCTGCACATCAACTCTTGTTAGATCCTACCCTCAGAATTACTGATGCTTTCTGAAATCTCAGATCCACTGTTGTTTACGGAATCTGCCTATCTGGCAATTTTTGGCTTCCCTGCCTAGGCTAGGCCACTCCATGACTTAGGCTGCCTTCACACTTGCAGATGCATCTGCAGCGTTTTGCAGATGCATCTGCAAGTATCAGCATGCAGACCGCGGTCCCTATGTTTATAATAGGGCGCACGCGCGTCTGAATGCTCTCATTGATTCCTATATGTGAGCCGTAAGCAGGCGTATGCCTGCTGACAGATCACACTCTCCCGCCCCGCACCTTGGACGCAACATCTCGCGTCCATAGTGCGGGCGGGAGAGTGTGATCTGTAAGCAGGCATACGCCTGCTTACGGCTCACATATAGGAATCAATGAGAGCATTCACACCACGGCCGTGGTCTGCATGCTGATACTTGCAGATGCATCTGCAAAACGCTGCAGATGCATCTGCAAGTGTGAAGCCAGCCTTAATCTGCTTCTTTTTGAGCCTCTCCCTCGTTGACTTGGCTGTGTGTTTTGGGTCATTGACATGCTGGAAGACCTAGCGATTTCACGAAAATTCGGCAAATAAAGCCATGATTGAAACTTAAGTTGGAAATTTTAAATGGCCCTAAAACTTTCACTGCTTGTTTGGGGCCAAAATGCTCTTCGGAAGACCCCTGACTGGGGACAAATCTAACCTTATAGCAGTGTCCCCAGTCATCGGGTCTATCGGCTTGTATCAAGCTGTCGATTTTTTTTTAGCTTTGAATTAATTTTTTCAAGCTTCCTGGAGTTTGCAGATATTTTTTACACCTGCAGGGTGTGAATTTTTGAAATATTGCCAGATATGGCAGCAGCTGTGAAGACCAAGAAGCTTACATCTGTTGAAAAATTGAAAAAAGCTTATATTTTTAGGGAATTTCTTTTTGTATATTTAGTTATATTTTACTTTTTTATTATTATTATTATTATTTTTTTTTTTTTCAGAGCAAACATTTATATTCAATGAGGGTCAGCCGTGTTTGATGCCATCTCATACACTTATGTCATACCAATTCACATAAAAATAGTATATGTCCATTATGTATTATTTTATATTATACATATTATATGTTTCACACATGTTCTTCTTGTTCTGTTCATGCTCACAATCAAGAAACACTATACTATGGATATTACTATTTGAAAATATGCAATTACTATTTAATGTCATTCCATACATTTACTACACAGATTTTTGCCATGTATACAATGGTAAAATGATATGTATAATTCATATTGAACTTGTCTTTGTATTGCTGCAGTGCTCTGCCCACTAGATTCATTCATCAGCATTCCAAATGAATTGGTGATTTAGTGACATGAATAAAGTTATTTATTTTTATCATTATGTCTCCTACAAATATGTCATTCTTCAACAATCACTACCAAAGGTGAACGAACCATTGGAAGTTCGCCGAATGGGCAATGTTCGTCAAACTGTTCAGCAAACATCCGTTCCTCATTCAATCAGTGTGGGGCAGGATTAAGAGCCTAGAAAACATGTTAAAAGGGGCCCAAAAGCTGACAAACACAACTCCAACCATTTTACAGTTGAACCCTGCTGTTTTGGCAAAGTCATTAGCATCCTACACTATTACTTAGCATGCTTTAGCACATCTGTCACACTCACCATGTTTTAGGGCCCACTCATGAGCCTAAGACCTATGATTTCTCTGAGGTTGTCTCAGGTTACACAGTGGGTATAACGCAGCAGAGAATACTGCTGTGCCCACGATACATTGTTGGATCCAACATTCAAGAGCTACATTGGTTGATTCAAGTGCACTAAAAAGTGTAAGTTAGGCTAGGGTCACACTTAGAGGGTGCATTTTTTGCAAGAATGCATTAAAGGAGGCAGTTTTTTCAATTGCCATTTTTTGCCTTTTTTAGTGCTAGCGTTAACGCAAACATTTCCCATAGACTCCCATGTTAAAAAAAACGCATGTGTTTTTGCAAATGCCTCCAAAAACACTGCTTACCCCGTTCTTGGGTGCTTTTGCAAAAACGCATAGCGTCAAAAGTGTTACATTTTGGCCATGCATTTTTTGCATAGGAGCCTATGGAAGCGCTAAACCTAGCGTTTTTCACAATCCAAGGCTCAAGTGTGACCCTAGCCTTAGTATGATGGGGTCAGTGTTACATGGCAACACAAAACCCACAATCCATACTTACCAATAACAAATT
Source organism: Allobates femoralis (assembly GCA_033576535.1). NCBI lineage: Eukaryota > Metazoa > Chordata > Amphibia > Anura > Aromobatidae > Allobates > Allobates femoralis. The sequence goes on from JARQOC010000004.1 coordinate 9,537,345, forward strand.
TGACTACTGACAACAGACGTGGTGGATAAAAATGGCCATGTGGCTTTATTAAGGTATACCAAAAGCTTTTATTCAAAAGTCCTTTATTTAATATTTTAATACCTCGGTTCAAAGAACCATTCATAAATACGTTATACTTCCATTTTACTATATTATAAACCATAAAACCAAAATCAACCCAACTAACAATTGGGAGATTTTATCCCTGTAATACAGTCACACGACAAGGTAGGAGTGAGAAAGCAGAAAACGAACAGGTGGTCTGTCCACCCAAGGTGTGTGAAAAACCATGAAAATACAATAATAAAGTGAATAACATCATACGAGATTTAGGTGACCTAAATTTATCCTAATTAAGCACTATCATAAAATAGCGCGAAATTAAAAGCTCCATTTCCAGACCGACGTCGGAGATAACGTAGCCCAGAAAGGGCAAAGATGTCCGTTCAAACAAGCATTTTTCGTATTTGGCATACAACTGGTTTTCCCGTAACCGGAGAAGGACCCGTCGGACATCTCGCCTGTGAGTGGGAAGATCGGGGGAAAATACCAGAATGTCATCCAGGTAGACCACGACACACACGTACAGAAGGTCCCGGAAAACATCATTCACGAATTCCTGGAAGACAGCAGGGGCGTTACTGAGACCGAACGGCATTACCTTGTACTCATAGTGCCCGTCCCGGGTGTTGAAGGCGGTCTTCCATTCGTCTCCGGCTCGTATCCAGACAAGGTTATATGCCCCTCGGAGGTCCAGCTTCGTGAAGACCCGGGAACCCCGTAACCGGTCGAACAGCTCTGGTATGAGGGGAAGCGGGTATCTATTTTTCACGGTGATGGCGTTGAGACCCCGATAGTCAATGCACGGTCGTAAGGAGCCGTCCTTCTTCTTTACGAAGAAGAACCCTGCCCCTGCGGGTGAGGAGGACTTCTGGATGAAACCCCGCGCCAGGCTGTCCCTTACGTAGTCGGACATTGCCTGGGTCTCGGCAGGGTTTAACGGATAGATACGGCCTTTCGGCAGTTGAGCCCCAGGCACCAGGTCTATAGGACAGTCATATGGTCGGTGCGGGGGTAACGTGTCGGCCTCCTTCTTGTCGAAGACGTCGGCATACCGACCAATAGGCCGAGGGCAGACCGGGTAACGATGCCGGGGATGGCGGCAACCGGACCGGGGACACGGGAAGAAGGCAATGACTATGACAAGCCTGCCCCCATCGCAGGACCTCACCTGTACGCCATTCCAGAACCGGTTCATGCATACGGAGCCATGGAAGGCCAAGCATAAACGGAGGAGACAGGTTCGGCAGGACATAGAAAGTAAGGCTTTCCGTGTGCAGAGCTCCGACTTGTATCTCTACCTCTCCGGTGACACCCGTCACGGCGTCCTGCAAGGGTCTCCCATCGACCGAGATGATGACACGGGGTTGCTGCAGGGGGTATATAGGAATACCATAGCGCTGCGCTGCGTCCTGTTGCACAAAATTACTTGCAGAACCGGAATCCAGGTGAGCCACCTCCGAATGGCGTTTGTCTCCGACCTTAAGCAGGAAGGCTATAGTAAGAGGGTGAAAGGAATCGTTCTTCGTTAGGTTGGTTTCTCTTACCTCTCCAAGACGAAAGTCCACCGGTCGCTTGGGGCATTGGCGACGAAAGTGGTCAGATCCTCCGCAGTACAGGCATAAGCCCTGGGCGATCCTCTTCTCCCTTATCTGGCTCCGGGAGCGGACGTGATCCACCTGCATGGCCTCCTGGCCTGTCGGAGGCGCTGTGGGCACCGGAAGAAGGGGTCGCTGGAAAGTGGGAGCCAAGCGAAGGGGTCTTCTCTCCTGTGTCCTCTCCTGGGTTCTCTCCTGCGACCGCTCCTGAAGACGACGGTCGATTCGGACAGCGAGTTCGTCTTTGATCCGGCTCGATAATCCCAGGCGGAAGACACCAACTAAGGGCTCATCCGCCCAGCGGAGTTCGGAAGCAAGGGTACGGAACCGGATGGCATACTGCCCAACAGACTGGTTACCTTGGTGTAAGTTGAAGAGTGCCTCGGTGGCAGAGGCCACCCGACCCGGTTCATCGAAGGTTCTACGGAAGGTGTCCAAGAACGCCCGGAGATCGGACACAATGGGATCTTCCCTCTCCAATACCGGGTTGAACCATGCCAGTGCCTCTCCCTCGAGATGCGAAGCCAGAAACGCCACCCTTGCCTCATCCGTCGGGAATTGGTGGGGTAGCAACCGGAAGTGGAGTTGGCACTGGTTAATGAACCCCCGACATGTCTTAGGATCCCCTGCATACCTGGTGGGCTGGCATAAGCGTGGAGAAGATACGGCTCCGGCCGGAACTCCAACAGGTAGCACGGGGACGGAACCCGGACCTCCAGTCGCTCTCTGTAGGCTGGTAAGCCGATCGTCCACGGAGGCCAGATGGGATAGCACCCGAGTCTGTATCCCTCTCTGGTGGTCCAACTCCTGGTGGAGACCCAAGATCTGAGAAGAGAGAGCGGGATCAGAAGCGGAGAGCGCCCCTAGGCGCCCCTCCAAAGACTGGATAAAACTCACGACCTGGTCGTGACTCTGGCGGAGTCCAGCCAACTCTCTTTGGGCATCAAACCTGGTATCAGCGGGGTCCATGGCCTACTGACGGACTCGCACGTGGACCCACTGGACCGCGTAAAGCGGATGCTGATACCGGGTGATAGAGAGTCAGACAAGTACCGTAAAGTCAACAGGTTTATTAACAACAACACAAGACCCCACGCCACAAGGTCGCAGCACTGGAGACCCACCGAAGGAGGCCCCGGAGCGCTTAACCCCTATACAGGGATCCCGCCGGTACCAACCTCGGAGGGGCCAATGAAGCGGACACGAGTGTTAAACTGACCCCAGGCGACGTGATAACAACACAGCAACCGGGTATAATAAGAAACGGGAACCGGGAACACAGAGGATCCGGAGCAGGGCTGGAGGAAGCTCTTCAGCAGGAAAGAGATCCGGGGAACAGACCGAGACCACTGGAGTCAGCGTAGAGCCGGCACGGAAGGAATCTGCGGGAAGGAACAAGAGTAATCAGATATCGAGCTGATAAAGAAACAACCTGACCAGACCAGGATTAGCAAGTTTTCTACATAGAAATTGCCCTGGCAATGAGTAAGAGAAAACAGGAAGCGTATATCATAACAGGGTACTCCTGATTGGTAGAACACAGAGACCTGGTGATTGGCTGAGGGGAGGAGCACACTCCCTGCAGTCCTCCAGCAGATATTAACTTAGAGATGAATTGTCACAGCTCAAGCAGTGGTCCCGGAATGTGAGAGGAGCAGTGTTGCTCAAGCAGAGGGTGCTGGACCCCTGCGGCTGGAAACAGGTGCGCGCACCCGGGGAGCATGCGGTAAGGAAGACGCTACCCGACCGACCCGCGGGCGGCGGCTGCCAGCGCCCCGGAGCCGTCGGCGGATGGTCGACACCTGGGGCCCTTGAGGCCGGACAGGGGCAGTGGGAGCCGAGGGAGTAACGGCAGCATGCCGCGGGGCACGGGCGGCAGACCCCCGGGTGGTAACAGGTACGAGGTGCTGCATGCCAACAAAGTAGATTGAAGCACAAGAAGAAAAGGGTCGGCACATAAACCGCATACAAAGGTATTTTAGAAAAGGTTTAACAAATTTTATTAATGCATACAGTGAACAAGATGAAAAACATCTAAGGGCCCTTTCACATCAGCGTTTTTTTTAAATCGCGGCAGATGCGGTGAAAAAACCGCATCTGCCGCGATTACCGCATACCGGCTGCACTTGCGGCACGGTTGCAGCGCGGTTGCGGTAAAAAGACCGCGGCTGACAGCATTTTTTTTCGCGGCTGCACCTGCCGCAAGTGCCAAAACCGCACTTGCCGCACCTGCCGCAAGTCCGCCTATACCTTGTATGGCATTTACCGCAACCGTGCCGCAAGTGCAGCCGGTATGCGGTAATCGCGGCAGATGCGTTTTTTTCACCGCATCTGCCGCGATTTGAAAAAAACGCTGATGTGAAAGGGCCCTAATATATAAAGCTGAATGTGTGTATGTGTGTGTATGTGTGTATATCCGGGATTGGCATCTACACCGTCGCAGCTACAGCCGCAAAATTTTGCAGAGTCACACGTCTGGACCCCGGGAGCGTCATAGGCTATGTTGTGAGGCGAAATTTTAACCCCGCGCATTCCAATTCACCAAACAATTTTGCCCCTATCTACATAATGGGGAAAAAGTGACAGTTACCAGTTGACAGTTGTGAATGAGAGGGACTTAATGATAGCGCCAAAGACTAACAGCACATACCAGCATATAGTCACTAAGGTGGGGCCCCAACATGAGATATTCACCACACACAGGGACATGTATACACACCACACGCACACAAAGAGTAACAGCAAGTGTATAGTCGCTAAGGTGCAGCCCCAACATTGGATACTCACCACGCACCCGAACAAACACACACCACAAAGACACACACACACCCCCAAGGGGACACACACACACTCTATAGCGACACATGCACTCACCACACAGGGACACACACACCACAAAGAGACACATACACACCACACAGACCCCCCCACCCACAGGGACACACACGCATAGCCACCCTATAGGGACACATGCACTCACCACAAAGGGACACACACAACACAGAGACACACACACCCCACACAGACACCCCCCCACAGGGACACACACACACATACACACCCTATAGGGACACATGCACTCACCCCACAGGGACACACACACACACCACAAAGAGACACACACAACACAGATACACACACACGCACCACAGACCCCCACACAGGGGCACACACACATATACACCCTATAGGGGCACATGCACTTACCCCACAGGGACACACACACACCACAAAGGGACACACACAACACAGAGACACACACACCCCACACAGACACCCCCCACAGGGACACACACACACATACACACCCTATAGGCACACATGCACTCACCCCACAGGGACACACACACACACCACAAAGAGACACACACAACACAGATACACACACACACCACAGACCCCCACACAGGGGCACACACACATACACACCCTATAGGGGCACATGCACTTAAAGCACAGGGAAACACACACCACAAAGAGACACACACACCACACAGACCCCCCCACAGGGACACACACACATACACACCCTATAGGCACACATGCACTCACCCTTCAGGGACACACACACACCACAAAGAGACACACACCACACAGATACACACACACACCACAGACCCCCACACAGGGGCACACACACATACACACCCTATAGGGGCACATGCACTTACCCCACAGGGACACACACACCACTAAGAGACACACACAACAGAGAGACACACACACCCCACACAGACACCCCACCACAGGGACACACACACACATACACACCCTATAGGGACACATGCACTCACCCCACAGGGACACACACACACCACAAAGAGACACACACAACAGAGACACACACCACACAGACCCCATCTCACAGGGACACACACATACACACCCCAGAGACACACACACCACACAGACACAGATGTGCACAAATCACCTCACACAACTCGCCTCGTACGTGTGTTATCTTCATTTTCCAAACATAAACATCTGATTAAAAGCAGCCAATGTGCAACACATGTGCCATATAGGAAATTAAGGCAGATGTCAGTCACATGAGCTGTCTATTATGTGTATGTGTGAGGTAACATATACTACCCGGCCAGGGGGAGGGTTTACTGTTGGCTGGAGATTTATTAGGCTGCCTATAGCAACCAATCACAGCTCAGCTTCTATTTTCCTACAGGTCATTAATATGACATATTCAAATTCTATTTTGTTATAGCTAACAGCAGTTATTTATTAACCCGGGCGTAGCCGGGTACTACAGCTAGTTTAAAATAAATACAACCACATGACCGTGAATAAAAGGGCCCCAGTCCCATGCATCAACATGTATAAACATATATTCATTGCAAGAAGGTATAACATGATCCCACATCAGTATAGTTAGATGGTGAACATCTAAACATATATGGAGTAAAATGAACACTGGTAAAGAATCCCCAGAAAAGGGCTCAGAAATAATTATCATACAAGGCAAAACCAGCAATAATTGCAAGGCTACCATATAATGAGACCAAAAGTTAACACAGAGCCCAGAATAGGGCCCAATGCATTCACTGTGTGCATTAATAACATTTGTTAAACCTTTTCTAAAAAAAAACCTTGTGCTGTACTGCTTATGACCTCAGTCAGCATACAGCCTCTTTGTTTGGGATTATCTGTCAGAAGCTTTGCAGGCTTCACAGACTGGCATCAGCCAGTCTTGACATCAAGGAGTACTGCCTTACGCTTACTGGGATCATCGACCAGGACTTGTGACTTCTTCTGCACATCAACTCTTGTTAGATCATACCCTCAGAATTACTGATGCTTTCTGAAATCTCAGATCCACTGTTGTTTACGGAATCTGCCTATCTGGCAATTTTTGGCTTCCCTGCCTAGGGCAATACTAGAAAAGACCCACTACCTTATAATGGGCACAATATTTAAAGAGGCCCTCATGCACGCCTCCAGGGGCATCAGAGTGCCACACAATTTTTGGCTGTCCTGCCAAAGGGCAATATTAGGTTAGACCCACTACCTTATAATGGGAACAATATTTAAAAAGGCCCTCATGCACGTCTCTATCCAGGGGCATAAGATTGCCTCCCAACTTTTGGCAGCCCTGCCTAGGGCAATAGTACAAAAGACACACTTCCTTAAAACCGGATGGACAAATAGGGCCAATCCGGCACCATAGGGATACATGGAGGCCAAAAATGATCCTGGCGTGTTTGTTTAAAAAATGAACAGAACAAGGATGGTAAAAAACGTAGTGTGAAGCCAGCCTGATTTTGTGGCTGTCACTTGGCAACTCGGAGGTTCAGGTGCCTCCATAGGTTTTCTATGGGATTAAGGTCTGGAGACTGGTTAGGCCACTCCATGACTTAATCTGCTTCTTTTTGAGCCTCTCCCTCGTTGCCTTGGCTGTGTGTTTTGGGTCATTGACATGCTGGAAGACCTAGCGATTTCCCGAAAATTCGGCAAATAAAGCCATGATTGAAAATTAAGTTGGAAATTTTAAATGGCCCTAAAACTTTCACTGCTTGTTTGGGGCGAAAATGCTCTTCGGAAGACCGCCTGACTGGGGACAAATCTAACCTTATAGCAGTGTCCCCAGTCATCGGGTCTATCGGCTTGTATCAAGCTGTCGATTTTTTTTAGCTTTGAATTAATTTTTTCACGCTTCCTGGAGTTTGCAGATATTTTTTACACCTGCAGGGTGTGAATTTTTGAAATATTGCCAGATATGGCAGCAGCTGTGAAGACCAAGAAGCTTACATCTGTTGAAAAAAGCTTATTTTTTTAGGGAATTTCTTTTTGTATATTTACTGTAGTTATATTCTACTTTTTTATTATTATTATTATTATTATTATTTTTTTTTTTTTTTTTCAGAGCAAACATTTATATTCAATGAGGGTCAGCAGTGTTCAATGCCATCTCATACACTTATGTCATAGCAATTCACATAAAAATAGTATATGTCCATTATGTATTATTTTATATTATACATATTATATGTTTCACACATGTTCTTCTTGTTCTGTTCATGCTCACTATCAAGAAACACTATACTATGGATATTACTATTTGAAAATATGCAATTACTATTTAATGTCATTCCAAACATTTACTACACAGATTTTTGCCATGTATACAATGGTAAAATGATATGCATAATTCATATTGAACTTGTCCTTGTATTGCTGCAGTGCTCTGCCCACTAGATTCATTCATCAGCATTCCAAATGAATTGGTGATTTAGTGACATGAATAAAGTTATTTGTTTTTATCATTATGTCTCCTACAAATATGTCATTCTTCAACAATCACTACCAAAGGTGAGCGAACCATTGGAAGTTCGCTGAATGGGCAATGTTCGTCAAACTGTTCAGCAAACATCCGTTCCTCATTCAATCAGTGTGGGGCAGGATCAAGAGCCTAGAAAACATGTTAAAAGGGGCCCAAAAGCTGCCAAACACAACTCCAACCATTTTACAGTTGAACCCCGCTGTTTTGGCAAAGTCATTAGCATCCTACACTATTACTTAGCATGCTTTAGCACATCTGTCACACTCACCATGTTTTAGGGCCCACTCATGAACCTAAGACCTATGATTTCTCTGAGGTTGTCTCAGGTTACACAGTGGGTATAACGCAGCAGAGAATACTGCTGTGCCCACGATACATTGTTGGATCCAACACTCAAGAGCTACATTGGTTGATTCAAGTGCACTAAAAAGTGTAAGTTAGGCTAGGGTCACACTTGGAGGGTGCATTTTTTGCAAGAATGCATTAAAGGAGGCAGTTTTTTCAATTGCCATTTTTTGCCTTTTTTGCCTTTTTTAGCGCTAGCATTAACGCATACATTTCCCATAGACTCCCATGTTAAAAAAAACGCATGTGTTTTTGCAAATGCCTCCAAAAACACTGCTTAACCCGTTCTTAGGTGCTTTTGCAAAAACGCATAGCGTCAAAAGTGTTACATTTTGGCCATGCATTTTTTGCATAGGAGCCTATGGAAGCGCTAAACCTAGCGTTTTTCACAACCCAAGGCTCAAGTGTGACCCTAGCCTTAGTATGATGGGGGCAGTGTTACATGGCAACACAAAACCCACAATCCATACTTACCAATAACAAATTTGACTACTGACAACAGTCGTGGTGGATAAAAATGGCCATGTGGCTTTATTAAGGTATACAAAAAGCTTTTATTCAAAAGTCCTTTATTAAATATTTTAATACCTCGGTTCAAAGAACCATTCATAAATACCTTACACTTCCATATCAATATACTGTAAACCAAAAAAACAAAATCAACCAAACTAAAAATTGGGAGATTTTATCCCTGTAATACAGTCACACGACAAGGTAGGAGTGAGAAAGCAGAAAACGAACGGGTGGTCTGTCCACCAAGGTGTGTGAAAAACCATGAAACTACAATAATAAAGTGAATAAAATCATACCAAATGTAGGTGACCTAAATTTATCCTAATCAAGCACTATCATAAAATAGCGCAAAATTAAAAGCTTGTCACTGGATCCCCATTCTGGTGAATAAAGAGGGAACCAGGGAGAAGCGGGCGAAGCAATAGCCATTGACGTAAATTAGAGCAGAGACAAAGCACCGAGCCAGCTATGGGATGCAATCTAATGTGGGCCCCCTTGTCGAGTTGATTCGTTTTAGAGGAACAGATAACAAGAACCAGTGACTGACCATACAGGCGAACGTCATCCACTAGCAAGCCAGATGGACGAGATCTGCTATAACAGATCAGTTCGCCAAGTCGGATCATGCCAAAAAACGCAAGTACAAAACAAGTAACATATTTCATCTAAAATAAACGAAAGTTTAGACAATAAATCAAATGAAAATGGCCTCCTTGTATCAGGACGAAAATGGGCTTTCCAAAATCCTTTTAAAAACTGGCGGACAGGAAAAAGGCTAATAAGAGAACTACCCCCATACAGCGTCAAAAAAAACAAAATACCTGCCAATATTTTAGATAAAGCAGAATAACTGCTATACAACCCTGGGAAACACAAGATTTGCAGAAAGAGAGAATAAAACAAACATCACTATGTATACAGCAGTAGTGCCACTATTCACGCCATGTGGCCGAATATGAGGCCCATTGAAGGAGCGAGCGAGTTTGTAATTTAAAATGATATTAGTCCGCGAGAATCTCCCATAGGGAAACCAAATACTGTGTCCCATCCTGATCCGCGAGAGGAAGAGCGCTGCGAAAATCCGTCCATCTCTGCTGAGAAAGAAAAAGAGCCATTTGATTAGCAAGGGCCTCAGAGAGCACCGCCCGCTCCTCAATGTTATGGAGGAGGCCCAAAAAAACAACCTGTAGCACGTGACCAGGACAGCTTCAATATGCGCACTGCGCATGCGCCAGAAGTCAGGGCCGTGCCACGTGATGCACAACCACAATGCACTGGGCTGGATATGACGTACCGACTGGTGCATTATAGGAGCAATAGAGGGTTGGAAATTCATACAAGAGGAGGCTATCAACACTGAATGATGATGTCCATCAATGATGAAGCGAGGACGGGAGAATGGAGCCTGGAGCCGCCTTTCCGGTCTCCTGACTGAGCGACTGCCTGTAAGTTAAAACTCATTTTTCACCATCTTTATAGGGCGCATTTACAGCAGAGAGGGATGGTAAGGGAGCAGCTAGGAAGGTGTAGAGACAGCTGGTGATAGGTCAGAGGGTTAGAATGAGTTGACAGGTTCCCCTTAAGGGACAATCCATTCTTAAAAATAAAGATAATAATAATAAGCTGTAAGAAATTCTCATTGGCCATTACAAGTTTACAAACCAATATACAATACTGTCTGGGTTACATAAGAAATCATCATATGTTCTACATTGAAGGAGTCCATTTCGTCAATGACAGGGATGGTCAGGGAGCAGATAGGAAGGTGTAGGGACAGCTAGTGATAGGTCAGAGGGTTAGAATGAGTTGACAGGTTCCCTTTAAGGGACAATCCATTCTTAATAATAACAATAATAATTTTTATTTATATAGTGCTAACATATTCTGCAGCACTTCACAATTAAGAGGGTGTATGATACAGTACAATAATATACAATAATATATATATAATTCCAGGATCACATTCATTTTCATCTCATGGATGCGTAGATTAACCCCATCCTATCCATTTTAAGATTTTTTCGCATGGGGTCCCCTACAGTCATTTAAACCTTAAACATGGGTCGTGACTTACACAACCTCTGTAGGTGATCACGTTATCACTATTAGTCTTTAATTTTAACCAAGGTTAGACCCTATATGCTCCCTTTTTCTAGTTATTATACAATATTGCTATAAAAACATGTTTATTATACTCTATTTCTCCAGACCCCATAAACATGAATGGCATGTGTGTAGACTAATCAGCGGGGAACACACAGGAGGACAGAGAATGAAGAAAGATGAGAGTCAGGAGTAGCAGGAAGAACAGAAATGGGAAAATTCAGTACAAAATGTATTTATTAAAAAATCCCAAATCAAAAAGGCTCAAACAAATGGGATTTAGCCGGATGTAATTTTGCTGCATTGAAGCTAAACAAATGTAAAATAAAAAAGGATTCTGGTGGATCCAATTCTTTTAAATACATTTTGTAATACATTTGATTTGCTTTGACTTGAATCTTTCATCTTTTATTTCCACACAAGTTTAATGGATGAAAAATAGAGTCTTGGGGTAACTGATTTCAGCAATAGATACTTAGATCCATAGCTAGATGAAACCAACAAGTTTCATCACTTTACATAAAGTATCACCATCTTCATCTATTTAGAAAAATGTAACTCATCTTTTGCACAGCTTTATGGATCTCTTTGTTCCTCAGACTGTAGATAATGGGATTCATCAATGGTGTCACCACTAACAACAAAAGGGATCTGTATTTGTTGACTTTGGATGAGCTCTCATCGGATGGAGTCATGTAGACTGTGATTAGGGTGCCGTAATATACACACACTGTGGTCAGGTGGGAGCTACAAGTGGAGAAGGCTTTTCTCATACCGTAAGTTGATGAAATTTTAATGATGGCCAAGAAAATGCAAAAGTAGGAAATAATGATGAAAGCAAATGGAAAAAGAAACATAAGGATTCCATAAACAAAGTCTAATAAAATTAAAATTGAAATGTCTGAAGTGGCCAATTCCATTAAAGGACCAAAGTCACAGAAGAAGTGGTCAATGGAATTCAAGCCACAGAAGTTAACCTGAATACCAACAAAAAACTCACTTGATATTACGACAATAGCCAAACACCAAGACCCAATAACCAGCTGGAGGCAAAGATGTGGACTCATGAGTGAGGAATAACGTAAAGGATGGCAGATGGCCAAGTATCGATCATAAGACATGACGGCAATGATTAAACATTGAAGAGATCCAAAAATACAAAATGCATGCAGCTGAACAACACAGCCCCAAAAGGGCAAAACACCTTCCTCAACATGTATCATGTCCAACATCATGGGGATAACACTGGTGGTCATGAGGACATCTGCTATCGATAAATGTTTCAGAAAGAGAAACATTGGGGTCTTGAGGTGGTCAATAATGGTCACTAAGAGAATAATGAGAAGATTTCCTCCCAGAATGCAAATATAACTCAGGAGAAGCAGAAGGAAGAGAGGAGTTTTGTATTTGGAAAGACTTTGGAATCCGAGAAGACGGATGTGAGTGACTTGTGTCTGATTCTCCTCACACATCATTTATGTCAATGAAGATTCAAGTATTGATTTCTCCTAAATATCAACCAAATACCTTTAAAAAGTCCTGAAAATAAATCACAATAAAATCAATAACAGGAGCTATCTTCCACTTTATGATGGTTTTCCTTAGAGGAGGCTCACAAGACATTAGTGGCCGTGATGTGAGATGTAACCATTGCGGTCTCTTCTCAAGTAAAGGGAACATTATCTAAATGTAGACGTCTTTTATAATGCGAGAAAAACAAGACAAATTCCTCCAGGATAGAAATGATTACACTCAACTGAAGGCAATAAACGCATGAGACTACTTAGAATAATTGACCGTTCAGTTGCCCATGGGAATAGGCTTGTTATGGCTCAATATTCTAAAACAATAATTGGTTTAATAACACCGGTATGAAAAATATGGATTTATGAAAATTGTTTTAAATCCAATGACTGATTCTTACACTGATTACAATGTTTTGAACTTTTGCCTTTCTGGCTCCATATCTCACCATCCACTACAGCTTTGAGCATCAGACTACCTTTATTTTATAGACAATCATCTTGGTTATCTCATCCGTTAATTTGACTTGAAACTACACACATGGTCAAATTTGTTGGTACCCCTCCCTCATTTAACGAAAGGAAAAACTCACAATGGTCACCAAAATAACTTGAATCTGACAAAAGTAAAAATGAATAATCTATGAAAATTAAGAAATGAAAGTCAGATATTGGTTTTCAGCCCTGCTGCCACAGAATATTTTTAAAAAAGAGAATTTTGTTTACGTACCGTAAATTCTTTTTTCTTTAATCATCAATGGGAGACCCAGACAATGGGGTTTAGGGCACTGCCCTCCGGAGGTCACACTAGGTACTACAAGTTTGTAGACACCGCCTCCTCCGCTTATAAACCCCTACCGCAGGGAACATCCTCAGTTTGGTCCATAAGCTGCGAGGAGGAAATAAACCACACCCGAAACATCGGGAAGAATGCCGTGCACAGACGGTTTAACAACCCGGCAAACACTGTCTCAACAGAGAACAGAGCAAATGCAAAACATGCAACGGAACAACTGGGTGGGTGCTGGGTCTCCCATTGATGATTAAAGAAAAAAGAATTTACGGTACGTAAACAAAATTCTCTTTTTTCTGGTCATCATAATGGGAGACCCAGACAATGGGGATGTCCTAAAGCAATACCCCAGGGCGGGAAGAGTTCCTCAACAAGACGGATAACACATGGTTCCCTTTAAAGGTGGGCAACCGCCGCCTGGAGAACCCGCCTGCCCAAACTTGCATCCGCAGAGGCATGGGCATGCACCATATAGTGCTTAGAGAAAGTGTGCAGGCTGGACCAGGTGGCTGCCTGACACACCTGTAGAGCAGACGCTCGATGTCGCAAAGCCCAGGAGGCACCAACAGCTCTGGTAGAGTGAGCCTTCAATCCCACCGGGAGAGGCAACCCAGAAGCCCGGTAAGCCTCTTGAATGGAAGCCTTAATCCATCTGGCCAATGTCGACTTTGATGCCGCGGACCCCTTACAGCGACCCGTCGTAAGAACAAATAAGGAATCCGAACTCCTAAAGGAGGCGGTCCTGGACACATAAATGCGTATAGCTCTCACGAGATCCAGAGTATGGAGGTCGCGTTCAACCTGATGAACGGGAGCGGGGCAAAATGATGGGAGAACAATCTCCTGGTTCAGGTGAAAAGTTGAAACCACCTTCGGCAAGAATTCTGGCCGTGGACGCAACACCACCTTGTCTTGGTGAACCACCAGAAAGGGCGACTTGCACGAAAGTGCAGCCAATTCTGAGACCCTTCTCAGAGACGTAATTGCCACCAGAAAGGCCACTTTCTGAGACAGACGAGATAGAGAAACATCTCTCAGCGGCTCAAACGGTGGTCTCTGTAATGCCGCCAGGACCATGTTAAGGTCCCAAGGGTCCAAAGGTCTCTTGTAGGGCGGAACCATCCGTGACACCCCCTGCAGAAATTGACGGACCTTCGGGAGGAGCGCCAATCGCCTGTCAAACAGCACTGAAAGTGCTGATACTTGACCTTTTAGGGAGCCAAGGGATAACCCCAATTCCAAACCCGACTGTAGGAAAGCCAACAATGTCGGGATGGCCAAGGGCCACGGAGACCGTCCACCAGAGGCACACCAAGTAAAAAAGATTTTCCACGTCCTGTGGTACATCTTCCTCGAGACTGGCTTCCTAGCCCGATTCATAGTGGCAACCACCGTAGGGGAGAAACCCCTGGATGTCAGTAGCCAGGCCTCAAGAGCCATGCAGTCAATCTGAGGGCCCTGGAATTGAGGTGGAAGAATGGGCCTTGCGCGAGTAAATCTGCGCGGTCTGGAAGAGCCCACCTGAGTCCGCCTGACAGTTGCCACAGGTCCGGATACCAGGACCTCCTGGGCCAATCTGGAGCCACTAGAATGGCTACCCTGCACTCCGACCTGATTTTCCACAGCACCCTGGGAATCAGAGCCAGAGGCGGGAACACATACGGCAGACGGAATCTGGACCAAGTCAAGACCAGAGCGTCCGCTCCCAGAGATTGGGGATCCCATGACCTCGCCATGTATTGTGGCACCTGATGATTCAGCCGTGAGGCCATCAGATCCACGTCCGGAGTGCCCCATCTGCTGCAGATGTCCTGGAAAACGTCTGGATGAAGAGACCACTCTCCGGCGTCCATCCCCTGCCGGCTCAGATAGTCGGCCTCCCAGTTTTCGACCCCTGGGATGTGAACTGCGGATATCAGGCAGTTGTTGTCCTCCGCCCAGGATAGGATGCGGTGGACTTCGGCCAGAGCCTCTGCACTCCTGGTTCCTCCTTGATGATTTATATAAGCGACGGCCGTCGCATTGTTGGACTGAACCCGAATGGGTTGTCCTGAGAGGAATCTCTGAAACGCCAGGAGTGCCAGATAGACCGCCTTGATCTCCAGCACGTTGATCTGCAACGCCGACTCCGACTGAGTCCAGAGGCCTTGGGCCCTGTGGTGTAAGAACACCGCTCCCCAGCCCTTCAGACTGGCGTCGGTGGTCACCACTAACCAGGACGGTTTCAAGAAGGATCGGCCCCGAGACAAGTGATGTGGCTGCAGCCACCACTGCAGGGAATCCCTGGTCGGTTGGGAAAGGGTCACCAGCCGATTCAGAGAAATCGACCTTTTGTCCCACCTGCGGAGGATCTCCAGCTGGAGAGGACGGAGGCGAAATTGTGCAAAAGGCACCGCCTCTATTGCTGCCACCATGCGCCCCACCAGCATCATCAACACCCGTAGGGATGATTGTGGAGACAGGAGGACTGTTTGCACTCCTGATTGGATCGCCATCTGTTTGACTCGTGGCAGAGACACCAGGGCTGAGGCTGTGTTGAAGTCCATGCCCAAATATGTCAAAGACTGGGTCGGAACTAGCGTTGACTTCTGAATATTGAGGAGCCAACCGAACTGTTCCAGAGACCTCATGGTCACATCCAGGCTCTCTTGACAAAGGTGTTCTGATGGCGCCCTGACCAGTAGGTCGTCTAAATAGGGAATGACGGCATGTCCCTGCACGTGCAGGAGAGCCATCATGGAGGCCATCACTTTTGTGAACACCCGCGGTGCCGAGGCCAACCCGAACGGCAGCACCACAAATTGGAAGTGTTCTTCCCCCACTGCGAATCTCAACCAGCGCTGATGAGCCGGTGCAATGGGCACGTGAAGGTAAGCGTCTCTGATATCTATGGACGCTAGGAAGTCCCCCTGTGACACAGCTGCGATCACGGAGCGCAGTGATTCCATACGGAACTTCCGAACCAACACGTGATGGTTGAACAACTTCAGGTCCAGCACCGGGCGGAAGGATCCGTCCTTCTTTGGGACGATAAAGAGGTTGGAGTAAAAACCCCTGAACCTCTCCCCGGACGGCACCGGTATCACCACTCCGTCCCTGCGGAGACCCTCCAACACCACGAAAAAAGCCTGAGCCTTTTCTGGTGATGGGACCGACCGATGGAATCGGGATATCGGTTTTGATGTCAGCTCTATCCTGTAACCTCGCGAGACCACGTCTTGAACCCACTGATCTTGAACGTGAAGTAGCCATTTGTCCTGAAAGCGAGACAAGCGGCCCCCCACCTGTGGGGAGGCAGGAAGGGAGAGCGAGTCATGTAGAGGCGGGTTTGGGGGTGGCAGCTGCCGCCCCCGCCGTCTTCTTTGGGCGACTCTTAGAGCGCCACTGAGAAGCGGGCTTTCCCCCTCGGTCCGTGCGAGCGGACGGTGCTGATGACTGCGAGCTGGAACGAAAGGACCACTGTTTTGGGTTCCTTTTAACGGTATACCGTGGCTTAGGCTTATTCTGCGGTATCTTAGACTCAGCAGAATCCTTTATCAGCTTGTCCAGTTCGGTGCCAAAAAGCCTGTCACCAGCGAACGGAAGATTCTGCAAAATCTTCTTGGATGTGGTATCTGAGTCCCAAAGACGCAGCCACAACAATCTGCGGATCGCTATAGCATTGGCCGAAGCCACAGCTGAGCGAGTGGCGGTTTCCAGAGTCGCCGTCCTGGCGTAGTCCGCATAGGCCCTTGCCCTCTCGGTAAGTGCCAGGACCTCTGGACTGGATCTTGCCAGGTCAGAGATACCATCCAAGCAGGTAGTAATCGCTTGTAAGGTCCAGACCGTAGCAAAATTAGGGGCAAAGGAAGACCCCACAGCCTCATAGGAAGACTTGGCGAGTTGCTCGACCTGTCTATCCGTCGCATCCTTCAACGAGGAGCTATCAGAGGCAGAGAAAAGGGAGCGTGCAGCAATCCTGGTCATGGAAGCATCCACCTTCGGGGACTGCGACCACTCCTGAAGCACCTCCTGGGGGAAGGGGAAGCGATTGTCCTTGGGTTTACGGACGTAACGCCGCCCAGGATGTAACCTGGGAGCTCTAACCACCCTTCCAAAATTAGTGTGGTCCATGAAGGAGCCACTTGGTCTAGCCTCCGGCCGCAGCCATTGATAGACCTCCTTCGGGTGTACCGTCACCTCCTCAGGGGGTGTCACGAGACGTAAGGTCTCGTTGATAGAGGACACCAGATCCTCCACCCCGTCTGGTGGTTCAGATACAGACACAGACCCGAAATTTGAACCCCCATCATCGTCCTCACCATCAGAGGAACGCTCCTCCTCAGAGAGAGCCTGGAGCTCGGGTGACTCTTCACGACGAGCCCGCTTAAGGGGTCTCACAGCAGAAGAGGGAGACACCCGGGGGTAACTGGACGGAGTAGCTGGGCTATCCAGCCTCCTATTAAGTGCCTCCAGGGATTGCGACATGGAGGACAGCTGGGACAACAGAGATTCATTGATCTTATTCTGCGTCTCCCATGGCCCTGAGATCACCTGAACCTCAGGGTATAGCACCGGAGCTGCTGACTCAGCAGTGTCAGTCCGGGCCTCTGGGCGTCCGCAGTTATTGCAGGACCCCTCCACCAGTGTTCCATTGCATGTAGCGCAGGTAATGGTGGTCTCTGCCGCCTTAGCAGCACGCTTCCTAACTGAGGACATCGCCACAGTAGGGGAAAATAAGCCAAATTGCAGACAAAAAACCGGGAATCCCGGTGGCTTACCGACCGCAGCGAAGCGGTAGGAGGAAGCGGTGTGTGTGTGTGACCTCCGCGACGGTTTCCGGTCTCCCCTTGGAGTGCAGGCGCACGCTGCATACAGATCCCAGCCGGGAAGTGAGGGTAAAGATGGCCGCCGACAGATAAACTGTGGGCGGCGCCGAAAACACGCGGGAAACACACACACACGCCCAGCGATGACGTCACCGCACAGGCTGCTTCCCATCCTCCAAGCAGCCTCAGCATGAAGGTGCCGGAGCCCGCAGCGCGGGAAATAGTGTAAAATACTACACACAGACTGCACACAAACAACCATCCGCAGCCCACGGCCTCAGCCCCTGTGACACACAGGGCGGTCAGCCAGGGTGACCCCAGCACAGGGTACACCAGCAGATCCGCGGACCCGAGGGTAACGCGCGGTCTGAGTGTCAGGACACATAAAGTGACAGACACTACCCCCAGGCACACAGGAGACACAGAGTGCCTCAGTGCCGGTCCGGTCTGTAAGCACCATTTAGGGAGGCCTCGGACGGGGGTTCAGCACCAGTCCGGAGTGTAAGCACCATTTAGGGAGGCCTCGGACTGGGCTGGCTCCAGTCCGGTCTGTAAGCACCATTTAGGGAGGCCTCGGACGGAGCGGAGCTGTGCAAGGCTCCCATCTCCCACTCTCCAGAGCCCCCCAGAGAGGGATGGAAAGGAGCGCGACAGCGTACCGGGAGAACACAAAGTGTCCAGGCTCAAGGCCCTCCGGTACCTCCACCTGCGTGTTCCACAAGGGTGAGCGGGGAGGCTGTCGCAGGTCCCGACCGGAACCATTTTACCTTGTCTTCAGACGCCATCACGTAAGCTGTGAGAATGCAGTGAAGTGCAAGCAAAGCATGATCCTCCGAGCACACTAAGTTTAAAACTGAGGATGTTCCCTGCGGTAGGGGTTTATAAGCGGAGGAGGCGGTGTCTACAAACTTGTAGTACCTAGTGTGACCTCCGGAGGGCAGTGCCCTAAACCCCATTGTCTGGGTCTCCCATTATGATGACCAGAAAAATTAAACTCGTGAAATCGACCTGGAAAGAAATGATGATTCCTTAACTTAATATTTTGTTGCACAAAATTTTGAGGAATCACTGCAATCACAAGATTCCTGTATCTGTCAATCAACGGGTAGGGAAGAAATGGTGTTCAACGGTCCGCGCTGCCAGTCCCGATTTCCACTCCAAAAGAATACACTAGCAGGTGATATTCAATCAAGTTTTCTTTATTAGAGCCGATCTATCCGATCCGATTAGATAGGGATCCCTGAGGAAGGTGCCAGGAGGGCACTGAAACGCGTCGGATCTAATAAAGAAAACCTGATTGAATATTACATGCTAGTGTATTCTTTTGGAGTGGAAATCGGGACTGGCAGCGCGGACCGTTGAACACCATTTCTTCCCTACCAGTTGATGTGCATCCATGAGAGTGTGGTCGGTGGAAGTCCAGCAGCAGCCATCAGTACTTTAGTACTACATGCCTTCTAACCGGTTGTGGGTCACACAACCGATATAGGTGAGTGGAACTCCTACACACCTGACTTTGAGTGTCTCTGTGATAGGGCACTATTGCGCCTCTTGTTCCCCCCCTTTTCTTTTGTTGTATCTGTCAATGAGACTTCTGCACCTCTCCACAGGGATTTTGGAGACTCCTCAAGAGCAAACTGCCCCCGTCGTTTGGTGTTTGAAGGTCGCCTTTTCCATGTTTCAGCTGTTTCAAAAGATGTGATTTAGGTCAGGGCTCATAGAAGCCACTTCAGAATAGTTTTTCTGGGCTCTTTTGTTACCATTCATATTATCCATCTCTTTGAGTTGTCATTCATTTTCTTCCTGCTGCCACATCCAGGGAGGTTGGCTACAGTCCCATGGATCTTAAATTTAATAATATGTTCAACTTTAGTCACAGGAACATCAACATGCTTGGAGATGCTCTTATAACCTTTACCTTTAACATGCTTGTAATTGTTTTTCTAATATCCTGAGAAAAGTCTTTCTTTTGCTTCCTCTGGTCTATGTTTAGTGTGGTACACATCATGTCACCAAACAGCACAGTTAGTATCTGTAGCCCTACAGTCATGGCCAAAAGTTTTGAGAATGACACTAAAATTCTATTTTCACATGATCTGCTGCCCTCTGGTTTTTATTTGTGTTTGTCTGATGTTTATATCACATACAGAAATATAATTGCAATCATATTATGATACCAAAAGGTTATATTGACAGTTAGAATGAGTTAATGCAGCAAGTCAATATTTGCAGTGTTGACCCTTCTTCTTCAGGACCTCTGCAATTCTCCCTGGCTGCTCTCAATCAACTTCTGGAGCAAATCCTGACTGATAGCAGTCCATTCTTGCATAATCAATGCTTGCATTTTGGCAGAATTTGTTGGTTTTTGTTTGTCCACCCGTCTCTTGATGATTGACCACAAGTTCTCAATGGGATTAAGATCTGAGGAGTTTCCAGGCCATGGACCCAAAATCTCTATGTTTTGTTCCCTGAGCCATTCAGTTATCACCTTTGCTTTATGGCAAGGTGCTCCATCATGCTGGAAAAGGCATTGTTAGGCGCCAAACTGCTCTTGGACGGTTGGGAGAAGTTGCTCTTGGAGGACATTCTGGTACCATTCTATATTCATGGCTGTGTTTTTTAGGCAAGACTGTGAGTGAGCCGATTCCCTTGGCTGAGAAGCAACCCCACACATGAATGGTTTGAGGATGCTTTACAGTTGGCATGAGACAAGACTGGTGGTAGCGCTCACCTCTTCTTCTCCGAATAAGCTGTTTTCAAGATGTCCCAAACAATCGAAAAAGGGGATTCATCAGAGAAAATGACTTTACCCCAGTCCTCAGCAGTCCACTCCCTGTACCTTTCCCCCAGTCCTCAGCAGTCCACTCCCTGTACCTTTCCCCAGTCCTCAGCAGTCCACTCCCTGTACCTTTTGCAGAATATCAGTCGGTCCCTGATGTTTTTTCTGGAGAGAAGTGGCTTCTTTGCTTCCCTCCTTGAAACCAGGCCTTGCCCAAAGAGTCTCCGCCTCACAGTGCGTGCAGAAGCACTCACACCAGCCTGCTGCCATTCCTGAGCAAGCTCGGCACTGCTGGTAGTCCCATCCCGCAGCTGAAACAGTTTTAAGATACGGTCCTGGCGCTTGCTGGTCTTTCTTGGGCACCCTGGAGCCTTTTTGACAACAATGGACGCTCTCCTTGAAGTTCTTGAAGATGTGATAGATTGTTGACTGAGGTGCAATCTTTGTAGCTGCGATACTCTTCCCTGTTAGGCCATTTTTATGCAGTGCAATGATGGATGCACGTGTTTCTTTAGAGATAACCATGGTTAACTGAAGAGAAACAATGATACCAAGCACCAGCCTCCTTTTAAAGTGTCCAGTGGTGTCATTCTTACTTAATCATGACTGATTGTTCGCTAGCCCTGTCCTCATCAACACCCACACCTGTGTTAATGGAACAATCACTAAAACGATGTTAGCTGCTCCTTTTAAGGCAGGACTGCAATGATGTTGAAATGTGTTTTGGGAGTTAAAGTTCATTGTCTTGGCAAATATTGACTTGTAATTGCTGTTAAGCTGATCACTCTTTATGACATTTTGGAGTATATGCAAATTGCCATTAGAAAAACTGAAGCAGTAGACTTTGTTAAAATTAATATTTGTATCAGTCTCAAAACTTTTGACCATGACTGTATTTACAGCACAGTGAGTATCTGTAGCTCTATATACAGGCCACTGACTGATTACAAGATTGTACACACCTGTGATGATAATTAGTGGACATACCTTGATTTAACATGTCATTTTTGTCACAACAATTCCTGTCCAGGCCGATTTCTTGAGTTTAATTTTTCAAAAATTTCTGTGGCAGCAGGATTAAAAATCAATGTCTGACTTTCATTTGTTCATTTGCATAGATGTTTTATATATTATTACTTTAGTCATATTTAAGTTATTTCTGTGAGCATTGTGAGTCTTTCTTTCATTAAATAAGGGGGACCAACAATTTTGACCACGTGGTATTTAGCATAAGATTATTTAGGCAGACTCTTGTCATGTCTTAGACTGTGAACACTCGTGGACAGGGTCATCTCCCCTCCTGTAAGTGTATGACTTGAATGTCCACATATATTGTACTCGTCCTCGCCTGCCCTTTCCATATGTAAAGCGCCATGGAAACTAATGGCGCTATATAAATAAATAATAATAATAATAATAATGCCACTGCATTGTTACTGTTTTGCTCATTGTGTTTGAAAAATGTTTTTTCTACCTGTATACTACAAATTAGAACCTGTTCTCACATTCAGTAACAGCTCAGTGTGTTACTAAGTTGATTCTCAATCAAAATGTCAATGTTTCAAATTGAGGAGAAGAAGATTTCCAATGAAAAGAGAAACAGCAACATCTAGCTCATCAACAGTGTTCACTTTACTTAGAAAATTGCCACATCAATTGCTGCCTTTAGTTCATACTCTCATAAGTACTGCAACATCCTGAACTCTCAAAGCCACTGCCACTTCCAGAATCTGCCTCACTGAGTTCACTGACCGATCTGTGACTTACTCTACACACTGACCTCTCAGTCCAGAACCTCAAAAAGATTGCAGTTCCCTAAAACAGGAAACTTTACACACACATGGTCTCCTGACTGTGTGCATTCAGCAAGATTGTCAATTGCAAACGTAGAGACGATGTGACCGAAAAAACAGTCTCATATTGTACAAGACAAAACCAATGGAGGTATAGTTTTAGCCAGACCCAACCCAGCTTTCTGACTAACCTCGTAACTTAGCCCTATATGTATGACCAAAACTTGTGGACTTCAAGTCCCAGAGAAAACATTCCAGGTCGCTGTCTCACAACGGGTATTAAAAAGTCTCCTTCTTCTTTTGGTGGAACTTTCACAAACTATGTCATGAGTCCAGGCTTAGGATAGGGTCAGACCTGCGTCTGCCCTGAGCCTGGGGAATGCATTAAGAACAGAAATTCTCAGTGTTGGCCTAATGCATATTGATCTGTAGGTATTGCATCAACTATTGTTTGTTTAATATGGTGTGATTTTATGTCTGCATGCATATTGTTCAGATGTCAACAAAGTTAAAAAAAAAAAAAAAGGTCCTCAGTCAGAGACAGGATGTCCCTCCTCCTGCTCCCAGCATGCACATTCTAGTGTGGAGCTGAAGCTGAAAGTCACAGCAGTTTTCTCTCTCCCTCTTCCAGAAACCAGATTGATAATATTCTCATGTTGTAAGCTGGATGTTGTTAATTCTCAATAAATGAACATTCTCTGTTGCTCGCTGTGGACATCATGCTGATTAACGCGCTGCTAACAGGTTATGGGCCCAGGAGTCCCAGAAGTCCCAGACCTCCAGAGCACAGAGATAGAAAGACAACAGCAAACTGAGAAGAAGTAACGATGGCCACCACCAGCAGCTCAGCAAAGTTTACAGTGCCAAGTCTGAATAACCAGAACTACCAATCCTGGAAATTCAATGTGAAGATGCTGCTGATAAGAGAAGGTACATGGAAATACACTCAGGAGCCCAAGCCTGATCCAGTACCATAGGACTGGCTAGAGATGGATAAGAAAGCACAGAGCACCATATCACTCAGCATAGAGGATGATCAGATCGTGCATGTGTGTAAGTGTGAATCTGCAAAGGAAATGTGGGAGCAGCTGCAGAAAGTACATAAGAGGATATATCTAAGTAACAAACTCTATTTAATGAGAAAGCTATATCAGTCTAAGCTACATAGTGACCAGGACATGCAGGATTACATTAGAAGCACTCTAGAGACCGTAGAGCACCTGCGGGGCATTGGGGAAGATATGAAGGACTTCCATGTAGCAGCACTACTCCTCAGTGGTCTCCCAGAAAGTTATGACACGCTTGTAAGTGCACCAGATGCACGCCGAGATGATGAGCTTACATTGGAGTAAGTCAGTGGAAAGCTTGTAGATGAATATAAGAGAAAGGCAGAAAGTGTGAGCAGCAAAATATGCAACAAGGAAACTGCTTTACAAACACAGGATGTGCCCAACAGCAGAAACCATCCTAAAGAAACAAGTGAATGTTTTGTATGCAAGAAGCCAGGTCATTTAAAAGCTGAAAGCAGAGTGTGGAAAGCTAAAATGAATCAGCTGAAGAAGCAAAACAGTAAACAAAGAGTTAAGAGTGCTGTATTTGAAAATAATGATTCTATAAATACTGAGGCTGCTTTCAAATTAGTCAATGCATTTAAATCAAAGCATGCGTGGTGTATAGATTCTGGTGCGACCAGTCACATGACCAATGACAGAGACTTCTTTACTAAGCTTAACCAAAGCAAGTCAGAGAAAGTGATAATGGTGAATGGTCAGTGTATGAACTCAGAAGGCATAGGAGATGGTTATATTGATTGTAACATCCCTGCAACGCAAAGCAGAAGGATTCCTGTGAAGGATGTGCTATATGTGCCTAGTCTTGAAAGTAATCTATTATCCGTGAAAAAGATTACAAAACAAGGGAATGAAGTTATGTTTAAGCACAATAGCTGCATCATCTTAAAGGAGGGTCACACACTCGCAAAAGGAGAAATCAAAGATGAACTGTATCAGTTGAAATGTAAAGAGTGTGTATACACAGCTAAGCAAGAAATGCACAAGAACTATATTCATGTATGGCACAGACGGCTTGCACATAGAGACCCAGAAGCAATAAGAAAGTTATTTCAAGAACACTTAGCTGATGATATTACAATTGATCCATGTAACCAGACAATGAGGTGTACCAGCTGTGTCAAAGGGAAAATGTCCAGAAAGGCCTTTCCTAAGAAAAGTACTACCAGAACAGAACAGCCATTAGATTTAATACACACAGATATCTGTGGCCCAATGAGTATTCAGACCCCTGGAAAGAAGAGATATTTTCTTACATTCATTGATGACAATTCAAGATTCACAGTTGTCTATCTACTTCACAGCAAAAATGAAGTTCCAGAGAAACTTGAAATATATCTAGCATAAGTATATAACAAGTTTGGGAGAATTCCAAAAATTCTACTTGCAGATAATGGGACTGAATATACAAGTAATGAGACACATAGCATTTTAAAGAGAAATGAAATCATATTTCAGACTACTGTACCATACAACCCTGAGCAAAATGGTGTAGCAGAAAGAAGGAACCGAACACTCTGTGAAAGCGGAAGAAGTATGTTATTTGATGCAAATCTGCCTACAGAATATTGGGGCGAAGCTATTATGACGGCTTGCTATCTTCAGAACAGACTACCAGGTAAAGCGACAGAGAAAACTCCATTTGAGCAATGGAATAGTGCAAAGCCAAAACTACAGCACATAAGGATTTTCGGAAGCAAAGCATTTGCACACATTCCCGAAGAAAAACGAACTAAGTGGGAATCTCACGCTAAGGAAGGCATTCTGGTAGGTTACAGTGAAACCCAGAAAGGTTATAGAATTCTACACCCAGAGACAACAAGGTCACAATAAGCAAAGATGTAGTGATTGATGAAAATTTTGTGTCACCCAAGTCTTGTGATATTATGCCAGTAGTCCAGATGAAGCAACAACAACAATCTCAGTCACAATCACAAGACAACGAAAGAGAGAATGTAGAAGTCTGGCTAGATTCTTCAACCACTGAAGGAACAACAAAAAGCCTAAGTGAACCTGAAATCAGACGATCGTCAAGATCAAACAAAGGAACACCTACTAAACGTCTATCCTACATTGTCAAGACACTACCTGAGTCAGAGTCACAGTCATGGGATGAAATGCAAAAACTGCCTGCTCATGACAGAAGCAAAAGTTGTATCAACGCCAATGGAATCATCCTACCTGAAACTGAAAGAAGATGACCTGTTGCCTAACAATGAGAAATATCGACAGGCAGTGGGGGCACTTCTATACATATCGACTATGACTCGACCAGATATTACAACAGCAGTTGGAATATTGTGCAGATATGTGGAGAAACCGTGCCAAAAGGACTGGAATGCCATTAAAAGAGTTCTCCGATATTTAAAAGAGACACAAGGGGTAAATTTAAAATTATCTGCAGCAGGAAATCTAAAACTCACCAGCTATGCTGACGCAGATTGGGATGGTGATTTGCATGATCATAAATCCACAAGCGGATACGTATTTAAACTTGGAGAAAGTTCAATCTCCTGATCTAGTGGAAAACAAGTATCTGTTACTTTGTCATCCACAGAAGCTGAGTATGTGTCCGCAGCCTATGCAAGTCAGGAGATGATTTGGCTAAGACAACTGATGGATGATCTTGGTAAACCGTTAAATCAGCCAACGGTGATCTATGAGGACAACCAAGGAAGCATTAAACTTGCATGCAGTGAAAAGATCAGTGCTAGAACCAAGCACATCGACGTCAGATGTCATTATCTACGTGATTTGATAGATCGTGGCATAATTTGTTTGTTTATTGTGAGACTGATAAGATGTTAGCTGACATTTTGACCAAGCCATTGCCACGACCTAGGTTCCAAGGATTGAGAACCATTATGGGACTAACAGAATAAGTAGTTGTTAAGTGGGGGTGTTGGCCTAATGCATATTGATCTGTAAGTATTGCAACAACTATTGTTTGTTTAATATGATGTGATTTTATGTCTGCATGCATATTGTTCAGATGTCAACAAAGTCCTCAGTCAGAGACAGGATGTCTCTCCCCCTGCTCCCTGCATGCACATTCTAGTGTGGAACTGAAGCTGAAAGTCACAGCAGTTTTCTCTCTCCCTCTTCCAGAAACCAGATTGATCCTATTCTCATGTTGTATGCTGGATGTTGCTAATTCTCAATAAATGAACATTCTCTGTTGCTTGCTGTGGACATCACGCTGATTAACGCGCTGCTAACACTCAGGCTGAGCACATAGCGTTATCGGCTTGTAACGCTATGCACCACTTGTCCATGTATCCCTAAGGCAACTTAAAGCTTTGTGCCACCGGCAGATTCCCTCACAAATCCCGCATATGCACTTTTGATGAGTGCACAGGAAAATGCTGCATACCGCGTTTCCTGTGTGCTCATCAAAAGCACATATCTGGGACTTGTGAGAGGAGCTGCTGGCAGCACGAATCTTCAGGTTGCCATAGGGATGCAAAAACAGGCGGTGCATGGCGTTACAAGCCAATAACTAGAGATGAGCCAGCACCATGGTGTTTGAATTTGATTCAATTCATCGAATCGGGTGTGTGTTGGTGAATGTTCGTCGAATGTTAATCGAACACCGTCGAACACATATAAAACAGCTTCTTCTTACTTAGGACCGGCGGGGAAGCAGAGCAGCTCCAGGGAGCGGGGAGCGCAGCACCAGGGAGCGAAAGACCCAGTTGAGAAGATTTCACCGCCGGCTTTCCTGCTCTGTGCTGCGCTCCCCGCTCCCTGACGCCCCCTCCCCGCTCCCTGGAGCTGCTTCCCCGCCCGGTTCTAACTTAGAATTGGGTGCAGAGGCAGTGGGGGGAACAGAGAGCGAATGACCAGGGCGGGGAAGCCGGCGGCTTTTTTTGTATTTTACCAGAGATGGTAAAGGGTTACCAGAGATGTAGCTGAGCTCTGCGCTTGGTGGATGTGGGAAAGTTCATGTGAGTTCATGCTGCATGAACTCACATGAACTTTGCCACATCCACCAAGCGCAGAGCTCAGCTACATCTCTGGTAACCCTAACCCCTTTATTACCCAGTGAGCCACTGCACCAGTAGCCTGGATGAGCTGGATACAGCACCAGAAGATGGCGCTTCTATGAACGCGCCATTTTCTGGGGTGGCTGTGGGCTGCAATTCGCAGAAATGTGGGGAAGCCCGTTTTTTATTATGAATTTCATGAAAAATACAAAAAAATGCATGGGGCTTCACACAATTTCTATGTCCAGCCAGATACAACTAGGCAGCTGGGGGCTGGAATCCGCAGCGCAAGGAGGCCCAAGCTTTCTTTGCCCTCCCCCCCGCTGCAAATTGCAGCCCGCAGCCACCCCAGAAAATGGCGTGTTCATAGGAACACCATCTTCTGGCGCTGCATGTATATCTGGACCCACTGCAACTGTTTCTGCTTGTGAGCACTGTTTAAGGGTGGCCAAATAGTAGGTTTATGCACCACAACAAGGATCCTACACCTTGAGGTTCGAGGGACTCCAGAGGCATCAGTAGCTTCAAATATCTGTTTGTTGGTTTGTAAGGCCTTTTTAGCAGCTGCTCTCTTAATCTGATGAACTTGCCTGTCAGAAACCTTCCTCATTCTGCCTTTATCTGCACGAACACGTCTGTGCTCAGAATCAGCCACAAATCTCTTCACAATACGATGATCACGCTTAAGTTTTTGTGCAATATCAAATGTTTTCATCCCTTGGTTTAGGCAGTGCACTATTTGTTGCTTTTCGGCAGCAGAGACATCCTTTTTCTTTCCCATGTTACTTGAAAACTGTGTCCCGGATTGCTGAATGTCTGAAGACAATTGTGTTCACTGCATCCGGATCTGGATGCGGTGAACGCAATTCAGATTTTAAGTGTGATCCTTGCCTATGCCACTTTTAATGCATCCGATTATTTTATTTGCCTTTGCAGCAGCTGCCTGACACTGGCCACTAAATGTGAGTTTGTCATCTACCCATACACCCAGGTCTTTTTCAGTGATAGTTTTACCCAGTATTTTACAGTTAAGCACATAATTATACATTTTAATTCCTCTGCCCAAGTGCATGACCTTACATTTATCCCCATTAAAGCTCATTTGCTATTTATCAGCCCAAGCTTCTAGTTTACATAAATCCTCCTGTAATATAAAATTGTCCTCCTCTGTATTGATTACCCTGCAGAGTTTAGTGTCATCTGCAAATATTGAGATTCTACTCTGTATGCCCCCTACAAGGTCATTAATAAATATGTTAAAAAGAAGCGGGCCCAATGCTGACCCCTGTGGTACCCCACTGTTAACTGTGACCCATTCTGAGTGTGTTCCATTGATAACCACCCTCTGGTTCCTATAACTAAGCCAGTTCTTAACCCACTTACACATATTTCTCCTATCCCCATTTCTCTCATTTTATGTATCAACCTTTTGTGTGGCACCATATCAAAAGCTTTTGAAAAGTCTATATACACCACGTCCACTGCTTTTTTAGGCCCTGTCCAGAACTTACTTCTTCATAGAAACTTATTATTATTATTATTATTTATTTATATACTTACATAAGAAGTGGGGGGAGCAAGGAAATATACAGTACATATGAACAAGGCTTGTTGATACACGATGGGAGAGGACCCTGTCCACGAGGGCTCACAGTCTACAGGGGTGGGAGAGGAGACAATAGGAGGGGAAGCGCCAAGCTGTGGTGGTGCAGCGCTGGGTCTCATGATAGGTTGTAGGCTTGTTGGAATAGATGAGTTTTCAGGTTCTTTTTTGAAACTCCCAAGTGTAGGTGAGTGTCTGATGTGCTGGGGGAGAGAGATCAAGAGTATGGCAGAGGCACAGGAGAAGTCTTGTATGTGGTTGTGGGAGGATGAGATCAAGGGGGGAGGAGAGGAGGAGCTCTTGGGAGGAGCGCAGGTTGCGTGCGGGTAGGTATCGAGAGGCCATGTCGGATTTGTAAGGGGGGGACAGGTTGTGGATGGCTTTGTATGTCAGGGTTAGGACTTTAAATCGAGGTCTCTGGGGAGTGGGGAGCCAGTGAAGGGCTTGGCGGAGGGGGGAGACAGGGGAATGGCGAGGAGGCAGGTGGATTAGAAGGGCAGCGGAGTGTAGGATAGAGCGGAGGGGTGCAAGGGAGGAAGCAGGAAGACTGGTGAGCAGTAGGTTGCAGTAGTCAAGGCGGGAGATGATGAGGGCGTGAACAAGAGTTTTGGCAGTGTCGTGATTAAGGAAGGAGCGGATCCGGGAAATGTTCCTGAGCTGGAATCGACAGGAGGTGGTGAGAGCTTGGATGTGGAGCTTGAAGGAGAGGGAGGAGTCGAGAGTAACCCCAAGGCACTTGGCGTAGGGGACTGGGGAGAGAGAGCAGTCATTGAATTGACTAGGATGGACGGGTCCGGTAGATGGGTGGGAAGCTGGGGGAGAACACGATGAACTCTGTTTTGCCCATGTTCAGCCTGAGGAAGCGAGCAGAGAAGAAAGATAAGAAGGCGGACAGGCATTGGGGGATTTTAGACAGAAATGAGGTGATATCGGGCCCAGAGAGTTAGTTCTGGGTGTCGTCGGCGTAGAGATGGTATTGGAGGCCATGAGACTCAATGATTTGACCTAGACCGAGGGTGTAGATGGAGAAGAGTAGTGATCCCAGAACCGATCCCTGGGTGACGCCGACAGTAAAGGGGAAGGTGGAGGAAGAGGTGTGGGAGTGGGTGACATTGAAAGTGCGGTCCGTAAGGTATGAGGAGATCCAAGAGAAGGCGAAGTCAGTGATACCAAGGGATTTTAGGATTTGAAGTAGGAGAGAGTGGTCGACAGTGTCAAAGGCGGCAGAAAGGTCAAGGAGGAGGAGGACGGGATAGTGACATTTACTCTTCGCGGTCAGTAGGTCGTTGGTGACTTTAGTTAGGGCTGTTTCGGTGGAGTGATGAGGTCGGAAACCGGATTGTAGGCGGTCAAAGAGGGTGCAGGAGGATAGGTGGGAGGACAGTTCGGAATAGACATGTTGTTCTAGTAGTTTGGATGCAAAAGGGAGAACAGATATGGGTTGGTAGTTAGAGACAGATGATGGGTCGAGGGAGGGTTTTTTGAGGATGAGTGAGATCAAGGCATGTTAGATGGATGAGGGAAAGACGCCGGTAGTGAGTGATAGGTTGAAGAGGTGGGTTAGGGCAGGGATGAGGACTGCGGTGAGGTTTGGGATGAGGTGGGAGGGAAGTGGGTCGAGGGCGCAACTGGTGAGGTGAGATCATGAGAGGAGGGAGGAGAACTGATCTTCAGTCACGTTGGAGAAGCTTCCTTTGGTCTAAGGGGGTTGGGCGGTGATGGGGGTGGGTCGGGGGGATGCTGGGCCAAAGCTTTCTCTAATTTTGTTGATCTTTTGTTTGAAGAAGGTGGCGAAGTCGTCGGCGGAGATGAGGGGGGAAGGACAGGGTGCTGGGGGACGGAGTAGGGAGTTGAAGGTTTTGAATAGTTACTTGGAGTTTCGGGACAGTGTGTTAATTAAAGAAGAGAAATAGGTTTGCTTTGAGGTTGTGAGTGCGTCCTTGAATTTGGAGAGGGATTGTTTGTATGTGGTGAGGTGGGCAGTGAAGTGGGATTTCTTCCATCTTCGTTCGGCTACCCTGGACGCTCGAAGTAATTTTTTTGTGAGAGAGGTGAGCCAGGGTTGCCTATGTGTGTGGGTTTTGGTGTGTGTAAGGGGGGTGGCCTGGTCGAGCGCCGCAGATAATGTGGAGTTATAGAGGGTGGTAGCAGCACTGACGTCGGGTGAGGAGGCGAGGTCTGTGAGAGGGAGGGGGGAGTGAGAGAGAGTGAGTTGAAATCGATAAGTTTAAGGTTTCTGCGGGGGTGATTGAGTTTCCGGAGAGGGGGTGGGGGACGAGGTAGGGGGAAAGAGGGAGGAGAAAGTCAACAGATTGTGGTCATCTAGGAAGAGGGGCGAGTTTGAGAGGTCGGTGAGGGAACAGAGGCGGGTGAAGATAAGGTCAAGCATATGGCCGTCTTTATGAGTGGCTGAGGAGGACCATTGGGAAAGGCCAAAGGAGGTGTTCAGTGATAGGAGTCTGGAGGCAGCGGGGTCGGGGGTGTTGACTTATCAGATTAGTTTGACAGGAATGGTCCCACGTAAACCCATGTAGATATTTGGTCATGAGGTTATTTTCTTACAGATACTCCAGTATAGCATCTTTGAGAAAACCTCCTAGGATTTTACCCACAGTAGAGGTTAAGCTTACTTGCCTATAATTTCCTGGTTCAATTTTTGTCCCCTTATTGAATATTGGCACCACATTTGCTATATATCAGTCCAGTGGTACAGACCCCGTATCACAAGTTGTGCCAGACGTGGCTTTAGGTCAATGATCAAAGGTTGCCAAAATGGCCAATGGAACCAGGATATATTATATCAGTCGATTGACTAGTTATTTTAGGAGGTACTAAATATTGTAGGCATTCAGAGACACAGGATGACTACATAGTGGTTTATCTATGCCCTATAATACCTTCTCCTTTGGATGCCTTATCCATGACCATACAACAGATACCTTAGAAAAATTACGGGGTCATTCTATTTTTTGCTTATTGGCCTTTTTGGGTATTCTCGCCCATTGAAGAACTTTGTTATTTGGCATATATGGTTATAAGACAGAACATTAATTCTGTAAACTCCAAAGTCTTCTGATGAGCCTTCTGACATCTGAGAAGGCGAAACGCGTCAAGCGGTGGAGGTTTAATCTATACCAAAACTGGGAGATCAGTAACCTAATGGAAGGTCATTAGTAAATGATGTTTAAGAACTCTACCTGAAATTTATATAAGGGCTTGGGAAGAAGAGAAAAAATACTTTATCCTTTGTT
This sequence comes from Allobates femoralis, assembly GCA_033576535.1. Classification (NCBI taxonomy): domain Eukaryota; kingdom Metazoa; phylum Chordata; class Amphibia; order Anura; family Aromobatidae; genus Allobates; species Allobates femoralis. The sequence goes on from JARQOC010000004.1 coordinate 9,569,862, forward strand.
TTTCCTTCCCCCTCATTTTGTCGTCTCACCATTGCCCTATGCATGAGATATTTGAATGTAAACATCTATATTTATAAAGGTATACCCTAAGGACCACTGAATGGTAATCCTGTTGGGTAAAAGTTTATGACCTTCCATATCATGGTTTGAAAGATTATGTATGCTGAACCCCAGGAATACATGTGTAAATGTTTGTCTAAATTCCTTCTGGTTTGTTTATTACGTTTTAATCTTTGATACAAATAAAGAGATAATTTTAATATTAATAAGTTGGTATTCTCTGGTTCGATAAATACAATGGAACCAGGAGCAAACTTAAGGAGAAGGCACTTGGTAAGAATTGTGTGGAGATGAAGGGCAATATTGATTGAGGCAAGAAGGAGTCAAGCCAAATGTACTTTAAGCACTGTCACCTACTATGAAGTTCACAGTGGACAGTTCACCACTTGCCTGTCCTCCAAGCCTGGCAGGCTCAGATGCCATTCTTCAAGCTTCCATTGCTGATCTCAAGGATGGACAAAATCCTCAGTGCATCGGGCAGAGTGTGAGGCTACAAAGTGGGTTTATCAGGCAGAGTTTAAGGCTACAGAGCTGCAGCACTAAGGAAGCGTGAGTATTAGCTGAAGCTAGCTTGCCTCAGACTTTCTGCTATCCAATGAACCAATCAGGAGAGGAAGCCTCCAACGGTCTCTACTGGGGAATTTCCCATTTTGGATAAGGATGAAGACTTAGACTCATTTTTGCTGGTCACTGAGTGGACCTGCAAGCAGCACTATCTGGCCCTAGATCAGTGGGCAATGTACTTGACTCCCCTTTTAAAGGGAATGGCCCTAGACTTCCTTTGAGACTTGTCTGCTGGGAACTGTCAGAACTGTGAGGTCATAAATTGGGCCCTGATCTAGCAGTTAATTATTACCCCAGAGTCTTACCGCAAGAGGTTCAAAGTCCTGCAGAGGGATTGAACACCCAGAACCAACAACATGCACACCCTCCTGAGAGCTATTCAACCCTGGACCAAGGGCTTGGAGCTCACCACCATCCAGGAGATCCAGAAGTCATTTGTCACAAAACAATTGATGTGGAAATGTTAAAAGAACCTTTAACAGTTCATGCTTGACCGGACAACAATGGGGGCCTTTGCTACCATTGCCATGGAAGATGACTACACAAATAATCGGGCACCTTAGGCTAAGAAGGATGCCAGCAGCACCTAGAAAATGGGTAAGATACCGTATATACTCGCGAGTAAGCCGACTTTTTCAGCCCAAAAATTGGGCTGAAAAGTCCCCCCTCGGCTTATACGCGAGTCACTGTATACTGTATACACTGTATACAGTGTATACAGTATACAGCAGCCCCCCCCCCCCCCCCATATCAGTATACAGGCCCCCCCTTGTGCAGCAATCCTGAAAAGGAAAACATTATCATACTTATCCCTGCCGCTGTCCCGCTGCCGCCGCCGTCATCGCGCTCCTCCGGCTTCATCCGTCTTCTTCCGGTTTCCTCTGGTCGGCGCAGGCAATGACGTCATTGTCTGCGCGCCAGAGGAGGAAGCCGGGAGACGCTGGATGAAGCCGGCGGCGACAGCGGGACAGCGGCAGGGATAATTATGATAATGTTTTCCTTTTAGGATTGCTGCACAAGGGGGGGGCCTGTATACTGACATGGGGGGGGCTGCTGTATACTACCTCTGGGGCTGCTGTATACTACCTCTGGGGCTGCTGTATATTCCTCTGGGGCTGCTGTATGCTACCTCTGGGGCTGCTGTATACTACCTCTGGGGCTGCTGTATACTACCTCTGGAGCTGCTGTACACTACCTCTGGGGCTGCTGTACACTACCACTGGGGCTGCTGTATACTACCACTGGGGCTGCTGTATACTACCACTGGGGCTGCTGTATATACCTCTGGGGTAGCTATATATACCTCTGGGGCTGCTGTATACTACCACTGGGGCTGCTGTATACTACCACTGGGGCTGCTGTATATACCTCTGGGGCTGCTATATATACCTCTGGGGCTGCTGTATACTACCACTGGGGCTGCTGCTGTATATACCACTGGGGCTGCTGCTGTATACTACCACTGGGGCTGCTGTATATACCTTTGGGGCTGCTGTATACTACCACTGGGGCTGCTGCTGTATATACCACTGGGGCTGCTGCTGTATATACCACTGGGGCTGCTGCTGTATACTACCACTGGGGCTGCTGCTGTATACTACCACTGGGGCTGCTGTATACTACCACTGGGGCTGCTGCTGTATATACCACTGGGGCTGCTGCTGTATATACCACTGGGGCTGCTGCTGTATACTACCACTGGGGAGGCTGCTGTATACCACACTGCTGGGGGCTGTATACCTGTGCTGGGGTACACCCTTGGCTTATACACGAGTCAATAGGTTTTCCCAGGCTTTGGGGGCAAAAGTAGAGGGTCGGCTTATACACGAGTCGGCTTATATGCGAGTATATACGGTAATTGTCTTTATTAAGGGGTGAGGAATACACCTTGAAACACATTGAGTAAAATCACTTGCATTCACAGATTTCCTTGGTATATGGTTGATTGTACAAGAGCACAGTTGGATTCCTGTATTTGTTTTTATCTTTGCAATCAAACAAGACACTTTAAAACCATGTGTCTCCAGCGCATTTAGACACTACCCATGTCTGAACATTCATTCACTGTAATGTGTGTGGGTGGGGTGGTGGAAGGTCTCTTGACAATTTCCAACCCGTCACCTTCGCCCATGCTATGGCCATGGTACTGTGGGACACCAGCGCCGAGATTACTATGGCACGGCCTGAGATGGTGTCCCACAGGATGTGATTCCTAGGAAAACACTCACTGTCTGCAGGATTGGAGGATTCTAAGATGTGCTGCTGCGCTTTACTAGGGTTTATTTGGACTGTGGCATCGGGGAGTACGTAAGGTCGGGTTATCTGCGAATATTTGTTTTGCTGGGGAGAGATTTGGGGTAGCTAGTGAGCCTACACATGGCCGCAGATCCCAAAAAGTTCTGATTCCTCAGGCAGTATTGAAATTTCCACATCCTATGATGATGTTGTCGATATAATGTATGGGCCTGCTGAAAAACTGGACCTTGAGGCTTCCACATTCACTGACATCACTAATAGTGATGAGCGAGTACTAAAATGCTCGGGTGCTCGAAGCTCGGGCCGAGAATCCCGAGATACTCGTGTACTCGGCCCGAGTACCGAGCCCAATGTTATCCTATGGGAGACCTGAGTATTTTTATGAAATGACTGCCGGCAGCATGTAGAAACCCTAAAAATGTCACAAAAGTCTCAGAAGAGTGCTCAAATGACATGGCAACACCATGGGGGAAGACCCCTGGAAGCATTTCTCACTCAAAAGTCACAGCTGTGAACAATCTTGTCCGAGTTTCACGCCAATTTTACGGAGTCACCAGAAAACCTTCCAAAATGACACCAAAATGAATATTCAGGTTGGAAATGTTAAGGGCACATAACCAATAGTGAGATACAGCTGGTGTATGTTACTTTTTGTGATTACATGAAAGATTTTATGTGAAAACATTGTGCGGCACTCCGATGTCCCTGAGAAGAGACGTACATGAAGCCCTGTCTTGACATATTGTGCCCATTTTGAGGAACTGGGTCTATTCTAGTATTTTCCTTTGCAAGGGCAGTCTAAGATTGGGAGGTTCACCAATGCCCCTGGATAGAGACGTGCATGAGGGCCTGTAAACCTGAAGTGCCCATTGTAAGGAAGTGGGTGTATTGTAGTATAGCCCTTTGGCAGGGCAGCCAAAAATTGGGAGGCTCCACATTGTCCCTGGATAGAGACGTGCAGGAGGGCCTGTAAACCTGAAGTGGGTGTATTGTAGTATAGCCCTTTGGCAGGGCAGCCAAAAATTGGGAGGCTCCACATTGTCCCTGGATAGAGATGTGCAGGAGGGCCTGTAAACCTGAAGTGGGTGTATTGTAGTATAGTCCTTTGGCAGGGCAGCCAAAAATTGGGAGGTTCAACAATGACCCATGCATACAGACATGCAGTAGGGCCTGTAAACCTCAAGTGGGTGTATTGTAGTATAGCCCTTTGGCAGGGCAGCCAAAAATTGGGAGGCTCCACATTGTCCCTGGATAGAGACGTGCATGAGGGCTTCAAAACATTTTTCCCATTGAAAAGGAGCTGGTCTCCTGTTGTTGTAATGCCGATTCTAAAAGAATGGGCGAAAAAATTTACCACTGCGGGTATACCTGAAACAACAGCCTAACTATTGTAACGGTCATCATGGTGGCACATGAGGAGAAGGAGGAGCAGTCCAGCGATTAGCCAAAGTCCAGAAGTGTGTACCCATGGGTGAGTGGAGGTAAATGGCAAATTCCCATAACAAAATTTAAATTCAGTTGTCATTTGTTCGTGGTGTGGTGAAGTCTGGCCCAATCCAACCCTTGTTCATCTTAATCAGAGTCAGCCTGTCAGCATTTTCAGTTGACAGGCGGGTGCGTTTATCAGTAATGATTCCACCTGCGGCACTGAAAACACGCTCTGACAAAACGCTAGCGGCAGGGCAGGCCAGGACTTCCAAGGCGTAGAGAGCCAATTCATGCCACGTGTCCAGCTTGGAGACCCAATAATTGTAAGGCACAGAGGAATCTCGCAGTACAGTTGTTCGATCTGCAAGGTACTCCTTCAGCATCTGGCCAAACTTAGCATTTCTTGTGGCACTACCCCGCACCTCAAGGGCTGTGGTACGTGAGGGGCTGAGAAAACTGTCCCACATCGTAAAGACTGTTCCCCTACCTCTAGCGGATTGGACTTGTGCCCCTCTCGGCCGTATGCCTTGGTTGTCCACTGATTCCTGACCTATGCTGCTAGGGTTTTGTGAGGGGAATGATTTGCCTACTTCCGTGACTATGGCCTTCTGGAACTGCTGCATTTTGGCTGACCTCTCCGCCTCAGGAATGAGAGACAAAGTTCTCCTTGTAGCATGGGTCTAACAGTGTTGCCAACCAGTACTGATTGTCGGCCAAGATGTTCTGAACGCGAGGGTCACGAGCCAGGCAGCTTACCATAAAGTCAGCCATGTGCGCCAGACTCTTAACACCCATCACTTCAGTATCCAGACCAACACGATGACTGAACATGCTGTCCTCCTCCTCCTCCTCCTCCTCTGGCCAGCCACGCTGAATCGAGGGTATGACTAGGGTGCATGTCATATCCTCAATTTGGCCAGAGAGTTGCTCCATGTCTTCATCCTCCTCGTCATAGTCCTCCACTGCACGTTGTGATGAGATGAGGCTGGGCTGTGTGTTTTCACCCACACCCACTACTGTTTCTTGCTCCAAGTCATCGCGCTCGGCCTGCAATGCATCTTCTTTGTTTTTCAGCAGAGACCGTTTTAGAAGGCAGAGTAGTGGTATGGTGACGCTAATAATGGCGTCATCACCGCTCACCATCTTGGTGAAGTCCTCAAAGTTTTGGAGGACGGTACATAGGTCGGACATCCATCTCCACTCCTCAGGTGTTATGTGTGGAGTTTGACCCATTTCCCGACGGCTTAGGTGATGCAGGTAGTCAACAACTGCCCTCTTTTGCTCACATATCCTGACCAACACGTGCAGAGTTGAATTCCAACGCGTGGGGACATCACACACCAGTCTGTGGGCCGGAAGACTCAAACGGCGCTGAAAGCCAACAAGGCCGGCTGAAGCAGCAGGTGACTTGCGAAAATGTGCAGAAAGACGGCAAACTTACCAGCAGTTCAGACAGCTCTGGGTATGACTTTAGAAACCTCTGAACCACCAGGTTGAGCACATGGGCCACGCATGGAACATGCGTCAGCTGGCCTCGCCTCAAAGCTGCCACCAGGTTCCGGCCATTGTCACACACGACCTTTCCTGGCTTTAGGTTCAGAGGTGTGAGCCAGTGATCTGCCTGCTGTTTCAGAGCTGTCCACACCTCTTCTGCATTGTGGGGTTTGTCACCTATGCAGGCTAGCTTCAGCACAGCCTGTTGCCACTTCGCAGAGGCAGTGCTGCAGTGCTTCCAGCTTGGGACTGGTGTGGAGGGTGAAGTGGATGAGGATGCGCAGGAGGAGGAGGAGGAGGCTGAGGAGCATGACATTCCGGAGCTGTAGAGTGTCGGTGAAACCCTGACAGAGGTAGGGCCTGCTATCCTTGGTGTGGGAAGGACGTGTTCCGTCCCTCGCTCAGACTGGGTCCCAGCCTCCACAATATTAACCCAGTGTGCCGTCAAGGAGATGTAGCGGCCTTGCCCACAAGCACTTGTCCACGTATCTGTGGTTAGGTGGACTTTGGCTGAAACAGCGTTGTTCAGGGCACGTGTGATGCTGTTGGACACGTGGTTATGCAATGCGGGGGCGGCACATCAGGAGAAATAGTGGCGGCTGGGGACCGAGTAACGTGGGACAGCAGCCGCCATCAGGTCGCGGAATGCTTCCGTCTCCACCAGCCGGAAAGGCAACATTTCTAGCGCTATGAGTCGCGAAATGTGAGAATTCAGGACTGTGGCATGTGGGGTGTTGGCAGCGTATTTGCGCCTGCGTTCAAATGTTTGCTGAATGGATAATTGAACGCTGCGCTGGGACAAAGGCGTGCTTGATGGTGGTGTAATTTGTGCGTGGGCAACTTCAGGTTCAGGGCCGGAGGCTTGTTCGCGGCCAGCATGGACAGGGGATTGGCTCGCACGCACAACACGCGAAGACGTAGCAGTGACATCAGCAAGCACCGCTCCTCGACTTTGTTGTACTTCCCACAAAGTCGGGTGCTTGGCTGACATGTGCCTGATCATGCTGGTGGTAGTCAGGCTGCTAGTTTTCGTACCCCTGCTGATACTGGCATGGCAGGTGTTGCAAATGGCCTTTTTAGAGTCATCTGGAGCCAACTTAAAAAATTCCCAGACTCGGGAAGACCTAACATTTGCACAGGCACCTTGAGTGGTGTTGTTGTTCCGGGGAACGGTTGCCTGCCTTCTGCCTGCGGACACGACCCTGCTTCGTACTGCCTGTTGGGATGCTACGCCTCCCTCCCCCTGTGCACTGCTGGCCTTGCTCTGCATATCGTCCTGCCATGTTGGGTCAGCTACTGGATCATCCACCATGTCGTCTTCCTCTTCCGCACCCTAATCCTCCTCCTGACTTCCTGGCAATTGTGTCTCATTATCGTCCACCCCTTGTTGAGACACGTTGCCAATAGTGATGGGCGAGTCCTAAATTACTCGGAATCGCTTGACTCTAGCGAGTCCGAGCCCGGGACTCGCTACTCGTTGCGAGTCTAGCGAGTCCAATGTTAATGAATGGGGAAGCGAGTGGTGTGCGATTTACAAATCGCAGATGTGCCTCGGAAGCTTCAGCCTGAAGCAATCCTAGTTTTGTCAGAGACTCTGACAAAACTAGGATTGGCATTGACTTGCATTGGACTCGTTTACTGTGCAAGTAATCGCTGGAAAACTCGCACAGTAAGGAATCCGGCTGTCTGCTCTGTGCAGGCTGCCGCAGCTCCAGGGTCCTAGAGCCCGCCTGCTCTTCCTGTGTGTAGCAGAGCTGAGATTGTTCTCAGTCTGCTCATCCCTGTGCATACACATCTATATCTATGCACAGGGATGTAGCAGAGAGGACATCGCGTTTTGGACTACGTCGGACGGAAGAGGATTTTTTTAATTAAAGATGCAGTCCCTAATGGCTTTTTTTTTATTTCTAATAAAAAATTTTCTGTGTTGTGTTTTTTTAAAACAATTTAATAGAAATTCATGGCGGTCACGTCTAATATTGGCGTGACCGCCATAAATTTCGGGCTTAGGGCCAGCTGATAATACAAAGCTGGCCCTAACCTCTTTATTACCCAGCGTGCCACCGCCACCAGGGCCGCTGGAAGAGCGGGGTTCAGCGCCAGAGGATGGCGCTTCAATGAACGTGCCATCTTCTGGGGCGGTTGGGGGCACCTGGGAGTTGGGGGCAGCCCGTCGCTGCCTGCTGGATCCGGCTGGTTCCAGAAATATGGCGAAGCCCATGTAATTTTTTTTCTGAAAAATCAATAAAACAATCCTAAAAAAGGGACTGCATCTTTATTAACCCCTCGCCCATGGTCCAGGGGTTAATAAAGATGCAGTCCCTTTTATTTACATTGTTTTATGGATTTGTCAGAAAAAAATTTCACGTGGGCTTCGCCGTATTTCTGGAACCAGCCGGAGCAGACAGCTGGACTCGGCTCGCAAAGTAACAGCATTTACTTTGCGAGTTTCCCTGCGATTACTTGCACAGTAACGAGTCCAATGCAAGTCAAAGGCATACCTAGTTTTGTCAGAGTCTCTGACAAAACTAGGATTGCCATTGATTTGCATTGGACTCGTTACTGTGCGAGTAATCGCTGGGAAACTCGCAGAGTACCGAGTCCTGCGAGTCCCTTACTACTCGCCGAGTAACGAGTCCTAGCGAGTAGACTCGCCCATCCCTAGTTGCCAACGTTCCGTTTGTGAGAACGTGGCTGCTCAAATATTTGGGCATCTGTACATACCATCTCCTCATCACCCACTTCAACAGGAGCTGGCGAGAGGCCAGATTCTGCGAATGGATACGTGAATAGCTCTTCCGAGTGTCCTAGTGTGGGATCAGTAATGTCCGTGGACGTGTACTCGGCCTGATGGTAGGAAGGAGGATCAGGTTGGGAAATGTGCGGTGCAGTATCACGGCTACTGACACTTGACCGTGTGGAAGACAGGGTGTTTGTGGAGGTGCCCATCTGACTTGAAGCATTATCCGCTATCTAAGTAACAACCTGTTGACACTGGTCTTGGTTCAAGAGCGGAGTACTGCTGCGGGCCCCAAGAATTTGGGACAGGACGTGCGAGCGAGTAGATGTGCCCCTTTGTTGTTGCGAAATTAGTGCTTGCACACGACCTCGGCCTCTGCCTGCACCACCATCACGTCCACTTCCTTGTTCCTTGCCAACGCCCTTGCGCATTTTGATCCTGTATACAGCGACAATAGTCTGGTGACTGTTCAGGTCACAGGAGAGTAGGATTTTAGTCCCTAACCTGTATCAAGGTAGTAAGTACAACAGTCTGGTGACTGTTCAGGTCACAGGAGAGTAGGATTTTAGTCCCTAACCTGTATCAAGGTAGTAAGTACAACAGTCTGGTGACTGTTATGGTCACAGGAGAGATGGATTTTATTCCCTAACCTGTATCAAGGTAGTAAGTACAACAGTCTGGTGACTGTTATTGTCACAGGAGACAAGGATTTTAGTCCCTAACCTGTATCAAGGTAGTAATTACAACAGTCTGGTGACTGTTATGGTCACAGGAGAGAAGGATTTTAGTCCCTAACCAGTATCAAGGTAGTAAGTACAACAGTCTGGTGACTGTTATGGTCACAGGAGAGAAGGATTTTAGTCCCTAACCTGTATCAAGGTAGTAAGTACAACAGTCTGGTGACTGTTATGGTCACAGGAGAGAAGGATTTTAGTCCCTAACCTGTATCAAGGTAGTAAGTACAACAGTCTGGTGACTGTTATGGTCACAGGAGAGAAGGATTTTAGTCCCTAACCTGTATCAAGGTAGTAAGTACAACAGTCTGGTGACTGTTATGGTCACAGAAAAGCTTGGATCTCGATCTGGATCACCCTGCCTATATCCTCCTAGACTAGTCCTGAGAAGGACTGTTGTGATCAGCAGCAGTTTGCAGCCCTGCTGCGGATCTACCTATGAGGGCCGCAAATCTGTCCCTAAGCAGCAGACACTCTCCCTACACTCACTGTCTGGATGGCTGTGTGCAGAGCACAGCGCGGCCGGGTCTTATAAAGGCTCGGTCACGCTGTGCATGCCGGCCAATCACTGCAATGCCACAACTAACAGGGCTGTGGCATTGCAGTGGTCTGCCAGCCAATCCCTGCATGTGGGCTGGCTCTCTAAAGAGCGCCAACATGCAGGGATGAGGACCACGAGCACAGCACGAGTATCGCGAGATTACTCGGTGCTCGCCGAGTAGCCCGAGTACAGTGATACTCGTGCGAGTACCGAGCAGCGCAGAGCATACTTGCTCATCACTAATCACAATACTACACATGGGGCCAGCAGCTATGAGAGGTGAAAATGACACAGAAAGGTAGGTAAATGCCTCATGCTATAGGTGTCCTCACTTCCTGCTTCCATTTGGAGACATCTGTAACTCTCTATAAGCACACTGATGACGGTCTACGGACCAAAACATTTGTGCTAGAGTTCTGTCACACAATAAGCTTTTCTGCAAATCAAATCCATACAAGTGCCGAAAAAAAACAGCAAAACCTGTGTCCCTGAGCCCCACAATGTCTAAACCCACATGTTTGGCATTGTTGTAGGGAGAAAGCCTGCTTAATTTTTACGTGTATTTTTCTCCAGAAGCACAAGCTGGTCACGATGTACGAGTGCTACAATATACTGACCACTACAAATCTTAATTATTCAACATTTACTGTGTTTGACTCCATGAAATCATCACTACAGCCATAGATGAACTACCAGAGTTTTGTAATTTCCAAAATGGGGTCATTTGAGGGGATTCCTGCTGTTCTGGTACTTAGGGGCTCTGCAGTTGGAGTCCCCAAACTATATGTTTAAATGAAATATTCGAGTCTAAATTAATATTTGTATGGGAAAAAGTATAATATTCTTTTTTTCCTTCAACATTACTTTAGTCACTGTAAAGCACTGGAAGGGTTAATTGACTTCTTGAATGTGGTTTTGAGTAGTCGGAGAGGTGCAGTTTTTGGAATGGTGTCAATTTTGGGTGTTTTCTGTCACATAGGTCCCTCAAAGTCACTTCAGATTTGATTTGGTCCCTAAAAAATGGTTTTGTAAATTTTGATGTAAAAATGAGGTCTGGGGAACTAGCTATTTTTCTAATGGAGAGGAATCTGCCTGCCAGCATAAGGAGACAGATGAGCTGATAAGGAGACTTATAGCCGCTATGCTCCTCTGGGAAATATGCTGACCGCACCTGCCGCAAGTACCACATACAATGCATGGGGCTTGTTGCAAGTGTGCCGCATGTTCGACCACTGTGCGGCAGATGAGGCAGATGCACTAAATCTGCTGGCTGATGTGAAAGCAGCCTTACCTTCAAAGGTTACTTTCTGAGTTGCAATTCTTGGGATACTAGGATGGCATCCCACAAGAGGATTTTCAGGAAGGTATGTCTGGTTCTAGGGAATCAGGTACAATGTGTGTTAGGAACCTTTATGTAGTACCTGTATTATGGACCTGTATTTAGGTACTTTAATGTCCCGTACCTTGTTATGGTTGTTGGTTGGTCGGGACTTCAATTTTGTGGGGTTTCGTGTCGGATTTCTTGGGTGGTTTCTTTTGTACTGAATGGTGTTAAAAAATATAAAGGTGAGTATCAGTTTAGTGGATAGAGGAGATTCCTTACTTTAATCTATGGATAGATACCGGCTCAATTTTCCTGGACCAATTGTTGGAGTGGTTCACTGGTGGTGTCAATCTCTTGCTCATTTGTGCTTTCTTCAATGCGATATGTTGCACTAGTGCTCCTATTGTTATGGATTAACATTTTATAATATTAATAAGTTGCCTGCTCCTTACTACATTAATATAGACCAAGTGCCGGCGATGAAAGTATGACACCAGACGCACTGAGTCAGATGTACACTCTCCTTGGTCATTGCAAAGTGACCTTTATTTTAAGAGGCCTGAGGATTTCATCAGTAAGGGGCTCGGCCAGCCCTACTCAGATGTATTCATTGGTCAGTGGGTTGGATAATGGGCTAGTCCATGGGTGGATCCATGAAGTCATCAGGGGGTGTGGTCTTGATCAAGTATGTCCAGATGATGTGTCTATTCTGTGATTGGTCAGTCCTTCTATGGAATTCAGCTTCTTCCAGGAACTTCCTTGGTGAACAGGATATAGTCAGATCCAGCCCCCATCTTACATATCAGGGCATGGTGTGATGAAACAGGAAATGGCAGCCATGTTTAACCCCTTAGTGACTGAGCCAATTTCCACCTTAATGACCAGACCGTTTTTTGTAATTCTGACCACTCTCCCTTTATGAGGTTATATCTCTGGAACGCTTCATTGGATCCGAGCGATTCTGAGATTGTTTTTTCGTGACATATTGGGCTTCATGTTGGTAGTAAATTTAGGTCAATCATTTTTGTGTTTATTTGTGAAAATATAAAAAAATTGGCAAAAATTTTGAAAATTTCACAATTTTCAAATTTTGAATTTTTATTCTATTAAACCAGAGAGTTATGTGACACAAAATAGTTAATAAATAACATTTCCTACATGTCTACTTTACATCAGCGCAATTTTGGGAAAAAAAAAATTTTGGGTTAGGACGTTATAAGGGTTCAAAGTTCATCAGCAATTTCTCATTTTTCCAGCAAAATTTACAAAACCATTTTTTTAGTGACCACATCACATTTGAAGTCCCTTTCAGGGGTGTACATGAAAGAAAACACCCAAAAGTGACACCATTCTGAAAACTGCACCCCTCAAGCTACTCAAAACTATATTCATGAAGATTATTAACCCTTCAGGTGCTTCACAGGAACTAAAGCAAAGTGGAAACAAAAAATGGACATTTTAATTTTTCCAACAAAAATGTTCTTTTAGCCTCAATTTTTTTCATTTTCACATGGGCAACAGGATAAAATGCATCCTAAAATTTGTTGGGCAATTTCTCCTGAATACACCGATACCTCATAAGTGGTCATAAACCACTGTTTGGGCGCACAGCAGGGCTCAGAAGGAAGGGAGCGCAATTTGATTTTTGGAGCTAAGTTTCCATTCAAAAAGTGAAATGGCGCTCCATCCCTTTCGAGTCCTGCCGTGCTCCCAAACAGTGGTTTATGACCACATATGAGGTATCGGTGTACTCAGGAGAAATTGCCCAACAAATTTTAGGATGTGTTTTATCCTGTTGCTCATGTGAAAATTAAAAAATTGAGGACAAAAGAAAGTTTTTGTGAAAAAATAAGTACTTTTTCATTTTTATGGATCAATTTGTGAAGCACCAGAGGGTTCAAAGTGCTCACTATGCATCTAAATAAATTCCTTTGGGTGTCTAGTTTTCAAAATGGGGTCACTTGTGGGGGAGCTCCAATGTTTAGGCACACGGGGGCTCTCCATACACGACATGGTGTCCGCTAACAATTTGAATGGAAAATTAGCTCCAATTGTTAGCGGAGACCATGTTGCGTATGGAGAGCCCATGTGTGCCTAAACATTGAAGCTCCCTCACAAGTGACCCCATTTTGGAAACTAGACCACCCAAGGAACTTATCTAGATTGGTGATGAGCACTTTCAACCCCCAGGTGCTTCACAAATGAAACCATAAAAATGAAAAAAGAAAATTTTTGTGGAAAAGAAAGTACTTTTTCATTTTTACGGATCAATTTGTGAAGTACCTGGGGGTTCAAAGTGCTCACTATGCATCTAGATATGTTCCTTGGGGGGTCTAGTTTCCAAAATGGGGTCACTTGTGGGGGAGCTCCAATGTTTAGGCACACAGGGGCTCTCCATACGCGACCTGGTGTCCGCTCTCTATTGGAGCTAATTTTCCATTCAAATTATTAGCGGACACCATGTCGCATATGGGGAGCCCCTGTGTGCGTAAACATTGGAGCTCCCCCACAAGTGACCCCATTTTGGAAACTAGACCCCCCAAGGAACATATATAGATGCATAGTGAGCACTTTCATACCCCAGGTGCTTCACAAATTAGTCCGTAAAAGGAAATAAAAGAAGATTTTTGTGAAAAAAAAGTACTTTTTCATTTTTACGGATCAATTTGTGAAGCACCTGGGGGTCCAAAGTGCTCCCTATGCATCTAAATAAATTCCTTGGGGTGTCTAGTTTCCAAAATGGGGTCACTTGTGGGGGAGCTTCAATGTTTAGGCACACAGGGGATCGCCATACACGACATAGTATCAACTTACAATTCCAATTGTTAGCGGACACCATGTCACGTATGGAGAGCCCCTGGGTGTCTAAACATTGGGGCTCCCCCACAAGTGACCCCATTTTGTAAACTGTACGCCCCAAGGAACTTATCTAGATGCATAGTGAGCACTTTGAACCCCCAGGTGCTTCACAAATTGATCCGTAAAAATGAAAAAGTACTTTCTTTTCCACAAAAATGTTCTTTTTTCATTTTTATGGATCAATTTGTGAAGCATCTGAGGGTTGAAAGTACTCATTATGCATCTAGATATGTTCCTTGGGGGGTCTAGTTTCCAAAATGTGGTCACTTGTGGGGGAACTCCAATGTTTAGGCCCACAGGGGCTCTCCATATGCGACATGGTGTCCGCTAACAATTTGAATGGAAAATTAGCTCCAATAGTTAGCGGACACCATGTCACGTATGGAGAGCCCCTGTGTGCCTAAACATTGGAGCCCCCCACAAGTGACCCCATTTTGGAAACTAGACGCCTCACGGATTATATCTAGTGGTATAGTGAGCATTTAGAACCTACAGCTACTTCACAGAATTTGATAACGTCATATTGAACATTTTCTTTTTTTCACACAATTTCTCACTTTTAGGGTACTTTCACATCAGCGGTTTTTGACGTTCACGGCAGAGGCGGTGAAAAAAACGCATCTGCCGCGATTACCGCATAACTGCTGCACTTGCGGCACAGTTGCGGCAAGCCCCATAGAATGTCTATGCGGGCTTGCGGCAGGTGCGGCAAGTGCAGTATCAGCACTTGCTGCAGATGCGGCCGCAAAAAAAACGAGTCTGACCGCGTTTTTTTTCGTGGCTGCACCTGCTGCAAGTGCCGAAACCACACTTGCCGCTCGTGCCGCACACTTACCGCAAGCCCCATAGACATTGCATGGGCTTGCCGCAACTGTGCCGCAAGTGCAGCGGTTATGCGGTAATCGCGGCAGATGCGTTTTTTTCACCACATCTGCCGCGATCGGCAAAAGCCGCTGATGTGAAAGCAGCCTTAGAGCATGTGCACAAGATCCGGAAACACCGTGTCCTGGTCGTCTCCTCTCCTGCATTTTTTTTCTAGTATTTCTTTATTAAATTTGAAAAAAAAAATTACGTGTGGCTTCGCCACACTTTTGGTCCAGCCAGGTACAGCAGGCAGCTACAGGCTGCCACCAACCCCTTCTGCCTAGTTTTACCTGGCTGGAAACCAAAAATATAGGGAAGCCCTTTTTTTTTTTATTATTTCATGAAATAATTGAAAAAAAAAAAACGGCGTGGGCTTCGCCATGTTTTTGAGCCAGCCAGGTACAACTAGGCAGCTGGGGGCTGGAATCCTCAGCGTAGGGAGGCCCAAGCATTCTGGGCCCCCCCCGCTGCGAATTGCAGCCCGCAGCCGCCCCAGAAAATGGCGCATTCATAGAAGCGCCATTTTCTGGCGCTGTATCCAGCTCTTCCAGCTGCCGTGTAGCGGTGGCAGACTGGGTAATAAGGGGTTAATGCCAGCTTTTCGGCAGCTGGCACTAAGCCCGAGATTCATAATATAGGGCCAATGTTAGACCCGCCATTAGGAATCTCTAGTAAATTGTAAAGAAGACACAACACAGAGAAAGATTTTTTTATTAGAAAAAAAACAAACACAATTTAGACCCCATCTTTATTTGTCTGTGGCGTCCGACGTAGTCCAGTGGGCGGTGATGTCCGACGTAGTCCAGTGGGCGGTTCCGCGATGTTTCTCGGTGTTATAGCATATGGGGGCATCCCCCATATGCTATAATAAGGCACTCTCCAAGGGGAATGATAGGTCATGAACTTACAGCGTTCATGACCTATCACGATCCTGGGGTCACACATAATAATCTCTAAGGGTACATTTACACGCCGCAACCGCGGCGAGAAATATTGATGGCGATGTGTTGCCTTGCAATAATCGCCGTTCAAAATCCCTCCCAATTGCGGCGTGTAATTGGGGAATTTGGCGGCGATATGTCGCCTCGCCACGGTCGCCTGATTGCAGAGCACTGCACAGAGATCAGGCGACCGTGGCGAGGCAACATTTTGCCACCAAATTCCCCAATTACATGCCGCAATTGGGAGAGATTTTGACGGCGATTATTGCAAGGCGACATATCGCCGTCAATATTTCTCTCCACGGTTACGGCGTGTAAAGGCACCCCTGTGTGACTCCTGGATTGTGATGGGTCATGAACTTAGAGTTCATGACTTAACCCTTGTTTGACCTCAGGGGAATGATAGGTCATGAACTCTAAGGTCATGACCCATCACAATCCAGGGACCACACAGGGGTTAACTGATCTTCATGATCTCTAAAGCAGATCACCATGAAGATCACTTAACCCCTGTGTGACCCCAGGGGAATGATAGGTCATGAACTCTGTAAGTTCATGACCCATCATTCCCCTGAGAGTGCGCGCACACAGCGGCGCGCACAGAAGAGGAGTCAGACTGCTGGTGCCACTGCCAGGAGCGGGACCCCAGGATCGGGACTCCAGGATCCAGGAGCGGGACCCCAGGATCCAGGAGCGGGACCCCAGGATCGGGACTCCAGGATCGAGGAGCGGGTGAGAGAGAGAGGAGGAGGGAAGCTGGAGGAGCGGTGCTGCAGGAGCGGGGCCGGAGGAGCGAGGAGGGGAGCCGGAGCGGTGCTGCAGAAGCGGAGGAGCGGGGGTAAGAGGAGCGGAGAGGGTTAGAGGAGCGGGGCTGGAGGGGGTAAAGATGGGGGGCTATGGGTATCAGAGGAGCAGGGCTGGAGGAGCGGAGGGAAACTGGAGGAAGGGGCTGGAGGAGCAAGGAGGGGGCTGGAGGAGCGAGGCTGGGGGGGCTGGAGGAGCTGGAGATGGGGGGCTGGAGGGGGTCGGAGGCTGCAGAAAGTGTTGGGGGGCACAGGGGGATGTGTCAGTCATGCGATCTGACTTGTGACATGTCAGATCGCATGCAGCTGCAGGGGAGGCGGCGCGTTTTTACATGCGCCACCATTTTGGATGTTGTGGGGGAGGGATGGGGGTGATCCCCAGTACTGGGGGTCTTTGGGCAGTGAGGGGTTGCTGTATCACTTTAATCCGACATGTGTTTTCATGTCGGATTAAAGTGAAAGTACTTTTTACCGGCACTGTCACTGTTTGTGATGTGATGATCGGTAAACGGTGTTTACCGGTCATCACATCACAGGTGCGGGTACAAAATCAGCTAATTCCTAATCTCTAGGGTGTCAGCTACAATCGGTACATTGACACCCTAGAGGTATTAGCTCCAGGGGCGGCGCTATAGAGCTTTTTCCTGCCAACGTCTACAGACGTCGGCTAGGCTTTAGTACCCTTTTTTTCCCGACGTCTGTAGACGTTAGGCTGTCGTCTAGGGGTTAAGTCACAATTAAGCTCATGCAATGTAACATATTACACTCTATGGATCGTTTCTCCCATGCCCTTATGTCTTAACCCCTTCACGACCCTTGGCCCACCGTTTGGGCCATGGAAAAAAGTTCGTTCCCGACCCTTGGCCCAGGGGGTGGGCCATGGATTGATCGGGCTCCTGCAGGCCGAGTGAGGGTCTCACTGACCTGTCACTCGGCCTGCAGGTACATGGGGTGTTGTACAACACCCCATGGGGGGTCGATTTGCCCCCACCCCCACCCCCCCGGCTACATGCGTGGTGATTGGCGCTCAAAAGTGAAAATCACCGCGCCTGTCATGCTTCCCTGCCTGCCCCTGCTCTCCCTACCCTCCGATCTTCTCCCCTGTCATACTCTAACTGCCCCCCACCTCTCTATCCTGCCCCCTCTTCATCTTTCTTACCCCCCCCCCGCTTCCTGTCCCTGCCGCGGGCTTCCTCTTCCTGCCGCCCGCCTCCTCCTGCCTGCCCCCGCTTCCTCTGAGTGCCCCCCCATCTCCTGTCACCCCCCCTCTTACCCCTGCCTGCCCCCCCCGGTCACCGGAGCGGCGATCGCCTCTCCCACTCACCCCTCCGGCGATCGCGCTCCATCCTGCTGCACGGCTGGGTCCCGCTCCTCCTCCTCTTCTCTCCGGCCGCTTCCGCATCTGACAGCTCTGTGCTGGAGCTGTCAGATGACTTCTACAGCTAGATCCTGAGGATCCAGCTGTAGGAAGTGATCTGACAGATCCAGCACAGTGATCCACAGTGACCATTATGTGATCACTGTGGATCACTGTACTGGATCTGTCAGATCACTTCTACAGCTGGATCCTGAGGATCCAGCTGTAGGAAGTGATCTGACAGATCCAGCACAGTGATCCACAGTGACCATTATGTGATCACTGTGGATCACTGTACTGGATCTGTCAGATCACTTTCTACAACTGGATTCTGAGGATCTAGCTGCAGAAAGTGATCTGACACCCCGGGCGCAGTGACCCACTATGTGCATCACTGCGCCTGGGCTGCCAGATCGCTTTCCGCAGCTCGATCCCCATGCATGGGGATCGAGCTGCAGAAAGCTATCTAACAGCCCGGGCGCAGTGATGCACATAGTGGGTCACTGCGCCCAGGCTCTTAGATCGCTGCTCTGCAGCCCGATCTCCCTGCATGGGCATCGAGCTGCAGAAAGCAATCTGACAGCCCGGACGCAGTGATGCACATAGTGGATCAATGCGCCTGTGCTGCCAGATCGCTTTCCGCAGCTCGATCCCCATGCATGGGAATCGAGCTGCGGAAAGCGATCTGGCAGCCCAGGCGCAGTGATGCACATAGTGGGTCAATGCGCCTGTGCTGCCAGATCGCTTTCCGCAGCTTGATCCCCATGCATGGGGATCGAGCTGCGGAAAGCGATCTGGCAGCCCAGGCGCAGTGATGCACATAATGGGTCACTGCGCCCGGGGTGTCAGATCACTTTCTGCAGCTCGATCACCATGCTGGCGGATCGGGCTCCAGAGTAGCGATCTGAAAGCAAAGGTGATCGAGCGTCGTGGGACCTTTGTTGTGGACTACGTCGGAGACAAACGTCGTGGGACCTTCGTTATGGACTACGTCGGAGCGATCGAGCGTCGTGGGACCTTCGTTGTGGACTACGTCGGATCTTTTTATAATAAAGATTGAGTCCGAATTGTGTCTGTTTTTTTTTTTTTTCAAATAAAAAGATTTTTCTCTGTGTGTATTTACTGACTACTTACCGTACTAGAGATTCCTAATGGCGGGTCTAACATTGGCCCTATAGTATGAATCTCGGGCTTAGTGCCAGCTGCCAATAAAAAGCTGGCATTAACCCCTTTATTACCCAGTTAGCCACCGGCACCAGGGCAACTGGAAGAGCGTGGGTACAGCGCCAGAAAATGGCGCTTCAATGAATGCGCCATTTTCTGGGGCGGCTGCGGGCTGCAATTCGCAGCATGGGGGGCCCAGAACGCTTGGGCCTCTCTATGCTGAGGATTCCAGCCCCCAGCTGCCTAGTTGTACCTGGCTGGACCAAAAATATGGCGGAGCCCCACGTAATTTTTTTTTCTAGAATTAGTTCTAGAAATGTAAAAAAAAAATAGGCTTCGCTGTATTTTTGGTTCCAGCCAGGTATGACGAGGCAGCTGGGGGCTGGTGGCAATCTGTAGCTGCCAAGTTGTACCTGGCTGGACCAAAAATATGGCGGAGCCCTATGTCATTTTTTTCTAGAAATATTTCTAGAAATAAAAAAAAAATAGGCTTCGCTGTATTTTTGGTTCCAGCCAGGTATGACGAGGCAGCTGGGGGCTGGTGGCAGTCCGTAGCTGCCAAGTTGTACCTGGCTGGACCAAAAATATGGCGGAGCCCTATGGGTCCCCTATGCTGCGAATTGCAACTACTAGACTAGTATGTTTTTTCACAAAAAGTTTCTTTATTCATTTATACGTCTCAATTTGTGAAGTACATGGTGGTTCAAAGTGCTCACTGTGCATCTAGATATGTTCCCTGGGGGGTCTAGTTTCCAAAATGGGGTCACTTGTGGGGGAGCTCCAATGTTTAGGCACACAGGGGCTCTCCATACACGACCTGGTGTCCGCTAACAATTCCAATTGTTTGCAAACACCAGGTTGCGTATGGAGAGCCCCTGTGTGCCTACACATTGGAGCTCCCCCACAAGTGACCCCATTTTGGAAACTAGACCCCCCAAGGAACGTACCTAGATGCATAGTGAGCACTTTGAACCCCCAAGTGCTTCACAAATTGATCCATAAAAATAAAAAGGTACTTTTTTTTCCACAAAAAAAATTATTTTTTCATTTTTACAGATCAATTTGTGAAGCACCTGGAGGTTCAAAGTGCACACTATGCATCTAGATACATTCCTTGGGGGGTCTAGTTTACAAAATGGGGTCACTTGTGGGGGAGCCCCAATGTTTAGGCACACAGGGGCTCACCAAACGTGACATGGTGTTTGCCAACAATTGGAATTGTTAGCGGACACCATGTCGCATATGGAGAGCCCCTGTGTGCCTAAACATTAGAGCTCCCCCACAAGTGACCCCATTTTGGAAACTAGACCCCCCAGGGAACTTATCTAGATGGATAGTGAGCATATTGACCCCCCAGGTGCTTCACAAATTAATGGAAAAAATTTTTTTTTGCAGAAAACAAGTACTTTTTCATTTTTACAGATCAATTTGTGAAGCACCTGGGGGTTCAAAGTGCTCACTATGCATCTAGATACGTTCCCTGGGGGGTCTAGTTTCCAAAATGGGGTCACTTGTGGGGGAGCTCCAATGTTTAGGCACACAGGGGCTCACCAAACGCAACATGGTGTCCGCTAACAATTTGAGCTCATTTTGCATTCAAATTGTTAGCGGACACCATGTCGTGTTTGGAGAGCCCCTATGCGTCTCCACATTGGAGCTCCCCCACAAGTGACCCCATTTTGGAAACTAGACCCCCCAGGGAACATATCTAGCTGCATAGTGAGCACTTTGAACCCCCAGGTGCTTTACAAATTGATCTGTCAAAATGAAATAGTACTTTTTTTTTTCACAAAAATTTTTTTTTAGCCTAAATTTTTTCGTTTTCACATGGCAACAGCATAAAATTCATCCTAAAATGTGTTGGGCAATTTCTCCTGAGTACACCGATACCTCATATGTGGTCATAAACCACTGTTTGGGCACACAGCAGGGCTCAGAAGGGAAGGAGCGCCATTTCACTTTTTGGATGTAAAATTAGCTCAAAAATTCAAATTGCGCTCCTTCCCTTCTGAGCCCTGCCGTGTGCCCAAACAGTGGTTTATGACCACATATGAGGTATCGATGTACTCGGGAGAATTTGCACAACACATTTTAAGATCCATTTTATCCCGTTGCCCATGTGAAAATGAAAGAATTGAGGCTAAAAGAACATTTTTGAGAAAAAAATTAAAATATCCATTTTTTGTTTCCACTTTGCCTTAGTTCCTGTGAAGCACCTGAAGGGTAAATCATCATCTTGAATATAGTTTAGAGTAGCTTGAGGGGTACAGTTTTTGGAATGCTGTCACTTTTGGGTGTTTTCTGTCATGTACACCCTCAAAAGGACTTCAAATGTGATGTGGTCACTAAAAAAAATGGTTTTGTAAATTTTGGTTGAAAAATGAAAAATTGCTCATGAACTTCGAACCCTTATAACGTCCTACCCAAAAAATTTTTTTTTTTCCAAAATTGTGCTGATGTGAAGTAGACATGTGGGAAATATTATTTAATAACTTTTTTCTGTCACATATCTCTCTGGTTTATCAGAAAAAAAAATAAAAAATGTGAAAATTGTGATATTTTCAAAATTTTTGCCATATTTTTGATTTTTTCACAAATAAACACAAAAATTATCGACTTAAATTTAATACTAGCATGAAGCCCAATGTGTCACGAAAAAAAGAGAATTTTGTTTACGTACCGTAAATTCTTTTTTCTTGAATCATCAATGGGAGACCCAGACAATGGGGTTTAGGGCACTGCCCTCCGGAGGCCACACTAGGTACTACAAGTTTGTAGTAACCGCCCCCTCCGCTTATAAACCCCTACCGCAGGAGATATCCTCAGTTTGGTCCATAAGCTGCGAGGAGACAAACCACACCCGAACCATCGGGAAAAAACCGTGCACAGACGGTCCAACAACCCGAAACAAACTGTCCCAACTGGCAACAGTCGAAAGGAAAAACATCCAACGGAACAACTGGGTGGGTGCTGGGTCTCCCATTGATGATTCAAGAAAAAAGAATTTACGGTACGTAAACAAAATTCTCTTTTTTCTGATCATCATAATGGGAGACCCAGACAATGGGGATGTCCTAAAGCAAACCCCAGGGCGGGAAAAATTCCTCAAAAAGATGTTTAAAGACACGGTCCCCCTCAAAGGTGGGCAACCGCCGCCTGGAGGACCCGCCTGCCCAAACTTGCATCCGCAGAGGCATGGGCATGCACCATATAGTGCTTAGAGAAGGTGTGTAGGCTGGACCAAGTGGCCGCCTGACACACCTGCAGAGCTGAAGCGCGATGTCGCAAAGCCAAGGAAGCACCGACGGCTCTAGTCGAGTGCGCCTTCAAGCCCACCGGGAGAGGCAGGCCAGTAGAACGGTAAGCCTCTTGAATGGGCGCCTTGATCCATCTGGCCAAGGTCGATTTTGACGCCGCGGAACCCTTACAGCGACCCGCCGTAAGGATGAACAAAGAGTCCGAACTCCGGAAGGAGGCAGTCCTGGACACGTAAATGCGTACCGCCCTCACGAGATCCAGAGTGTGGAGGTCGCGCTCAACCTGATGAACGGGAGCGGGACAAAATGATGGGAGAACAATCTCTTGGTTCAAGTGAAAAGTGGAAACCACCTTTGGCAAAAATTCTGCCCGCGGGCGCAACACCACCTTGTCCTGGTGGACTACCAGGAAGGGTGACCTGCACGACAGTGCAGCCAATTCTGAAATACGTCTCAGAGACGTAATTGCTACCAGAAAGACCACTTTCTGGGACAGTCGAGAGAGGGAAACTTCCCTCAGTGGCTCGAACGGCGGTTTCTGCAGAGCCGTCAGGACCATGTTAAGGTCCCAAGGGTCCAGCGGTCGCCTGTATGGCGGGACCACCCGAGACACCCCCTGCAGAAACTGACGGACCTTCGGAAGGAGCGCCAAGCGCCTGTCAAACAGCACTGAAAGAGCTGATACCTGACCCTTCAGGGAGCTGAGGGATAATCCCAACTCCAAACCCGACTGTAGAAAAGCCAACAGAGTCGGAACTGACAAGGGCCACGGTGACCGTCCACCAGAGGCACACCAGGCGAAAAAGATTTTCCACGTTCTGTGGTATATCTTCCGAGATACGGACTTTCTAGCCCGATTCATGGTGTCAACCACTGTAGGAGAGAACCCCCTTGAGGTCAGAAGCCAGGCCTCAAGAGCCATGCAGTCAATCTGAGGGCCCTGGAATTGAGGTGGAAGAAGGGGCCTTGCGCGAGAAGATCTGATCGTTCTGGAAGAGCCCACCGGTTCCCGCCTGACAGTTGCCACAGATCCGGATACCAGGACCTCCTGGGCCAATCCGGTGCCACTAGAATGGCTTCGTGGCACTCCGTCCTGATTTTCCACAGAACCTTGGGAATCAGTGCCAGAGGTGGGAACACATATGGTAGTTGAAAACTGGACCAACACAGGATCAGAGCATCCGCCCCCAGAGACTGAGGGTCCCACGATCTCGCCATGTATTGTGGCACCTGATGATTCAGCCGCGAGGCCATCAGATCTACGTCCGGGATGCCCCATCTGCTGCAGATGTCCCGGAAGACGTCCGGATGAAGAGACCACTCTCCGGCGTCCATCCCCTGCCGGCTCAGGTAATCGGCCTCGCAGTTCTCGACCCCTGGGATGTGAACTGCGGAGATCAAGCAGTCGTTGTCCTCCACCCAGGATAGAATGCGGTGGACTTCGGCGAGGGCCTGAGCACTTCTGGTCCCTCCCTGATGGTTTATATAGGCGACGGCCGTCGCATTGTCGGACTGAACCCGAATGGGCTGCCCTGACAGGAACTTCTGAAACGCCAGAAGCGCCAGAAAGACCGCCTTGATCTCCAGCACGTTGATTTGCAACGCCGACTCCGACTGCGTCCATAGGCCTTGAGCCCTGTGGTGTAAGAACACCGCACCCCAGCCCTTCAGACTGGCGTCGGTGGTCACCACTAACCATGACGGTTTGAGAAAGGACCGGTCCCGTGACAGGTGACATGGCTGAAGCCACCACTGCAGGGAATCCCTGGTCGGCTGGGAAAGGACCACCAGCCGATTCAGAGAGGACGTCCTCTTGTCCCATCTGCGGAGAATTTCCAGCTGGAGAGGACGGAGGCGAAATTGTGCGAAAGGCACCGCCTCTATTGCTGCCACCATGCGCCCCACCAGCTTCATCAAAACCCGCAGGGATGAGTGCGGCGACAGGGGGAGATCTTGCACTCCTGATTGGATGGCCAGCTGTTTGGCTCGCGGCAGAGACACCAGAGCTGAGTCTGTGTGGAAGTCCATGCCCAGATATGTCAGTGACTGGGTCGGAACCAGGGTTGATTTCTGAATATTGAGAAGCCACCCAAACTGTTCCAGAGACTGCATGGTCACTTCCAGGCTTTGCCGACAAAGGCGTTCCGATGGCGCCCTGACCAGCAGGTCGTCTAGATAGGGTATGACGGCATGTCCCTGCACATGTAGGAGAGCCATCATAGAGGCCATCACTTATGTGAACACCCGCGGTGCCGAGGCCAACCCGAAAGGCAGCGCCGCGAACTGGAAGTGTTCGTCCCCCACTGCGAATCGTAACCAGCGCTGATGAGCCGGTGCAATGGGTACGTGAAGGTAAGCGTCTCTGATATCTATGGACGCTAGGAAGTCTCCCTGCGACACAGCCGCGATCACGGAGCGCAGGGATTCCATGCGGAACTTCCGAACCAACACATGACGGTTTGAACAACTTGAGGTCCAAAACCGGCCGAAAAGAGCCGTCTTTTTTTGGGACAATAAAGAGGTTGGAGTAAAAACCCCGGAACCTCTCCCCAGAAGGCACTGGGACCACTACCCCGTCTCTGCGGAGTCCCTCCAACACCAGATGAAAAGCCTGAGCCTTTTCTGGGGATGGGACAGACCGATGGAATCGGTGTGCCGGCCGCGACGTCAGCTCTATCCTGTAGCCGCGCGAGACTACATCTCGTACCCACCGATCTTGAACGTGGAGTAACCATCTGTCCTGAAATCAGGACAGGCGGCCCCCACCTGTGGGGCGGCAGGACGAGAGAGCGAGTCATGCGGAAGCGGGTTTGGGGGTGGCAGCCGCTGCCCCCGTCGGCTTCTTCTGGCGACCCTTGGGGCGCCACTGAGTAGAGGGCTTGCCCCCTCTGTCCGTGCGAACGGACGATGCTGATGATTGCGAGCTGGAACGAAAGGACCACTGTTTAGGGTTCCTTTTGACTGAATACCGTGGCTTAGGTCTATTCTGTGGAATCTTAGACTTCGCAGAATCCTTTATCAGCTTATCCAGCTCGGTTCCAAAAAGCCTGTCACCAGAGAATGGAAGATTTTGCAGAATCTTCTTTGACGTGGCATCTGAGTCCCATAGACGCAGCCACAACAACCTGCGGATCGCAATAGCATTGGCCGAGGCCACAGCAGAGCGGGTAGCAGTCTCCAAGGTCGCCGTCCTGGCGTAATCCGCATAGGCCCTTGCCCTATCGGTAAACGCCAGGACTTCTGAATTGGACCCCGCCAGGTCAGTGATACCATCCAAGCAGGTGGTAATCGCCTGCAGGGTCCAGACCGTGGCAAAATTAGGGGCAAATGAAGACCCCACAGCCTCATAAGAAGACTTGGCGAGTTGTTCGACCTGTCTATCCGTCGCGTCCTTCAATGAGGAGCTATCAGAGGCAGAGAAAAGGGAGCGTGCCGCAATCCTGGTCATGGAAGCGTCCACCTTCGGGGACTGCGACCACTCCTGAAGCACCTTCTGGGGAAAGGGGAACCGAGTGTCCTTAGATTTGCGGACATAACGCCGCCCAGGATGAATCCTGGGTGCTCTGACCACCCTTCCGAAATTAGTGTGGTCCATAAAGGAGCCACATGTTCGAGCCTCCGGCTGTAACCATTGATACACCTCCTTTGGGTGGAGTTCCACCTCCTCAGGGGGTGCCACGAGACGTAGAGTCTCGTTGATGGAGGATACCAGATCCTCCACCCCGTCTGGTGGTTCGGACACAGACTCGAGAATGGACCCCCCATCATCGTCACCATCAGAGTGACGCTCCTCCTCAGAGAAGGTCTGGATCTCGGGTGATTCATCTCGGCGAGCCCGCTTAAGGGGTCTCGCGGTTGAAAAGGGTGACACCCGGGGGTAACTTGAAGGAGTAGCTGGGTTTTCCAGCCTCCTCGTCAGTGTCTCCAGGGATTGCGACATGGAGGACAGTTTGGATAACACAGATTCGTTAATCTTATTCTGTGTTTCCCATGGCCCTGGGATCACCTGAACCTCAGGGTACAGCACCGGAGCTGCAGTCTCTGCAGTATCAGCCCGGGCATCTGGGCGTCCGCAGTTATTGCAGGACCCCCCAACCAGCGTCCCGTTGCATGTAGCACAGGTAGTGGTTGTATTGCCTGCCTTAGCAGCACCTTTCCTTGCTGAGGACATACCGACAGCAGGGGAAATAAGCCAATCTGGAAACCGGTACACCGGTGGCTTACCGACCGCCAATGCGGTGGAGGGGAGCGATGTGTGTGTGGCCTCCGCAAGGACTCTGCAAAGTCTCCCCGGGAGTGTAAGTGCACTCAACCAGTCCCAGCAGGGAAGTGAGGGGAAAATGGCCGCTGCCGGCCAAGCTGGGGGCGGCACAGAAAAAACGCGGGAAGCACACACACACGCCCAGCGATGACGTCATCCCATGGGCTGCTCCGCATTTCTCCAGGCAACCAACATAGGAAATCTGGTGCCGGAGCCCGCAGCGCGGGAGATATTGTGCAAGCACTATACCCAGGGCTTCAGACAAAATCTGTAGCCCGCAGCCGCAGCCCCTGCGACACACAGGGCGGTCAGCTATGGTGACCCCAGCACAGGGTACACCGCCAGAACCGCGGACCCCGAGGGTTGCGCGCGGTCTGAGTGTCAGAACACACAAAGTGGCAGACACTACCCCCAGGCACACAGGAGACACACAGAGTACCTCAGTGCCGGTCCGGTCTGTAAGCACCATTTCGGGAGGCCTCGGACGGGGGTTCAGCACCAGTCCGGTCTGTAAGCACCATTTAGGGAGGCCTCGGACTGGGCTGTCTCCAGTCCGGTCTGTAAGCACCATTTAGGGAGGCCTCGGACGGAGCGGAGCTGTGCAAGGCTCCTATCTCCCACTTCCCAGAGCCCCAAGGAAGGATGGGAAGGAGCGCGGCAGTGTACCGGGAGGACACGAAGTGTCCAGGCTCTGGGCCCTCCGGTACCTCGACCTGCGTGTTCCCAAAGGTGAACAGGGAGACTGCCGGAGGTCCCCGACCGGGACCTACCAGTTCTTCATATGCCATCACGTAAGCTGTGAGAATGCTGTGATGTGCAAGCAAAGCGTGTGATCCTCCGAGCACACTAAGTTTAAAACTGAGGATATCTCCTGCGGTAGGGGTTTATAAGCAGAGGGGGCGGTTACTACAAACTTGTAGTACCTAGTGTGGCCTCCGGAGGGCAGTGCCCTAAACCCCATTGTCTGGGTCTCCCATTATGATGATCAGAAAAACAATCTCAGAATCGCTAGGATCGGTTGAAGCGTTCCAGAGATATTACCTCATAAAGGGACACTGGTCAGAATTGCAAAAAATGCCAAGGTCTTCAGGGTCAAAATAGGCTGGGTCCTGAAGGGGTTAAGGTTAATTAAGTATTTGATCCTATGGCTCTCCTCAACACTATACCTGATGTCTTTAGTGACTAGTGGATTTGCCCAGTGTGATTTAGCTTGAAAAGAAGGGGGAATTCATAGTGTTCTCTGTAGGGTACTTGGTGTTAGTTACGTTTAATTTTTACATTTTTAAATTGGTTACCTGTTGTGTATTTGGATCCCATGTCCACTTGGATATGTATAGGGACAGCTGGTTATAGTTTTTAATTTAATGAAACAAAAGTTAATTATATAAGTATTTTCTTTTGTCAACATTGTTTGGTGTTCATTACAGTTATTTGAACGTTGGTTACCTGTTGTATGCTTTAGAATAGGTGTTCACTTGGATCAGTGTTGAGACAACTGGTTGTGGTTACCAATCTCTAAAATATTGAGACAAGAGTGATCGTTAATGTTATCTCCTATCAAAAATGTGAAGTGTATCTTGTATTTGTTGATACAAATTTAAGTTAAATTTATGTATGAGATAGCCAAGATGATTGTCTATAAAATAAAGGTAGTCTCATACTCAAAGCTGTAGTGGATGGTGAGATATAGAGCCGGAAACAAAAAAGTTCAAAACATTGTAATCAGTGTAAGAATCAGACATTGGATTTGAAAACAATTTTCATAAATCCATATTTTTCATACCGGTGTTATTAAACCAATAAGCCTTTGAGAATATTGAGCCATAACAAACCTATTCCCATAGGTAATTGAACTTTTAATTAATCTAAACATTATCATGTGTTTACTACCTTCAGTTGAGTGTAATTATTTCTTTCCCGGAGGAATTCATGTTGTTTTTCTCGCATTATAAAAGACGTCTACTTTTAGAAAATGTTCCCTTTACTTGAGAAGAGCCTACAATGGTGACATCTCACATCATGGCCACTAATGTCTTGTGAGCCTCCTCTAAGGAAAACCATCATAAAGTGGAATATAGCTCCTGTTATTGCTTTTATTGTGATTTATTTTCAGGACTTTTAAAGGAATTTGATTAAAATTTGTTCATTTTTAGGTGAAATCAATTCTTGACTCTTCATTGACATAAATGATGTGTGAGGAGAATCAGACACAAGTCACTCACATCCGTCTTCTGGGATACCAAAGTCTTTCCAAATACAAAACTCTTCTCTTCCTTCTGCTTCTCCTGAGTTATATTTGCATTCTGGGAGGAAATCTTCTCATTATTCTCTTAGTGACCATTATTGACCACCTCAAGACCCCAATGTTTCTCTTTCTGAAACACTTATCGATAGCAGATGTCTTACTGACCACCAGTGTTATCCCCATGACGTTGAACATATATGTTGAGGAGGGTATTTTGACCTTTTGGGGTTGTGTAATGCAGCTGTATGTATTAGGTGTTTCTGGCACTGTTCAATGTTTTATCATTGCCGTCATGTCTTATGATCGATACTTGGCCATCTGTCATCCTTTACGTTATTCCTCACTCATGAGTCCACATCTTTGCCTCCAGCTGGTTATTGGGTCTTGGTGTTCAGTTATTGTATTAATATCTAATGAGTTTTTTGTTCTTATTCAGTTTAACTTCTGTGGCTTGAATTCCATTGACAACTTCTTCTGTGAACTTGGTCCTTTAATGAAGTTGGCAACTTCAGACGTCTCAATTTTAATTTTACTAGAATTTGTTTGTGAAATCTTTACGCTTCTTTTTCCATTTGTTCTCATCATTATTTCCTACTTTTGCATTTTCTTGGCCATCATTAAAATTTCATCAACTTACAGTAAGAGAAAAGCCTTCTCCACTTGTAGCTCCCACCTGACCACAGTGTGTGTATATTACAGCACCTTAATCGCAGTCTACATGACTCCATCCGATGAGAGCTCATCCAATATCAACAAATACAGATCCCTGTTGTGTTTGGTGGTGGCACCATTGATGAATCCCATTATCTACAGTCTGAGGAACAAAGAGATCCACAGAGCTGTGCCAAAAATGAGCTATATTTTTATAAATAGATGGAGATGGTGAAACTTTACTTAAAGTGATGAAAACTTGTTGGTTTCATGTAGCTATGAATCCCAGTATCCTATTGCTGAAATCTATTACCAAGACTCGATTTTTCATCCATTAAACTTGTGTGGAAATGAAAGACTCAAGTCAAAGCAAATCAGATTTGCTACAAAATTTATTTAGAACAATTGGATCCACCAGAATTCTTATTTTTTACATTTGTTTAGCTTCAATGCACAATTACATCCGGCTAAATCCCATTTGTTTGAGTCTATTTTTGATTTGGGATTTTTAATAAATACATTTTGTACTGAATTTTCCCATTTTTGTTCTTCCTGCTACTCCTGACTCATCTTTCTTCACTCTCTGTCCTCCTGTGTGTTCCCAGCTAATTAGTCTACACACTCGCCATTGATATTTATGCTAATAACCTGTGGGGTCTGGAGAAAGAGTATAATAAATATGTTTTAATGGCTATATTGTATAGGAACTGGAGAAACAGCGCATATAGGGTCTTACCTTGGTTAAAATTAAAGACAAATAATGATAACGTTATCACCTAGAGAGGCGGTGTAAGTCACAACCCATGTGTAAGCTTTAAATGACCTAAGAAGCCCCACATGCGGAAAAAGCTTAAAATTGAGAGGATGGGGTTAATCCACACATCCATGAGATGAAATGAATGTGATCCTGGAATTGTGATTTATTCTCATTGGGTTTAGAGTTCCGATCATTCCATCAAATCTTTTCATTGTGATTTGTCCTGATGAAGAATTGACCGGAACTCTGAAACGCGTTGACAATGAATCACAGTTCTAGAATTTATCACATCCATTTTCATCTCACTGTAGTACGGATTAATCCTTTCATCTTCATTTGAATCTATTAATGGCGCTGTTAGCTTGTTTAATATATTGATAATCCTGAGTTCTATTTCGGGAGACGCTCATCTCTAGGTGCAACATACAGAAATCTGCCGAGCTGCAGCTTGTGAGAAAGTCTCTTCATGGTGCAAAATGTCTTTCAATGGATTAAAAATAATGTGCACAAATCTCAACTAAAGTGAATGGGGTGAGCTTTATCTGCTTATTCCACATAGATTACTACAAAAAAACAATTACTACTTTAAAGGATACTTGTTCTTTAAGTTTAAGGTAAGGATTTATAATGAATATATATTTTTAATATTATTATTATTATTTTTTGTATTATATATTTTATTGTTTTTATCATTTTTGCTTACTATGATTTATTAATTTTGTGAAGATCCTTCCATTCTCCCTTATGACAATGTCCCTATGGGAAATACCAGTTTCGAAAAGACACATCTTGAACAATTTGGTGTGGGATCATATAAAATTGAAATCGATTCTATAGAAAAATACTAATAAAATCTATGAGCCAAGCTTAATCATTCAACCTGAGTGTCTGTGTCATGCCTCGGATTTGGGAATTAAATTGGTGACCTTGTGCGCCAGGGTCAGTTTTCCTTCTCAGCAACAGCCTGGTTGGTCTCTGTACAAATGCTGATGGATGCTTTATCTTTCTGCTACTCTTCCTTTGGTTTGCAGTTATCCAATGTTCTCACTTGCTTATTGCCTCTGTCCTGTCACATCCCGGTTGAGGCTATTTATACTCTCCCTTCACCAGCCATCTTTGCTATATTTCTGTGTGGATTTCTGCTAAAACCTTCATGCTTGCAACTAAGGGATTTTGCCTTTTAGGCAGAGACCAGTCATGTTTTTAATTTGTTTTGCTCATGTGCCTTTTCTACTGCTTTATTCAATTTTCTAATAGGTTGGTAATAGGTTTCCTTTGCTTGCATCTTTTATTGCTCCTTTATTCACTTCTGTACATGCTTTATGTTTGCTCATCATGGTTTTTGTCTACCCTGCCACACTTCCATTTTCCTGGTTAGTTGAGCTTGTTTAGGAAATATGAAAAACAATTTACAGCCTTTAACACCGACAAGTTCGAAATGGAAGTCCATATCCATAATACCTGTGTCTCATTTACCATTTAAACTGAACAATTGTATTGATTGATTGATTTGTGAATTTTTTTTGCTGTGTAAGACCAAGGAAATTCTGTGATTGTTAAACATTCGTATGTATGTGATTTAATTTTACTGAATACTTCGAGATTTAAAATTATAGTGAACGCTAACATTACAGTTCTACATAGGCCATAGAGGTCACTCTAAGAAATGTGAGAAATAAAGTAATATATTAAATATAATTCATGGAAGTTGGGATCCTGGAGCTTTTATTTGGGTCTCTACATAGTCTACAGCCATTAGGAACCCAGTGGAGGACAGTCCGAGAGCTGTGAGTGATTGGTGATTAAGATATTTTATTGTTTTATAATTCCTTACCAACTGATTCATTTGTCATACTTTGGGATCAGGAGACTTCAGATCATATTTTTTTAATGTAAATCTGGACCCACTTAGTTTGCATCAAATATATTCAATGCAGATTAAAATTTCCTGCCCGATTAGAGGAGAGCGGACCCGTTCCACGAGGGCTCACAGTCTACAAGGGATGGGTGGGGATACAATAGGTCAGGAGAGAGGACCCTGCCTGTGAAGTCTCGCAGTCTACAAAAGATGGGTGAGGATACAGTAGGTGAGGAGAGAGGACCCTGCCCATGAGGGCTCACAATCTACAAGGGATGAGTAAAGATACAGTAGGCAGGGAGAAAGGACCCTGCCTATGAGGGCTCACAGTCTACAAAGGATGGCTGAGGATACAGTACATGAAGAGAGAGGACCTTGCCCACGAGGACTCACAGTCTACAAGGGATAGGTGAGTAAACACTAGGTAAGGAGAGAGGACCCTGCCCATGAGGGTTCACAGTCTACAAAAGATGGGTGAAAATACAGTGGGGGAGGAGAAAAGAACCTGCCCACGAGGGCTCACACTCTACAATGCATGGGTGAGGATAAAGTAGGTGAGGAGAAAAGGACCTGCCTGCAAGGGCTCACAGTCTGCAAGTGATGGATGAGGATAGAGTAGGTAAGGAGTGCTTACAGTCTACAAGGGATGGGTGAGGATACAGTAGGTGAGGAGAGAGGACCCTGCCCATAATGGCTCACAGTTTAGAAGGGATGAGTGAGGATACAGTGGGGGAGGAGGGACGACCCTGCCTGTGAGGTCTCACAGTCTACAACGGATGGGTGGAGATACAATAGGGGAGGAGAGAGGACCCTGCCTGTGAATGAGGGTTGGCATCAGCACCCTGGGAGCCATGTGCAATCTGCCGCATGACAGTGTCCACTGCCCTGCTTCCTCCAATGGCTGTGGGCCCCTGAAAGCTGTGTATCTGCTCCTAACAGGTTCCCCTGACCCCCTGTGCGCTCTCATCTATGCTTTCCATCCTATCAAATGTGGCAGATGGCCGCTGATCACAGTGCCTGGCTATCCTGAGCCGGTAGAACTCTATGGTCTCCTGCAGGATGTGCATTGCAGGAGGTGCAGGACATCATAGAGTTCTTCCCCCGACTCAGTGCAGTCAGGCACTGTGATCAGTGGCCATCTGCCATACAGGTTAGGAGGGAAAGCATGGGAAGGAGCGCACAGTGGGCCAGAGGCCCGTGTCAGTGGCAGATACAAAGCTCCCAGGAGTCCACAGTCATCAGAGGGAGTGCACAGGGGGGTGGGCAACCCCTGTCAGGGGCAAATACATAGCTCCCCCCAGGGGCCCACAGCCATCACAGGGAGCACACAGGGGGCTGGGGCCCCTGTCAGTGGCAAATATACAGCTGCCAGGGGCCCACAGCCATCAAGCAGTGCATCCACACATCACCTGACAAGTTAGGGACACCAATGCTCTGCAGATCATGAAAAGTCCCTAATACTTTGCAGATTATGCAATGTGCCCCATGCTCAGTAGAGCATGTATGGTGCCCAGTGCTCTGCAGATCAAATATGTGCCTCATGCTCTGCAGAACATATAGTGTACCTCAGCTCTGCAGATCATGTAACTTGCTGTGTGCTCTTCAGATCACTTATGGTGTCCAGTGCTCTGCAGAGCATGTACGGTTCTCCATACTCTGCAGAGTATGCAATGTGCCCAAACTCCAGTGCTCTGCAGGCCATTTACAGTACCCCGTGTTCTGCAGAGCATGTAATGTGACCAATGCTCGGCTATTCACCTGCAGTTGTGTGCATGTGATTAGCATGTTCTGCAGAGCATTGCAACCTACCAGCCCTGCACTGTGCAGTGGCTGCTGCATTGTGCTGAGCACAGGTGTAGATGGGAGGACTCTCCTGGCGCCGGTGTGCTCTGCTGTCTGTGCTAGGCCATCTGATGTGCTCTGCTGTCTGTGCTCGACCTTCCATTGTGCTCTGCTGTCTGTGCTCTGCCATCTGTTGAGCTCTGCTGTCAGTGTGCTCTGTCCAGCTGCTCACATCTCATTGATCAGTTATTATCGGTGTGAAATGATCTGTCGGTTGATAGGTCTGGGGCTCTCAGATTATTCATGATGATGATGATGATGATGAAGGCCAGTCTGAAGTAAACCATCTCTATTACGCTACGTGTTGACTTGAAAATAGTGGTGCAGATTTCTTACCATCAATAATCTGCATCTGCAGAAAAAACTCAGCAGAAAAATGGCTGTGCCAACGATGTGTATAAGGTGTGTTTTCTGTTTTTG
The DNA here is from genome assembly GCA_033576535.1 of Allobates femoralis. Classification (NCBI taxonomy): domain Eukaryota; kingdom Metazoa; phylum Chordata; class Amphibia; order Anura; family Aromobatidae; genus Allobates; species Allobates femoralis. Next base: position 9,604,282 of record JARQOC010000004.1, read on the forward strand.
TTTTATTTTCCAGACTCTGCTAAACTAATGTTTCTCAGAGAGGGAGAGAAAGAGAGAGAGACCAGAATTGAAATGAAAGATTTTGCATTAGGTAGTGTTGCGTTTTGGTGGGGAAAATCAGCAGCAATAATTGACATGTTACAGATTTTCCCGTATTGAAAGACACAGCATTTCCATTGCGGGAAAAAAAAAAAAGCAGCGTTGGCACAGGTCTTCCTATTCCACATAGACTTTTTTTTCCTCCACTGTGGTGTAGATTTCTGCCAGTTCAGCAGTGAATTTGCACCAAATACGTGACAAAATACAAGCTAAGACTGCACTGTGGGCACATAGCCTCAGGGGAAGGCAGATTCACAGCCCACAGGAAGGAGACAGGGGGAGAGAGACAGCATACAAGGAGGAGACAGGCACAGGGAGGGAAGACACAGCACACAGGAAAAAACAGGCACAGAGAGGAAAGACAGCACACAGGGTAGGAGAAACATAGCGCACAGGAAGGAGGCAAGGAGGAGAGAAACAGTACAAGGGCGAGATAGACACAGAGAGGGAAGACATTACACAGGGGACAGAGACAGCATACAGGAGAGAGACAGATGTAGAGGAAAGATACAGCGCAAAGGGGGTAGACAGGCACAGAGATGGGACACAGCGCACAAGAGGAATTATATTTATGGGGATCTTTTATATATATATGTATATATATATATATATATATATATATATACACACTAGCTGGGTGCCCGATGCAGATGCATCGGGATTCTAGAAGAGCGAGTCTCTGACTCGCAATGGCCGCTTCGCGGCCAATGCTTCGCGCTGCTAAGGCGACTCGCCATGCCCGCTGCACGGGCATAGCGAGTCGCCTTAGAACTGCTCGCAATGGCCGCTGCGCAGCCAATGCTTCGGGCGTATCCACATGACCACGCCGACTCGCAGTGCGAGTGGACTCAGAAGGGGCAAAAAACCCATTCGCAATTATATAATAGATATATATATATATCTAATATATAAAGTTGAGTGTATGTATGTCTGTGTGTGTATGTTTGTATGTGGCAAACCCCACCCACTACACTTGACTATGCCCACTACACATGACCATGCCCACTTCACATGACCACATCCACTCCACATGACCACATCCACCCCGCCGACTCCACATAGTTACACTTACTCCACAAAGCCCCACTCCACATTGCAATGGTATGGCGATCGCCACCCACTCCAGATAACCATGCCTACTCAACATAGCCACGCCCACAACACATAACCACCCCCCTCCATTGTGATGTCACAATAGAATGTAGAATGTTAGCTTCTAAAATTCCGTGTCATGTCACTGCCTACTCATTCAGATCTTATGACTCATAAGAATAAGAATGTGACTGGATGATTGTCATCACACACTAAGAGAAAAACTGGATTACACCTCAATGAGCAAGACTTACAGAAATGGAAGGAAGGGAGGCAAGAATTACAAAAATGTGTTCAGAAATGGAAGAAAGGGGGTCAAGAATTACAGAAATTAATTAGTTTATGTACGTATGTCCACTAAAGTAATTTGCACTGTTGTATCTACAACGAATGAATGTATGTATGTATGTATGTATGTATGTCCTTTAAAGGAATTCACACCATTGCCTCTACAATCACAAAATTTTACACACACACACCATTTGACTCAGGGTTTGTAGGGGTTATAGATTTAGGGTGGCAGGTTTGGAGGGTGGGGGGCAGGTTTGCGGGTGCATTTTTTGTGGGGGCAGGTTTGGAGGAGTGCGGGTTAATGGGGCGAGGGGGGCATTTTTTTTAGTAAGGTGGAGGTGCAAGTTTGGGGAAGGTGCGAGGGGGGCCGGTGTGGGGGTAGGTGAAGTTTCAGGGTGGTGTTGGTGGGTGAGGGATAGATTTGGGGGGGGCAGCATGGGTGAATGGGGTGGGTTGGGGGGAGTATTGATACGTATAATGGGCATACATACACACAGACATACACTCAGCTTTGAACTCAGAACAGTTAATTACTACACCCAGGGATATGCTGGGCTCTATAGGGGTCTAAAAGTTCTTGGGGATCCATGCCTTGTTATCTTTATGAACGTTAGTCTGTCCACATTCTGAGTGGACAGATGCGTGCGGTTATCTGTCAGCACACCACCAGCAGCGCTGAAGACACGATCTGAGAGAACGCTGGCTGCAGGGCACGACAAGATCTCCAAGGCGTGAGTGGCGAGCTCAGGCCATTTTCCAGATTGGAAGCCCAAAATGAGCAAGGCTCCAGTTCCCCAGTCATGGCATCGATGTTAAGTTGGAGATGCTCGTGTACTATCCGCTCCAGGCGTTGACTATGTGTCAGACTTCTCGTGTCTTCAGGCCTTGCAAATGATGGTCGAAAAAAATAGTGAAACGAGGCCACAAAATTGCTGGTACCACCACCAGATACGGTGTTACTGGTACGGTGTGAGTGATGATGACGCGACAGCCCCACGGTTGACAAGTTAGAACTGTAAGGGTACCTTTACACGCGGCTACATTTCTAGGGTGGCTACAGGTAACTTACTGGTTGCTGTGAAATCATGGAGACAAGGTTCTATCTTGTTGCTGTGTACAAATGGAATAATCTCTCCATGATTTCACTGCAACCAGTAAGTAACCTGTAGCCACCCTAGAAATGTGGCCGCGTGTAAAGGTACCCTGAGATTCACTCTGTGTACCACAGGTGTTTTGTGGAAAAGCCGATCTGAGATTATGTATCAGCTTCTGCTGATACTCCTGCATGCGTGCGTCCCTTTGTATGGCAGGAATTATTTCGGCAAATTTGGTCTTCTACCGGGGATCTAGGAGTGTGGCAACCCAGTAGTCGGCATTACTTCTAATTCGGACAATTTGAGGGTCATGTTGCAGGTAGTGCAGCAAGAAGGCGCTCATGTGTTTTGCGCATCCAGGAGGACCAAGTCCTTGTTGTGTTGGTGGTGGGGAGGTGAGAATGATGCTTCCTTCCTCTGCCCTCTCCCCCCAACCTCGCACAACAGAAATGTCATCAAGGTCTCCCTCATCTGCTGACTCTTCCATTCCCCTCGGCAGTTCATCCTCAATTTCTTCCTGGGCTCCTGCACCTTCCTCAAGACTTTGGTTGCTACCATGCGCCCTCGTTAATTCCTCTCCACTACCCTCCCATGCCTGCCATCTTGGTGCTACAAACCATGAGGACCTTGGAGATGTTGTCATCCCTTCCGCATAGGACTCCTCCTGTACTTCCTCCACCTCCTCTTGTCCCACCAACTGACTCTGAATATTGTTTAGAGTGTGCTCCAGCATGTAGATGACCGGAATAGTCATGCTGATAATGGCATCATCAGCACTAAACATGTTCGTCGCCATCTCAAAACTGTGCAGAAGGGTGCATAGGTCCTTCATCTGAGACCACTCCTGCAGCGTGATCTGCCCCACCTCTGGATCTCGTTGGGCCAGGCTATACGTCATAACGTATTGCACCAGGGCTCAGCGGTGCTGCCACAGTCGCTGCAACATGTGCAGAGTAGAATTCCAGCGTGTCGGCACATCGAATTTCGGCCGGTGAACGGGCAAGCAGAAAGACTTCTGGAGCAAAGTAAGTCATTGAACTGCAGGATGCGAATGCCGGAAGTGAGCACACAGCGACCGTGCCCTCTGCAGAAGCCCATCTAGGATAGTGTGTCAAAAATTGCTGGACAACCAGATTCAACACGTGAACCATACAAGGCAAGTGTGTAATATTGCCCCGGCGAAGGGCCGCACCAAGATTGGCAGCATTGTCACACACGGATTTCCCTGGCTGTAGGTTGAGTGGAGACAACCATTGCTGAAATTCGGTCGCCAGAGCTGACCACAACTCCTCAGCTGTGTGACTCACATTTCCAAGGCATTTCAAGGTAAAGACCGCCTGATGGCATTGAGCCCTGCTGCTAGCATAGTAAGAAGGTGTGCAGGATTCCTTCTGTGCAGTTCCTACGTGGGTGGCATTACCAGTCTTTGGGCGGAGGTGGCGGACCGAGACGAGGTTGAGGAGGCAGAAACAGTGGAGGAACTTCTACCTACAGTGGATGGACGCACAACTCGTGGGGACTGCAAGACTTGGACAGCAAACCCTTCTCCAGCTCCCACCATAGTTAACCAGTGACATGCTGGTGTAGTGCAGGCACACCTTTCTTGGAGAAGTAGTGGCGACTGGGCATCTGGTACTGGGACACTGCGTCCGACGTAAGGTCTCGAAAATGCTCTGTGTTCACCAGGTGAAAGGCAGCATTTCTGTAGCCAACAGCTTGCAGATGGTGAAATTCAAGCGCTTAGCTTTGTCATGACTTGGAGGAAATGGTCTTTTACTTGTCCACATCTGAGGGATGGAGGGCTGGCTGCTGTGCTGAGACGGGGAGGAGTAGGGTCACATGAGAAAGGACAGCTGGTACTATTCTGCGGACAGGAAGCACCTCAGTGAGGATGGGGCAACACTGCTGGAGGAGAAGATGGCGAGAAAGCTGGAGCTAATAAACCTAATAAACTAGGAATTGGGACAGGGAAGACAGAGCGGGGGGGGTAACTACTGTATAGGGGGGAAGATAGGGGGCACACATGAAATTGGGGGTGACATGGGGGGTGGGGTTAGAATAGTCAGTATGGTAGAATAGAGGAATAGGGAATAGTCAGTATGGTAGAATAGATGAATAGGGAATAGTCAGTATGGTAGAATAGAGGATAGTCAGTATGGTAGGCTAGAGGAATAGAGGATAGTCAGTATGGTAGAATAGATGAATAGAGGATAGTCAGTATGGTAGGATAGATGAATAGGGAATAGTCAGTATGGTAGGATAGATGAATAGAGGATAGTTAGTATGGTAGAATAGAGGAATAAGGAATAGTCAGTATGGTAGAATAGAGGAATAGGGAATAGTCAGTATGGTAGAATAGAGGAATAGGGAATAGTCAGTATGGTAGGATAGATGAATAGGGAATAGTCAGTATGGTAGGATAGATGAATAGAGGATAGTTAGTATGGTAGGATAGATGAATAGGGAATAGTCAGTATGGTAGAATAGAGGATAGTCAGTATGGTAGGCTAGAGGAATAGAGGATAGTCAGTATGGTAGAATAGATGAATAGAGGATAGTCAGTATGGTAGGATAGATGAATAGGGAATAGTCAGTATGGTAGAATAGAGGAATAGGGAATAGTCAGTATGGTAGAATAGTGGAATAGGGAATAGTCAGTATGGTAGAATAGTGGAATAGGGAATAGTCAGTATGGTAGAATAGAGGAATAGGGATACACAGAAACAGGGGTGGGGCTACCTGAAGAGGGTGGGGCTATGATACATACACACACATACACTCAATTGTATATATTAGATATAAATTTTAAAAAATTAAAAAAATGTTTAAAAAATTGTAAAAAGCTAAAAGAAAACAGTTAAAAAAAGTGAATCATCACCTTTTCTCATGAATGTTCAGTTATTTCACATGTATCTGCTGCCACCTGGTGGTCACATTTAGTATTGCCTTTGATTTAGATGCAAACTCCGCTAAACGATGCATTAATTATTCCAGCGCCTTTTTAATTAATTTGGTGCGCTTCACTCCTGCAGACGCTTCCATTAAAAGCGGTGAAGAAAGCTTAATTTTCTCGGATTTTACCATCTTTTTTGCTATCAGTGAGCAGGAACGATGTGGCCCCCCATTCACCCTGACTCTCCCCTCTTGTGGCCCCCATTCACCCTGCTTCTCCCCTCTTGTGGCCTCCCAGTCTCCCTGCTTCTCCCCTCTTGTGGCACCCCCCCATTCACCCTGCTTCTCCCCTCTTGTGGCCCCCCATTCACCCTGCTTCTCCCCTCTTGTGGCCCCCATTCACCCTGCTTCTCCCCTCTTGTGGCCCCCCATTCACCCTGCTTCTCCCCTCTTGTGGCCCCCCATTCACCCTGCTTCTTCCCTCTTGTGGCACCCCCCCATTCACCCTGCTTCTCCCCTCTTGTGGCCCACCCCCATTCACCCTGCTTCTCCCCTCTTGTGGCCCCCCATTAACCCTGCTTCTCCCCTCTTGTGGCCCCCCATTCACCTTGCTTCTACCCTCTTGTGGCCCCCTCTACTCACCCTGCATCTTCCCTCTTGTGGCCCCTGTTCTGCCCCCCCTGCTCTCTTCGGCTCATTGGCGCATACCTTATCCTGCTCCTGCTCCCAGACGGTCCTCACGCAGCCGGCACCTCTACTGCATCAGCACTTCCGGGTCAGAAGGAGCTCAGCTGCTCTGATATCCAAGCAGAGCTCACTCACTGATCCCGGAAGTGCCAGCACGCAGGGGGATCAATGCAGCGGCAGTGTCACAGCACTATTCAATAAATCCTGGGACACTGCTGCCTCTCCAACACCCCCCTGCTTTGGCCTGGCCCGGGTGCGGAGGAGAGAAGTCAGGGGGCGGGGCCTGGCGGCGGCGGTTCCTCACAGGTGAGGGGGGGCCCGCCACCCGTGCAACAAAACAAGAGGGGGCCCACTCCAAACAGCTATGCCCCCTGGTAGCACACCCGGGTCCCCCCTGCCTGTTTAAATGGCCACGCCCACTCTAAAAAGCGACGGGCCCCTTAATCATTAAGGCCAGTAAGGAGGAGCATAGCAGACACGTGCATTTTTGGAAATTTTTAAATGAAACTGTTTTTCGGAAATTCGTTTTAAAATTTTGCATTTGCGTTCGCATGGGTAAAAATATCAACAAAGATCCTCTTGTGACATATCTGGTGAAAGCCTGTACAGTTCTGAGTAGAATGGTGTTTATTTTGATTCTCTATCTCATTTTTAGCCCGAGATAAAAAAATGTAAAGGCAGAAAACACCGAAATTCGCACTTTCTGAACTTTGAAAATCAATAAAAAAAAAAAAAATATTCTAGAATTTTTTTTCTCTTCACATTTTGCATTGTCTGATACGCTATTATCAAATAACAAAATCTCAAAAGAATTAAAAATATAGAGGTAAAAATCATTGGTTCACTTGACCTGGTATGACCCGTATAACCTTACCCCAACCACTGATTGTGTGTAACCCCGCCCACATCCCTGATTGCGTATAAACCCGCCGACTGTGTATAACCCCGCCCACACCACTGTGTATAATCCTGATTGTGTATAACCCCGCCCACATCCCTGATTGTGTATAACCCCGCCCACATCCCTGATTGTGTATAACCCCACCCACACTGCTGTGTATAACCCCGCCCACATCCCTGATTGTGTATAACAGCTCGGAGTCCAGATGATACATTGTAGCAAATGAGAGACTTGTGCAGCTGTGGC
>JARQOC010000004.1:9611683-9740720 GCA_033576535.1 Allobates femoralis
CAGAGGTTTGTTAACGAAGGTACACGAAGGGTTCCACCATACCACCTGGGATCCACTTGCAGCCACCCGCTAAGCTACCTGTTATTATAACATCTTGCTGAACTGTGTCTGATGCTGCTACAAGTTGACAGTAAAGTATCGGGGAGAAAGTGACTTTGCCTGTGTGTGGTTTTCTCCATCAACCTGTTCCCTTGCAGGAACGCTGCCCAGGAGGAACAGCCCTACCTGTAGGGAGCTTTGCTTCCGGGTCAGACGGCTGAGCCGGTAGGCATGCAGCTGCACTGAGAACGCAGGTGATTATTATTATTTGACCCTTCACTTTACTATATAAACTGGTCAGACCTGACATGGGAGCGCTCCCCTGATGAAGTCATCGTAGATGACGAAATGCATTGGGTGACCCTCCTCCTCCGCCCACTCAGCTGATATTTTGCAGGGTATGATTTGATTCATCGCTTGCCTTTATCTATGTGATTTGTCTTTGCACCTTTTTCCTCTGTCCCCCTCCTAGCACATTTGGAGGGTTGAACGAGGAGCATTGATTGTGTATGTTTGTAATTTCCTAGTACATGGAATCCTTCTATCTTTAGTTTTGTTGCTTATTATTGGTGCTAGACTTATCTGGATACAAATATTATTCTTGATCTGGTTTGATCCTTATATTAATCATAACCTTGCTGTAGTGGGTGGATTGTTCAGCTCTGTTTAGGGCTTTTTACTTGTTTTTAACGGCACTCTCATTGTCTGTCTGTTGTTTTTTGTAATAAAGATTTATGATTGTTACATTATAATTGGTGATCGCCTACTTTATACTGGTCAGCTTTTTTCTTGTTCTAAAGCTTTGCCAACTCAGCCGCATTACCATCTACCTCCGGTGGACTGTGGCGGCGCTGGTGACCCATCACTAGATACTACAGGTGGCGTCACGTGAACTATACAAAAACTCTAATCCCCTGTAAATACATCCCTTTTTGAAGTGTCACCCAGGCCACGGGATCAGGCGCTGCCACCCGTTACATCCCCAAAACAGCCACTGAGCCTGATACCCGAGTACCCCAGGGCCTGGGGCCCGACAAAACCTTCTGACCTCAGGTCCCCCAGAGGTGACAACAGGACACGGCACACTCCTGACAATATGTATATATCTTTGTGCTAAGAATCTCTTGATCACAGAATAGCAGGATTTATTTAGCCCAGCGTAGGTATCTAAAGGGCCAGCCGTCGGTGAGTGGGGGTGCCATATTGTAGGGTGCCAAACTCCACAGCTAGCTATGGACATATCAGGGTCATGTCCCCTTTATCCATTGTCTATGGAATATTACTACTTTTTGTAGCATATGTTTTTCTTTTACCTGTTTTTAATCTACTTCAAATAAAGTTATGTTTTTAAAAGGGTTTTGATTGATCACAGATAGGTCAGAACCCATCTGATTAATAATATTGGTCATTTACAGTATAGGAATATTCATAACAATCCAGATTCCATAAAAAGGTTGCTTTATTCAGAAAATATTAAAAATAGCCTACCACAACCACAATACCTGTACTCTGAAGGTACGGCAAATAGGGATGAGCGAGTACCGTAATACTCGTACTCACTATACTCGCAATGAGTAGGAACCGGTACTCGTTGCGAGTATAGCGAGTACGAATACTTTCGCAGTGTATCTATAGATATTAATTTAATTGGACTTATTAGTTAACAATTGGAATTATTAGTGGACACCATGTCGCATATAAAGAGCCCCTGTGTGCCTAAACATTGGAGCTCCCCTACAAGTGACCCCATTTTGGAAACTAGACCCCTCCAAGGAACGTATCTACATGCATAGTGAGCACTTTGAGGCCCCAGGTGCTTCACAAATTGATCTGTAAAAATGAAAAAGAAAATTTTTGTGAAAAAGAAAGTAATTATTCCTTATTACGGATCAATTTGTGAAGCACCTGGGGGATCAAAGTGCTCACTATGCATCTAGATAATTTCCCTGGGGAGCCTAGCGGGCAATGTGATTGGTCGCAGCACCGAGCTCTCCCGCCTGAGACCCGGTGTTTAGACCACATCCACCGGTCTGCCGCTGACAGAAACGGTCCGGGTGCCTGCCGGACGACTCCTGGACCACAAGGATGGTAATCGGAAGGAGAGGAGACGGAGTGGGATGCCGTGACTGCGGGGAACAACACCACCCAAGATGGTGCCACAGCAGTGAAGGAGGCAGAGAGGGAGAACGCCGCGTGTGCTACCAGGATGGTGGCAGCTGCAAAGTTAGCACAGTATGCAAGGTTGGAGGACACGGGGAGCGGGGAAGCATGGAGGGAACTTCTGGGCTGAAGACTCAGAAGAGGAGCAGGAGAAGGATGTGCAGGGAAATGGTCTGTGCGGCACAAGTGTTGCATGGAGCTCACAGGATGCCCAAGGTGAGGGCAGTGCTGGACAGTCTGTTTGTGATACTGAGTCCACACTAAAGGACATCTTTGTAGCGGTCAATTTCTGCAAGGAGACTTTAACTGCCCTGACCAAACAAGTACATGGCATTCAGGACGAGATTGGCAATATGAAAAAAGCTATGCAAAAAGCTGATACTCGCACTGGAAGATAGGGATAATGTGGCGGAGGAGGACATAGTAAAGCTGCAGAAAGGCTATAAGCAGTTTGCAAAGCAACTGGAGGAGGTTACCGCTAAAAACGACGATTTGGAAAATCGTTTGCGGCGGAACAATATTAAGATTGTTGGGGTGACGGAAAAGGCTGAAGGGCTAACCCCACTGTGTTTGAGAACTGGCTGCTGCAAAAGATTGGGGCGGACAATTTGTCCAAGGTTTTTGTAGTGGAAAGAGCCCACAGAGTTCCCTTGTGTCAGGTGGCCCCTGGTGCTGCTCCCCGTGCCATGCTTGCAAAAATATTGAACTATAGAGACCGTGATGTCATTTTACGAAGAGCCAGAGAGGCCAGCGACATGACCATTGATGGACATAACATCTCTATCTACTCTGATTATTCCCCGGCCGTGCAAAAGCTCCGTATGCGCTACGGGGAAGTGAAAAGTAGATTACGGGGATTTGGAGAGCAATACTCTATGATGTACCCGGCCAAATTGCGGCTAGTGGCAATTGGGCAGAATCCAGTTTTTCCAGTCCCGGAGGAGGTGGATGAGTGGCTGGAACGCAACAACAGAAACTGAGGGAGAAGGAGGATGGCTGAGGAAGGAGTCCCTCATTGGGGTCTTAATTATGCCTGGACGGTCCTCATTATATATTGTTTCTTGAATTATCGTTTTCTGACTTTTTTTTTATTTCACGTTTGTTTTTTCTTGCTCGCATATAGGAGCCTGAGTCTAAGGAAAGATTCTATTTATAAGTTGTTTTATTTTACAGGAATATGCTATTATAATGGACCGATATCTGTGGTCAGGTGGTGGACCGGTTGGAGGAGAGGTTGTGCCGCACCTGCGGCTACAAGTGGTTTACCAATTGGTTGAATTAATTTTTTTTCCACTAAGGCAGGAGAGCAGAATGGGTAGTTGGGAGAACACAGAGTGTGTGACTGGTGGGAGGCGGGTTGCTGGGTATTCCGTTTTTCCTATTCTCTGTTGAGATCAACAACCTGGGAAGGGTTAGAGGGTACGGGAGTGGGGAAAGGGGGAGGTAACTGGTTGCGGAGAAAGTTCTAGACGGCTGGGTAAAGGTTTATGCTTGAAAAGGGAGGGCATGGATGATATGGGCTATATACGGCTATGGTTTCGCAAGTTAAGATAGTTGGAATGTGAGGGAACTGGCGGACAGGGGTAAGAGGGCAGTTGTGTTTCGGCATCTGTTGTCTTTCAAACCATCAATTATGTGCCTTCTGGAGACACACTTGGTTAAGGAGGAGGTGGGTACATTGGCTCGATCGTGGATACGGCATTCATATCACTCCACGTACTCGTGCTACGCTAGGGGGGTGTCAGTGTTGGTGCATGCCTCGGTACCGTACGAGGAAATAGAAGTGAAGATTGACCGGGATGGACAGTATGTATTTGTGGTGTGCAAGGTTTTCAGGTGCTTGTTGGGTTTGGTGGCGGTGTATTTCCCTCCTCCGTACTCGGATAAGAAGTTGAATGAAATAATAGATCTGGCCGGACGCAGGGTGGGGGTGATGGGGGATATGAACAATGTCTTATATTGGGCTCTGGATCGAGAGAGAAGAGGTCACCGGGGGTCTGTGAGTGATGGGGACACAGCGTTTGCCAAACATCTACGAGAAGTGGCACTAGTTGACTTGTGGAGAGTGAGAAACCCGGATACAAGATGTTTTTCATGTTTCTCTGCCACGTATGGGTCGATGTCCAGGATTAATATGGTGCTGGGGAATGATTACTTGAATGCTTTGGTTGGGAGCGTTGAATACCTGCCTAGGGTTTTCTCGGATCACAAACCGGTGGCAATAAGTATTCACATGAGAGATGGGAATTTGAGACAATCTGCAGAGTGGAAGCTATATCCCGCTTGGTTGAATTCTTTGGACATGGAAGGCATTGGAAGGGAGTTGGAGATGTTTTTTAGTATAAATGAAGGGAGTGCTGCTATTGGAGTGGTGTGGGATTCCATGAAGGCTTTTTTGCGGGGACTGCTGATAAGGGATATCTCCAGGTGTAAAACAGAATCACAGCGAGAGGAGCAGGTGGTTCTGGCTGAGGTGAGAAAGGCTGAGGATGAAGTAATTCGGCAGCCCACGCCGGAGTCGCAGAATGCTCTGAGGAAGGCTCAAGAAGCTGTGGATAGGTGTTCGGCGGAAGGGAAACAGGAGTTTCAGAGGGTCTCTTTCTTTGAGGAGGGGGAGAAAGTCGGACACTTACTTTCAGTGATAGCAGCGGCCCAAAGGGATTCTTCTTATGTGTATGGAGTGGAAGATGAAGAGGGGAGGTTGGTAGATGAGACGTCAGACATTTTGGCGGTGTTTAAAGGATTCTACTCAGACTTGTATGCCTCTCATCTGGGGGTTTCGGAGGATAATATTTGTGAGTATTTAGCAGAAATAGACATGAAAAAGGTTGGGACAGAGGTCAGAGACTCGTTGAAGAGACCTTTATCGATAGAGGAGTTGGAGGAAGCGTTGGCGGCAATGCTGAACAACAAGGCCCCTTGTGGGGACGGACTTCCCGTAGAGGTAAATAAACAGCTGAAGATGATCTTGCTGCCTAGAGGTGTTCCGGGGTGGAGGGGAGGCTACCGGAGTCTATGAGGGAAGCTACAATCGTGGTGTTGCCCAAAGAAGATAAAGATCGAACTAAAGCTGAATCGTATAGGCCCATTTCACTACTGTCTGTAGATGCAAAGTTATTAGCTAAAGTGTTAGCGGCTAGACTCTCGGGAGTGGTGTCGGATGTGATTCATCCGGATCAGTCTGGTTTTATGCCGGGCAGGTCAACTGCTATTAATCTGAGAAGATTATATTTACATTTACAGCTACCAGTGGACAATGGGGGACGTATAGTAGAAGTTTCCCTGGACGCCAGGAAGGCATTTGACAGAATGGGACTATATATGGCTGGTGTTAGAGTTTTTTGGGATTGGTCGGAACTTCATAACCTGGACGCGATTGCTATATTCTTTACCGAGAGCTCGGGTGAGGGTGAACGGAGGGAGATCGGAATTATTTTCTATGACCAGAGGGACCCGATCGGGCTGTCCTCTTTTCCCCCTACTGTTCGCCCTTGCGATTGAGCCTCTGGCAGTGCATGTTAGGGGTGCGGGAGAGATCCATGGGTTCAAATTTGGTAGTGTGGAGGAAAAGATCGCACTGTATGCGGACGACATCCTTTTATTCTTACGGGACCCTCTGGAGTCTCTGCGGCACGAGGTAAATTTGATTGAGCGATTTGGGGATATGTCTGGGTTGAGGATAAATTGGGACAAGTCCAACTTAAAGATGGTAGATGATGTGCCTACCGAATCAATGGGACCTTTGGTATGTAGAAAATTAAAAGTAGTTAAGCAATTTAAATATTTGGGCCTGCATATTGCTTATCTGTTACAGATTTCTTTAAACTGAATATGGAAGCATTGCTGATAAAACTTAAGGAAAAAGCTAAAACTTGGAGCAGATTGCGACTATTGGTTGTGGGCCGGGCAAATCTGCCAAAAATGATCCTCATGCCAAAACTCTTGTACCTGCTCCATAACTCGCCGGTGTGGCTCACTGGGAATGTTTTTAGGAGGCTCAACTCTGTGTTTAGAGATTTGGTGTGGGGAGACGGTCAACCCAGGATCAAGTTAGAGATTCTCCAGAGACCAAAAACGGAGGGTGAGATCGCCTTACCAAACCCATGGGTGTACTTCCTGGCTTCTCAGTGCCAACATTTGAGAGGATGGGCATCTAGGGAGATTAGATCCAGGGGAAAGAAGATTCTGGAGACACTGAGTGGCAAAGTCCCGATTATAAGAGGCCTGGAGGCAGGAGATTTGGGCAGATTGGGTGGGGGGCTCCCCACTCTGTGTCTGGTTCAGAAAATATGGGATAGAATTAAGCAGCTTCGAGGCCTTACTGGAGTGACTGAATACACCCCCATCTGGATGAATGAGGACTTGTCAGAGTTCTACAAATTGGGTGAACAGAAGAGATGGATGCATGTAGGTATTAAACGTGTGGAGCACTTGGTTGTGAATGGAGAGCTGCGGTGTTTTGAAGATCTGTAAAGGGAGTTCCGGATTCCTGGCTCAGACAGCTATTTGTATATCAGGGTGAGACATGCCTTTAGACAACAAAAGAATATTAGGGACCTGACAGTGCACAGAGATATTGTAGTTGATTTTATTTGTATGCAGGGTAGAACGCGGGAAGTCATATCTACTGTGTACAGAGACCTGCTACATACATGGCTATTGAAGCACCCCATTAGAGCTAGATGTAAGTGGGAGGAGGAGATTGGGGAAATGGAGGATGATATTTGGGAACAGGTCTGGGAGTATGGCCCTAAACTTTCGCTGAGCGAGCCAGGTAGGCTGTCTCAGCTGTTTTTGATACGCAGAGTCTATAGGACTCCGGAATTCCTGCACAAGATAGGGGTGAGAGCCACGTCTGAATGCCAGAGGTGTGGACAGGAGAGTGCTGGGCTGCTGCATATGATTTGGGAGTGTCCGAGGTTGCAGAGATTTTGGTTGGTAGTCGTGAATCTAATTGAAGGACGGTATGGATGCAGGTTACCAAGAACCCCCTTGGTATGTGTATTGGGTTATGTAGAGGAAGTGGAGGTTCCAAAAAGTACAAAAGGTAGCGGTGGCTAGACTCCTTTATATTGCACGAAAGGTGAATGCTAGGGGATAGATCAAACAGGATCCGCCTACTAGGATTGAACATCTGCAGCAAGTCAGATATATTATACGTACTGAGGAGAGCATATACCGGCGGCGTGGGACTGACGTGATGTTCGAGAAATTATGGGAACCGTGGTTACGAGCAGAATGATGGGTTTGGATAGTGACTGGAGATATAATTCATGAACGAGGGTTTCCCAGTCCTGAGTGAGGCTTACGGTTTATACTTTGCTGCTATGTTCCCCTCTACAATGTATTACTTTCTACACTCTTATTTTTTGATCTTTTGTGAAGCTATCTCTCTTCAGTTTTTGAGGATTGTTATGGGGTGAATTCAGGGAGTAAATTGTGATTATTCTCCTATATGTTATATGTACACTGCAGTTGTCCGAGTCGTCTTGAACAAAAGGGGGGGGGGGGGAGGGGTTGATTCTTGTTTTGGGGGGACTGGGGAAAATATGAAAATGTTATTATTTTGTGATGTTCTGCAGATGGTTTAATAAAAATATCTGATTTAAAAAAATTATCGTAGTTGAATTGTTCGGTTACACGCAACGATGCACTAATGATGTCGTTTCACACGTCACTTTTGAGCGATGTTGTGCACGATGTTGTGCAGTGTAACGGGGCATTTATACCAGAAAAGCGCAATGCTGGGAACAACTAAAATACTGCGCAAAGACTCAAACTCCCAGGTAGAGGACCCGAGAATGAGGAAGGACATAAAACCACCCCACAGGTATACACACACCAAAGCTGCGGTCATCATGATCCGACTCCAACTCACCAGAACAGTGTCGTAGGACCCGGGGTCGCTGGTGAGAAAGGCGAACATGACGGCGAGGTAAGGGTTAGTCAGCGGATTCCGGAGGGATCTGCACATCTCTCTCCAGAGAGAATTCTTTTCGTCTGTATATCCGGACAGCGCCATCGCTACAACATTGAGATTCAGATCTCCTGCAAAAAATCAAAAACAGTTATGTCATCACTACAGCCAGTGTCGTCACTTTGTGCAGGGAGGTGACAAAGGAAGGAGGAGGCCGGTGCAGATAGGATGACCAAAAGAATTACGGCTGTGTATGAACATCCTCTACCGAGGCCTGAACAGACAAAGATTGAACGCCCTCCTGCTCATTACCATTATGCTGCTCCGCTCCAATTCACTTCAACAGGGGACCTAATGAAGGGTCCTGACTGACAACTGGGACTTGGTATTGGCGGAAAGTATTGTAGGAATCAGATTATGGACATTGGGGTCTTTTGTGCTTCCTACTATTACTGTAGTGTTCAGTGGGAACGCACACCCCTTTTGCATTCTCTCACTTTCTTTACGGACATTATTACACTATACCTTGCTATAAGGTCTTTTTTTTTACAAGTTTGTTCCCCTCCGTATTCTGTCTTAAATTCAGTTTTGGGTCCTGCTTAGATTCCTGTGTGAACTAAGAAGTTAAATAACACTTGTCAACAGCATTTTTGGTGCCAAAGATATTTAATTGAATTTAGGGTAACTTTGGGGTGCTGATTCTGAATATGTCATCAGTTTTGCCAGATTGGCTCAAGTTTTTGAGATTTTTCGTAAAATGTGTAACAAAAAAGACGTTTTTTGCTACTTTTTTAACGAAGTCTGTTATGTTTCTTCTATGTTTTGTCAGTGTATATTCACCACAAATGTAACAGAATGAGTCTGGATCGTTAAGACAACTTCTTCTTGATGAGTTCATGCTTTTCACTGGAAAACAGACAACAACATAAAGTTAGTGCAAAAATCAAGCTGTGAACAAACTTTTAGAACACTAATTAACACAAAACTATATTGAGAACTGCTCAGTTCAAGTACTAATCCAAAGAAATTAATGAGATGATGCGTCGCATTTACCAACAAGTGCTATAAATAAGATACCAAAAATCTCAAAAACTTGAGCCAATCTGGCAAAACTGATAGCATATTCAGAATCAGCACCCCAAAAATACCCCAAATTCATTAAAATATTTTGGGCACCAGAAAAAAAAATTTTTTTTGTTGACCTGTGTAATCAATCGTGAACCGACTTACAAGCATCAAGTGATGGAGGGTCTGACCCGTGTCCCTTAATGACCCCTAGAATAAAGAGCGCTTATCACTTTGCCTCATGTCGGCTCTGCCTGGATAAAGTGGGTGGCCTTATGCTGCCAATTTTCTGCCGACCATCAGACATAAGTGGCACGTCTCACGCCAAAAAACAATGAGGCAATGAGATAAAGGGAGAATTATACAAGGGCGTTGATAAGATTAAAGCTCAAACCTTTCCCGGTGGACGCCCACTTATTCAGGATCTGGATGGCACGACGGATATCCAGGTTAAACAACGCGATGGCCGCCGCTCTCTCCCATTCTCCTTCCTGTTCCAATGAGGTCAGGAACGGTCCGATATCGGTGTCTGATCCTTTCTCCAGCCGCAAACCTGCAGCGCCAAACTGCGCTCCTCACTGACGTAATGGACCACGTCCGCCTGCCGGTCAGAGCCGCTCCAGCTGCCCCGGACGTTCTCCGTCGTTCCTATGATGGGATATAATCATATTGTACATGTTGTATATCTCACCAAGCAGAACGATATCATCTCTACATATCTGTATATAAAGCGTTATCACGACATGTTCCGCAACCTCCCAAACTTTTTAGTCTATGATTAAAAAATTTTTTTTGTATATTTCTAATATTTCCTAAAAGCTAAATTCAGTGCCTGGTACTAAGAGAGCTGCCTGGGGAAAATCTACAAAGATGCAAAATTAACATGGCAGGCTTCAGGTCCTGCCAGAGGGGGAGTATAATACAGAGACTTACATTTTAAGCTCCACTCCAGTGCTGAAATAAAACCATAACGCTGGCATGGTGCTTAAATTGTAAACCCCTGTATTATACTCACCCTCCGGCGGCTTCATCATTATTCGGCGCCACTCTGGTCCTGCCGCGCCATCTTAGTGCCCGTAACTTCTGACTGGCTGAAAGCCAGAAGTTACATCACAAGATATCAATGCAAACCTAGTGTGAAAGGGGCCTAATAAAAACATGTCACCACTTCTGTATTTTTCAACCATTCTTGGTTTTTTGCTTCCAAATTCTAAGGTAAAAGAACTCACCCAATAGTCAAGGTGTGAACATGACCTGACTCTCAAGTCAATTGTGCTTAGGCCGTGTGCACACATTGATTATTTGGTGAGTTTTTACCTCAGTATTTGTAGTCAAATCCAGGAGAAACATGTCACCACTTCTGTATTTATTACACTTTTCCTCTGATTGTTCCTCTCCTGGTTTTGCCTACAAATTCTGAGGTAAAAAACTCACCATATACTCACCGTGTGCACGTGCCCTGAAACACAATTGACCTTAGAGTTAGGCCACGTGCACACGGTGAGTATTTGGTGAGTTTTTTACCTCAGAATTTGTAGCCAAAACCAGTAGGGTAACAATCGGAGGAAAAGTGTAAATACAGAAGTTGTGATGTGTTTCTATCACCCACTCCTGGATTTGACTACAAATACTGAGGTAAAAACTCAAATACTCAATGTGTGCACATGGCCTGACACACAATTGACTTGAGAGTTGGATCATGTTCACACCTTGAGTATTTGGCGAGTTATTTACCTCAGGATTTGTAGTCAAAACCAAGAGTTGACAATCAGAGGAACAGTAGAATAGAAACACGTCACCTCTTCTGTATTTATCACCCACTCCTGAATTTGACTCACAAATCCTGAGGTAAAAACTCACCAAATACTCAATGTGTGCACACGGCCTAACACACAATTGGCTTCAGAGGCAGGTCATGTTCACACCGTGAGTATTTGGTGAGTTTTTTACCTCAGAATTTGGATGCAAAAAACCAGGAGATGGTGATAAATACAGAAGTGGTGCCGGCCACAAAAAAAAAAAAAACATCCACACATCCGACATCTTCTTACCCAGTGACGCTTTCACGATGGCTTTAATCCCAGCATAAACCAACGATCCCTTGTTGTTTGTAGCTTTCTGGTCTATGTCCTCTGCGTATTGCTTCATAAGTATATAGGTGTATAGGAGAACAGCACAGCATCATGTATATGAATAACACATGTCCGTAGTGGTGACACTATTTCTACCTACAAGCTGAGCCTTTTTGCCGGGTTTTCAGAACAGAAACGGAGTGAAAACATAACTTTTGAGGAGTTCTGAAGTTTGGGGGAGAATTTGGAGAGTTTCCACTCCGTTTCTGCTTAAAAAATGCATTCATTAAAGCAGTTTCTGCTTGAAAAACTCAGGGTTTTTGACCTCACATGGCCTTACTGTGCTAGAGTTGGAATATAAGGATGCGCCCACTTAGCAGTTTATTTCTGCACCAAAAAACACATCTCATGGCAGGAAAAAACAAGCGTTATTTGCTTTTTGATGAGTATTTCTGTCCATTTTTTCCTATGTGTTTCTCTGACAGTTTGAGAAAAACACAGAGAAAAACACACAAAATCAACATGTTGCTTTTGTCTGCACCAAAATTTGCAGATGAAAAAACTGGAAGGTGTGCACAGCACTTCAGAAACCCCATACACTTTGCTAGGTTGAGTTTTCCCTTGCAGAAAACTGCAAGTAAAAAAATGCATAAAATAACACTAGGTGTGCACATAGTCTAATAGTGTCTAATTCATCTGCAGTTTGCTGTTGCATTAAAGAGGACCTGTCACCCCCCTGGTGCTTTCCAAAGTGAAAGCACTCCTGAATGCAGCATGTTTGCTGCATTCAGGGAAGGGGTCCCCCATGTCTCTAGCCCCCCTGTAAGTTGTACTAAACACTTTAGAGAGTGTACAGTTAATGAGTCCGGAGGAACTTATTCAGTAAGGAGTTCTCGCTGCTCCCTGGTGTCCCCTCCGCCTCCAGCCCACTCTGTGCTGCCTCCTGCCAGTGACGTCAGCGCTGGAGTCCGCCCTGCTCCAGCACTGACGTCACCAGCAGGTGGCGTTTCAGCTGCCGGGACCCGCTCCCACCCATTGCTCGCTCTGCGTCTGTGTGACTTCAGACGCAGAGGAGCATTGAGCATCCGAGGAGAGGAGACACATAAAGGAGGTGGCACAGAGAGGGCTGGAGGCGGGGAGGACACCAGGCAGCAGCGAGGACTCATTACTGAGCAAGTCCCTCCGGACTCGTTAACTGTACTCTTTCTAGAGTGTTTTGTACAACTTACAGGGGATCTAGAGAAATGGGGACCCCCTCCCTGAATGCAGCAAACATGCTGCATTCAGGGGTGCTTTCACTTTGGAAAGCACCAGGTGGGCGACAGGTCCTCTTTAAAGGGGGAATCCAACTTTTTTCACTTTTACATTGGGAGGCGAGTGAGGTCAGTGATGTCAGGGCTACAGATATCTGCTGGCCAGTGTGCCTGACTGGCAGATATCGCGCAACTGCCTTATTCAGAATAGGACAGCGCACAATACCTAAGGCTCGAGCCGGCAGCCATCTATAGATGTCACATCACTGGCCCTGCTCGCCTCTCCTTGAAGAAGAGGTTGACCTCGGATCACCCCTTTAACCCCTTCATGGCTCAGAACCTATAGATATGTCCGTAGTCGTGTTCCTCAATTGATGTGAGCTAAAGCACTAAACGTGCATAATTCCCTGCACATGTCGGCTGATCTGATCAGCCGACATGTGCAGCTAACAGTTGCTGGTGGATCGGAGATAGTGCTTTTAGAGTTTGACACCGCATGTTAAATAGCGGGCTCATATCCCAATCATTACTCGCTACGTCTCTGTGCCACCCAAGTGAGACAGCAGAAAGAGGTACGAGGCATTGAGTGAACATGCCCTGTGTGAGATACACCAGCAGCCAAATTGATGATCACCCAAAAGATCCCCAGAACAGTTCTCGCTAGGGCCCCGCTTGACCACTTTTTTGAAGGATATAGTGCAAGGTGTACCAGAGAGACTTGAGCTGAGGGTCTTCATTTCCTGCCAGCAGATGGTTCCTCCAGACCTGCTCTGTGTCCAGGCCGTAGCGAGATAAAGCCCTGAGCCTCATCTTGGTGGCGATGTCCCTCTCTAGAGAGCCGTCCTTGCCTTCCTCTGTACATTCATACAGCTGTCGGCTGCACGCCCACATCAGCGACGTGGTCGGATTCCAGGCTAGAGAAATGCGCTCGAACACTGTGAAATCGGACATGATCCAGTTGGGGGTAAGCACAAACATCCAATTCTGGCTTGAGGGATGCCAGGCAAGGAGGCAATGTAATTCTCACAGGGCTGGACGCTCCTCTCGATGACGGTGGGCTCCGTTTCATCCCCGATGGGCGCCGGGTTTGCTGCATATTGTACAGTCTGATTATGTTACTGTCCCGGGTTAAAGAGGCGAGTAACCCTGTCCACGTCGGGCACCATGCCACCTTGCTTAGTGGCTTTGGCTGCTCAGTTAGGGTTAGGACTGGCTTTTCAAATTTTCTAAGGTTCCAGATGGCTACCTGACCTTCAAAAAAAGAGGCCACCCTGTCGTGGAAGTGCGGGTCCACAGTCACTCCTTGCACTGCTTTGGTGTTGACAAATAATTTCTGCTTGGTGTATCGCAGGTCGAATATGGCGAGGTTACCATGCATCCCGGCTAGGAGCAACTTTTGGTCCCTGGGCAGCCAGCAGAGGGACAGACAGGCATCGTTCTGCTCCAGTTCATTCAGGGGCTTCGTCACCACCACACCGGTCTCGTTGTCTCCGGGGGAAAGGTGAACCTTCTCCATGGGAACGGTGGCGTCGGGGGTGTACTTGCTGATATCCCAGATCAATACTGAGAAGTCAGCCCTGTGCTTGTCCAAGCCGGCCGCCAGCCAGTTACTGTCCAGGGGATTCCAGGCCAGGGTGTTGCACTGTCTGGCGTGTTCAGGGACAAACTCCTTGCTGATAAGATCTCGGCACTTAGACTTGTGGTCCTGGCCCAAGCTGGTGAGCACAACCCTGCCGTTAGCCAGGCCAAGAGCCAATAGGCACTCCGGGTCGTATTTTGGATACCAAATGACACATTTCATTAGGGGGTATCTGAGTTTATGGCCAGGAACGTGGCGGTGGTCTCCTCCGAGAGTCGTCATGATCCGACCGTCAGCTCAGAGTTGGCATTGGCCCTGGACTTAATGTGATAGAGGATGAGCTCTGAGTCACACACCACAAACCGGTCGACGTGGTGAGGGGCCCACAGGATGTCGGGCTTAGACCCGCTCATTCTTCACAGCTCAACCAACACTAAATAGAAAAGAAGAAATAAGTAAAACTATACTGCTGCTTCAGTGTCTGCAAGGAAACTGCTTACATTATAAGGAATGGATGAAAAATGCAGCACCAGCGGAATAGTGAGTGCAGCTCTGGAGTATAATACAGGAGGTAACTCAGGATCAGTAATGTAATGTATGTACACAGTGACTCCAGCTCTAGGGTATAATACAGTATGTAACTCAGCATCAGTACAGGATAAGTAATGTCATGTATGTACACAGTGACAGCACCAGCAGAATAGTGAGTGCAGCTCTGGAGTATAACACAGGAGGTAACTCAGGATCAGTATTGTAATGTATGTACACAGTGACTGCACCAGCAGAATAGTGAGTGCAGCTCTGGAGTATAATACAGGTGACTCAGGGTCAGTAATGTAATGTATGTACACAGTGACTGCACCAACAGAATAGTGAGTGCAGCTCTGGAGTATAATACAGGTGACTCAGGGTCAGTAATGTAATGTATGTACACAGTGATTGCACCAGCACAATAGTGAGTGCAGCTCTAGAGTATAATACAGGAGGTAACTCAGGATCAGTAATGTAATGTATGTACACAGGGACAGCACCAGCAGAATAGTGAGTACAGCTCTGGAGTATAATACAGGAGGTGACTCAGGGTCAGTAATGTAATGTATGTACACAGTGACTGCACCAGCAGAATAGTGAGTGCAGCTCTGGAGTATAATACAGGAGGTAACTCAGGATCAGTAATGTAATGTATGTACACAGGGACAGCACCAGCAGAATAGTGAGTACAGCTCTGGAGTATAATACAGGAGGTGACTCAGGGTCAGTAATGTAATGTATGTATACAGTGACTGCACCAGCAGAATAGTAAGTGCAGCTCTGGAGTATAATACAGGAGGTCACTCAGGATCAGTAATGTAATGTATGTACACAGTGACTGCACCAGCAGAATAGTGAGTGCAGCTCTGGAGTATAATACAGGAGGTAACTCAGGATCAGTAATGTAATGTATGTACACAGTGACTGCACCAGCAGAATAGTGAGTGCAGCTCTGGAGTATAATACAGGAGGTAACTCAGGATCAGTAATGTAATGTATGTACACAGTGACTGCACCAGCAGAATAGTGAGTGCAGCTCTGGTGTATAATACAGGAGGTAACTCAGGATCAGTAATGTAATGTATGTACACAGTGACTGCACCAGCAGAAGAGTGAGTGCAGCTCTGGAGTATAATACAGGGGGTAACTCAGGATCAGTAATGTAATGTATGTACACAGTGACTGCACCAGCAGAATAGTGAGTGCAGCTCTGGAGTATAATACAGGAGGTAACTCAGGATCAGTAATGTAATGTATGTACACAGGGACAGCACCAGCAGAATAGTGAGTACAGCTCTGGAGTATAATACAGGAGGTGACTCAGGGTCAGTAATGTAATGTATGTACACAGTGACTGCACCAGCAGAATAGTGAGTGCAGCTCTGGAGTATAATACAGGAGGTAACTCAGGATCAGTAATGTAATGTATGTACACAGGGACAGCACCAGCAGAATAGTAAGTGCAGCTCTGGAGTATAATACAGGAGGTAACTCAGGATCAGTAATGTAATGTATGGGCACAGTGACTGCACCAGCAGAATAGTGAGTACAGCTCTGGAGTATAATACAGGAGGTGACTCAGGGTCAGTAATGTAATGTATGTATACAGTGACTGCACCAGCAGAATAGTAAGTGCAGATCTGGAGTATAATACAGGAGGTCACTCAGGATCAGTAATGTAATGTATGTACACAGTGACTGCACCAGCAGAATAGGGAGTGCAGCTCTGGAGTATAATACAGGAGGCAACTCAGGATCAGTAATGTAATGTATGTACACAGTGACTGCACCAGCAGAATAGTGAGTGCAGCTCTGGAGTATAATACAGGAGGTAACTCAGGATCAGTAATGTAATGTATGTACACAGTGACTGCACCAGCAGAATAGTGATGCAGCTCTGGAGTATAATACAGGAGGTAACTCAGGATCAGTAATGTAATGTATGTACACAGTGACTCCACCAGCAGAATAGTGAGTGCAGCTCTGGTGTATAATACAGGAGGTAACTCAGGATCAGTAATGTAATGTATGTACACAGTGACTGCACCAGCAGAAGAGTGAGTGCAGCTCTGGAGTATAATACAGGAGGTGACTCAGGGTCAGTAATGTAATGTATGTATACAGTGTCTGCACCAGCAGAATAGTGAGTGCAGCTCTGGAGTATAATACAGGAGGTAACTCAGGATCAGTAATGTAATGTATAAGTACGCACAGAGAAAGTGTGCAGCTCTGGAGTATAATACAGGAGGTGACTCAGGGTCAGTAATGTAATGTAAGTGTTGAAACCAGTGGAGTGCAGCTCTGGGGTATAATACAGGAGGTGACTCAGGTCAGTAATGTATGTAATGTATGCACAAACATGTGAGTGCAGCTCTGGAGTATAATACAGGAGGTGACTCAGGGTCAGTAATGTAATGTATGTAATGTACACCAGTGAGTAGCAGCTCTGGAGTATAATACAGGAGGTGACTCAGGGTCAGTAGTAATGTAATGTAATAGTACTCAGCAGATGAGTGCAGCTCTGGGGTATAATACAGGAGGTGACTCAGGGTCAGTAATGTAATGTATGTATACAGTGACTGCACCAGCAGAATAGTGAGTGCAGCTCTGGAGTATAATACAGGAGGTGACTCAGGGTCAGTAATGTAATGTATGTACACAGTGACTGCACCAGCAGAATAGTGAGTGCAGCTCTGGAGTATAATACAGGAGGTGACTCAGGGTCAGTAATGTAATGTATGTACACAGTGACTGCACCAGCAGAATAGTGAGTGCAGCTCTGGAGGATAATACAGGAGGTGACTCAGGGTCAGTAATGTAATGTATACAGTGAGTGCAGCTCTGGAGTATATACTGCCTGTACACATCTCTGGTTCCTTGTATATGTGTCTCAGGTGGTGTGTGCACTGTGAGGTGACCTCGTCCATCTTTCCCTGTTATATGACTGTGTGCAGACATTGGAGCAGACATGTACAGAGCACACGACCCTGCACATGTGACACAGACATTATGGATCTCCTGTAGAACTACAGCTCCCATCATGCAGTGCGGCCGCTCTCCCGGGTGATGGCGGCTCTCACCTTCCTCTGTTCTGGTCACAGCCGCCCCCGGAGCTGCAGACTCGTCTCACTGTCAGTGTCCCGGATACACTGAGAGGCGCCTGGCGAGTCACGCAGACACGGGGACGTACGTACGACGTCAACACGTCCTCCCGGCTGCCGTTTGGAGGCGTGGCTATGCAAATTAACAACTTTAAGGACTTATAATTTTGTCTTTTCTCCGGTATAACCCGCTCTCCTGATATCCAGATCACCGCTCATTATCACTTCGTACGGATTTTATAATTTTTCCTCAGTTTTGGCGTCGTTGCCCATAGCGACCAATCAGATTGCCGCTTTCTGTTTAGCCGTCGAGAGCTGTTGCCTATAGCAACCTATCAGAAACCAGCTTTCATTTCAAATCCTAAAACCTGGGATCTGATTGGTTGTCACAGTCTGTGCATGATAAAAGTTGCAGCTCTGTCTGATGACGTCACAGAATGTGTTCACATTCTATTATCCATTGTGACGTCACGGTCTGACGCTATATAAGGAGCAGAGGCCCACAGGCAGCTGATTGTTTACAGTCTGGAGAGAGGTAAGTGTCTGTGTCCCCCTTGTCTATCAGCAATTGTATCATTTATTTAGGTTTATATTCATTTAACCCTTGTTTGGCAGCAGGGGCCAATGTGGCCCCATACAGATACACATGGAGGGGGGATTTCATGGTACCAGACAAGGGTTAACAGTCTTTATTTCTATATAGCATAAGAAAATCCAGTTCAGGTAAAGTCCCATATAATTATTGACAGAGGATCAATCTGAGGCCATAATTCTGTATGGAGGGCTATGTGGGCCCCATTATTCTGTATGGAGGCTATGTGGTCCCATTATTCTGTATGGAGGACTATGTGGGCCCATTATTCTGTATGGGGATATGTGGGCCCATTATTCTGTATGGAGGACTATGTGGGCCCATTATTCTGTATGGAGGACTATGTGGTCCCATTATTCTGTATGGAGGACTATGTGGCCCATTATTCTGTATGGAGGACTATGTGGTCCCATTATTCTGTATGAGGACTATGTGGTCCCATTATTCTGTATGGAGGACTATGTGGGGCCCATTATTCTGTATGGAGGACTATGTGGGGCCCATTATTCTGTATGGAGGACTATGTGGGCCCATTATTCTGTATGGAGGACTATGTGGTCCCATTATTCTGTATGGAGGACTATGTGGGTCCCATTATTCTGTATGGAGGACTATGTGGTCCCATTATTCTGTATGGAGGACTATGTGGGGCCCATTATTCTGTATGGAGGACTATGTGGTCCATTATTCTGTATGGAGGACTATGTGGGCCCATTATTCTGTATGGAGACTATGTGGCCCATTATTCTGTATGGAGGACTATGTGGGTCCCATTATTCTGTATGGAGGACTATGTGGCCCATTATTCTGTATGGAGGACTATGTGGGCCATTATTCTGTATGGAGGACTATGTGGGCCCATTATTCTGTATGGAGGACTATGTGGTCCCATTATTCTGTATGGAGGACTATGTGGGCCCATTATTCTGTATGGAGGACTATGTGGGCCCATTATTCTGTATGGAGGACTATGTGGGCCCATTATTCTGTATGGAAGGACTATGTGGTGCCCATTATTCTGTATGGAGGACTATGTGGCCTCATTATTCTGTATGGAGGACTATGTGGGGCCCATTATTCTGTATGGAGGACTATGTGGTCCCATTATTCTGTATGGAGGACTATGTGGGGCCCATTATTCTGTATGAGCTATGTGGCTATCTGTATGGAGGACTATGTGGCCCATTATTCTGTATGAGGACTATGTGGCCATATTCTGTATGGAGACTATGTGGGCCATTATTCTGTATGGAGGACTATGTGGGCCCATTATTCTGTATGGAGGACTATGTGGCCCATTATTCTGTATGGAGGACTATGTGGGCCCATTATTCTGTATGGAGGACTATGTGGGCCTCATTATTCTGTATGGAGACTATGTGGGCCCATTATTCTGTATGGAGGACTATGTGGGCCCATTATTCTGTATGGAGGACTATGTGGGCCCATTATTCTGTATGGAGGATATGTGGGCCCATTATTCTGTATGGAGGACTATGGGGCCTCATTATTCTGTATGGAGGACTATGTGGGCCCATTATTCTGTATGGAGGACTATGTGGGCCTCATTATTCTGTATGGAGGCTATGTGGGCCCATTATTCTGTATGGAGGACTATGTGGGCCTCATTATTCTGTATGGAGGACTATGTGGGGCCCATTATTCTGTATGGAGGACTATGTGGGCCCATTATTCTGTATGGAGGACTATGGGGGCCCATTATTCTGTATGGAGACTATGTGGGCCTCATTATTCTGTATGGAGGATATGTGAGCCCATTATTCTGTATGGAGAATTTTGTGGGCCCATTATTCTGTATGAGACTATGTGGGGGGGGGGGGGGGGGGGGGGGGGGGGGGGGGGGGGGGGGGGGGGGGGGGGGGGGGGGGGGGGGGGGGGGGGGGGGGGGGGGGGGGGGGGGGGGGGGGGGGGGGGGGGGGGGGGGGGGGGGGGGGGGGGGGGGGGGGGGGGGGGGGGGGGGGGGGGGGGGGGGGGGGGGGGGGGGGGGGGGGGGGGGGGGGCCTCATTATTCTGTATGGAGGACTATGTGGCCCATTTTTTTTGTGGTCCCATTATTCTGTATGGAGGAACTATGTGGGCCCATTATTCTGTATGGAGGACTATGTGGGCCCATTATTCTGTATGGAGGACTATGTGGGCCCATTATTCTGTATGGAGGACTATGTGGTCCCATTATTCTGTATGGAGGACTATGTGGGCCCATTATTCTGTATGGAGGACTATGTGGGCCCATTATTCTGTATGGAGGACTATGTGGGGCCCATTATTCTGTATGGAGGACTATGTGGTCCCATTATTCTGTATGGAGGACTATGTGTGACTCATTTATTCTGTATGGAGACTATGTGGGCCCATTATTCTGTATGGAGGACTTATGTGGTCCCATTATTCTGTATGGAGACTATGTGGCCCATTATTCTGTATGGAGGATTATGTGGGCCTATTATTCTGTATGGAGGACTATGTGGAGCCCATTATTCTGTATGGAGGACTATGTGGGTCCTCATTATTCTGTATGGAGACTATGTGGGCCTCATTATTCTGTATGGAGGATTATGTGGGCCCATTATTCTGTATGGAGGACTATGTGGGCCTCATTATTCTGTATGGAGGACTATGTGGGCCCATTATTCTGTATGGAGGATTATGTGGGCCTCATTATTCTGTATGGAGACTATGTGGGGCCTCATTATTCTGTATGGAGGACTATGTGGGGCCCATTATTATGTATGGAGGACTATGTGGGGCCCATTATTCTGTATGGAGGACTATGTGGTCCCATTATTCTGTATGGAGGACTATGTGGTCCCATTATTCTGTATGGAGGACTATGTGGAGCCCATTATTCTGTATGGAGGATTATGTGGGCCCATTTTCTGGGGCCCATTATTCTTTATGGAGAACTATGTGGTGCTCATTATTCTGTATGGAGGATTATCTGGGGCCCATTATTCTTTATGGAGAACTATGTGGTGCTCATTATTCTATATGGAGGACTATGTGGGGCCCATTACTCTGTATGGAGGGCTATGTATGGAAAAAACTCACCCAAAAATTGCCAGGTAAATACCCATTGCACCAAGCAGCAGGCTGCCAGCTCCTCTGAGAGGTAGCACAGGTGTCCATATACCGGGTTGTAGGTGACTGCGCATCGGTATACGGACACCTGTGTTACCTCTCAGAGGAGCTGGCAGCCTGCTGTTAGGTGCAATGGGTACTTACCTGGCAATTTTTTGGTGAGTTTTTTTCTCTGATTTTATGTCCTTGTTCGGTGAATCTCAAGGGCTATGTATGGCCCATTATTCGGTATTGAGGGCCATGTATAGCCTATTATCCTGTATGGAGGACCACGTGGACCCATTCTTTTATATGGTGGACTTTCTGGGGACAATTATTCTTTAAGGAGGATAAGGTGGGGTGCATATCGAGGTTGGCCTGCAACTTTGTCCTTCTTTTAATTTTGGCCCTCTGTGTATTTGAATTTGACATGCACTCATCAGGGTGTATGTTCCAAACACCTTGGAGAACTAACCAAAGATCTTTTTGGATGTAGGCAGATATACATTTCTCATATATGAGAAATACAGGCAAATAGTTACCTATCATATACCTTCCATCCTTGTATAATGTCCCCATCCTTGTATAATGTCTCCCATCCTGGGCCTCTTCCCATAAAATATGTTCCGCATCCTGATATAGTCCCCTTTCCGGGGCCCTTCCCAGTAATATGTCCCTCCTCTTTGCATAATGTCCCCATCCTTGGGCCCTTCCTGTTATAATGTCCCCATCCTGGGCCTCTTCCTGGTATAATAACAGGCGGTATATCCATTATACGCTTCCTTATATAATCTCCCCCATTCTTGGTCCCTTCCAGTAATATATGCCCCCCATCTTGGTATAATGACCCCATCCTAGGCATCTTCCAGTAATAATGTCCCTGCTCTTCTCCAACAAATGTAAAAACAATCAATTCTCCTCTCCCTCTTCCCCTCCCACGATAAGCAACGTTCTCTTCTATGCCTCCTTACTGCCATGCACGGCCAGTGACTTGCACACTGCCGTCAGCTGCTGGCCTCAGTTTGTATTGCAGTGCAGGGAGCCAGCGAGTCTCTGCACCACAATTTATGTCAGTTGAATGTACTTCATTGGACACATATCCAGCAGGGATGGCTGCTGGTGTCGGGGGTCCTCCTCAGCATGGGCCTGATGCTGTTGCGCTCTTTGTGACTGCGATCATTGCGCCCATGCTATCTGTTGAGTTTCTTCAAAAACTTAGTGTGAGTCCAAGTGTAACCAGCGGTCACCAAATATTGATGGGGTTTAGATTTTACTTTTGTTCATTCACTTTGCTCTTTGTTAGGCGGCCGTCACACGGTGCAATATCTTGAACGATATCGTTTAAGCGATCTGCTTTTTTGATCGCTTAAGTGATATCGTTTGTGCATCGCTACGTGCGATCAAGCGATTTTACAATGTAAAATTGCTTGATCGTGACATCGCAGATATGAGAGCCGGAGCTCATATCTAGCGATGAACGATTTAACAATCTGCTTCATCGTGGTGTATGACACCACGATGAACGATCTCCCAGTGGCAGAGCCTATGCTGGGAGATGGTATCTATGGTAAACGTCGGGTTACTAAGCGATGCGCGGCGCCTAGTAACCCGATGTGTACCATAGTTACCAGCGATCTCGCTGGTCCACATCGTTGGTGAATCTGCCTGTGTGACAGCTCACCAGCGATGTGAACGATATTGTAAGCGATCGCGCGTGCACGTGATCGCTAACAATATCGCTCACGATGTCGACACGTGTGACGGCCGCCGTAATTGATCACAATATTCTACTAACACTAAATCTGACTGCATTGTGACTGTGCACCATTGGCTTGTTCACCTCCTATGGTGTCATTCATTCTCTTCTATCTTGTCTCCTTCTTTTTAGAAAATGGTGCCTGCGTTTTTGTTATTATATTGGGCATTTGGATCTCGTGGTCCACATGGAGTCCTGGGATCAAAGGAGGAGAATAACATCACGGAGATAAAGGAAGAGGAGAAAGATGTGAAGAGTCACATCAAGGAGGTGAAGAAGAGTAACCTCAAGGAGAGTGACATCAAGGAGGAGATTAACATCAAGGAGGTGAAGAAGAGTAACCTCGAGGAGAGTAACATCAAGGAGGTGAAGAAGAGTAACCTCGAGGAGAGTAACATCAAGGAGGAGATTAACATCAAGGAGGTGAAGAAGAGTAACCTCAAGGAGAGTAACATCAAGGAGGAGATTAACATCAAGGAGGGTGAAGAAGAGTAACCTCAAGGAGAGTAACATCAAGGAGGTGAAGAAGGGTAACCTCGAGGAGAGTAACATCCTGAAGATTGAGGAGAGTAACATGAAGGAGGAGAATATCATTAAAAATGTGAATAACATTATGGATGTGAAGGCAAATAACATTGAGGAGGAGATTGCCATCATGGACGTGGAGAAGAGTGACACTGAGGAGAGTGACACTGAGGAGAGTGACACCTTGAACATGGAGGAGAGTGACATCTTGAACACTGAGGAGAGTGACATCTTGAACACGGAGGAGAGTGACATCTTGAACACGGAGGAGAGTGACATCTTGAACACGGAGGAGAGTGACATCTTGAACACGGAGGAGAGTGACATCTTGAACACGGAGGAGAGAGACATCTTGAACACTGAGGAGAGAGACACCTTGAACACTGAGGAGAGAGACATCTTGAACACTGAGGAGAGAGACATCTTGAACACTGAGGAGAGAGACATCTTGAACACTGAGGAGAGAGACATCTTGAACACGGAGGAGAGAGACATCTTGAACACGGAGGAGAGAGACATCTTGAACATGGAGGAGAGAGACATCTTGAACACTGAGGAGAGAGACATCTTGAACGCTGAGGAGAGAGACACTGAGGAGAGAGACATCTTGAACACTGAGGAGAGAGACATCTTGAACACTGAGGAGAGAGACACTGAGGAGAGAGACATCTTGAACACTGAGGAGAGAGACACTGAGGAGAGAGACATCTTGAACACTGAGGAGAGAGACATCTTGAACGCTGAGGAGAGAAACATCGTGAACATCAAGGAGGAGTGTGAAAGCCGGCGGAGTGTCTGCCCCAGAAAGGTGCTGGTAGTGGGGGACGGCATGATTTGGGGAGCAGAGACAGCAATCTGTCGCACAGATCGGTATTTCCGGAGAGTGAGCTGCCTCCCCGGCGCTCGCATCCGGACATCACCGATCGGGTGGACAGATTGCTGGCAGGGCGGGGGGAGGACCCGGTGGTGATGGTCCATATTGGAACCAATGACGGCGTCACAGGGGGTGGAAGATCCTAAAAGACAATTACCGAGAACTGGGCGAAAAACTGAAATCCAGGACCTCCCGGGTGGTGTTCTCCGAGCTCCTCCCTGAGCCCTACGCCACGTCACAGAGAACACAGGAGCTCATGGCCGTCAATCAGTGGCTCCGGACCTGGTGCTATAAGCAGGGATTCGCCTTCATGGAAAACTGGGCCGACTTCTTTGGGTTCTACCGGTATTATTCTGTGGACGGGCGGCACCTCAGTGAGGAGGGGGCAACACTGCTGGGGGAGAAGATGGCGAGAAAACTGGAGAGGCTCATAAACATGGATTGGGGGGGAAGACAGAGCGGGGGGGGAAGGTAATCACTGTAAGGGGGGAAGATAGGGGGCACACATGAAATTGGGGTGACATGGGGGTGGGGTTAGAATAGTCAGTATGGTAGAATAGAGGAATAGAGGATAGTCAGTATGGTAGAAGAGAAGAATAGAGGATAGTTAGTATGATAGGATAGAGGAATAGAGGATAGTCAGTATGATAGGATAGAGGAATAGAGGATAGTCAGTATGATAGGATAGAGGAATAGAGGATAGTCAGTATGATAGGATAGAGGAATAGAGGATAGTCAGTATGATAGGATAGAGGAATAGAGATACACAGAAACAAGGTTTAAAAAAGATTTCTTTTTTCTTAAAGTAAAAAGATAAATAGTTTGGGGGGGTGCAGTTAATGTGTATTTGGGGGGGTGCAGGTTGATGTGTATTTGGGGGGGGTGCAGGTTGATGTGTATTTGGGGGGGGTGCAGGTTGATGTGTATTTGGGGGGGATATGCAGGTTTGGAGGCAGGGCCATAAAGGAAACAGGACTATAAAGGGGTGGGGCTAACTGGAGGGGGTGGGGCTATGATACATACACACACATACCCTCAATTGTATATATTAGATATAAATTAAAAAAAAAAAAAAAAGTTCTAAATAATTAAAAAAATGTTTAGAAAATTGTATAAAGCTAAAAGAAAAGTTAAAAAAAGCGAATCATCACCTTTTCTCATGAATGTTCTGTTATTTCACATGTATCTGCTGCAATCTGCCACCTGGTGGTCACATTTAGTATTGCCCTTGATTTACATGCAAACTCAGCAAAACGATGCATTAATTATTCCAGCGCCTTTTAACTAATTTGGTGCGTTTCACTCCTGCAGACGCTTCCATTAAAAGCGGTGCAGAAAACTGAATTTTCTCAGATTTTACCATCAATTTTTTTTCGTGGAGTTCATGTTGGGTGACAGTAATGACCGCTCCCCCAAAAGAAATATTATATTAGCGATTTGCCCTGTAACTGTTTTCTTGTACATTAGCCCCAGTTACAGAGGGGCTGACATGGGGGATGGGTGACCGGGGACAGGAGTCAGGCGATAAAATGGGGGACGGGCGACGAGACTGGGGACAGGCGAATAGACGGGGGTGGGAGACGTGGGACGGGCAACAAGACTGGGGACGGGCGACGAGACGGGTTCGGGTGACGAAACAGGCGAAAGGACGGGCGACGAGACGGGGATGGGCAAGGTGGGACGGGCAATGAGATGGGCGACGAGACGATGGACAGGTGACGAGACGGGGGATAGGTGACGAGACGGGGGATGGGTGACGAGACGGGGATGGGCGACGGGACAGGGGATGGGCGACGGGACAGGGGATGGGCGACGGGACATGGACGCGAAACGGGGGACAGACAATAAGACGAGCGATAAGACGGGGAACGGGACGGGAGACGAGACGAAGGACGGCCAACCAGGTGTGAGCAACGAGACGGGAGACAGGTGGCAGGCGACGAGACGGGCGACGGGACAGGGACAGCCAACGAGATGGGCGACGGGGTACAAGCGACGGGACGGGCGACGGGACGGGCGACGCAACGGGCATTGAGACTGGGGACAGGTGACAAGACAGGGGACGGCCAACGGGGTCAGGCGACGAGACGGGCAATGGAATGGACAGCGGCATAGGTGACGGGACAGGTGTCGAGATGGGCAACGGGACGGGCGATGAGACGGGATGGGCGACGGGACGAAACGGGGGACGGGCAATGAGAAGAGCAACGGGACGGAGGACAGGGGACGGGCGATGAGACGGGGGACAGGCAAAGTGATGGGGGACGGGGGAGAGGTGACGAGACGGGCGATGGGACGGGCGACGCGTCGGGGGACACTGAGATGAAGACGGGTCGGGTGATGGGACGGGTGATGAGACGGGCGAAAGGGGAACAGGCGATGGCACGGGGGACAGGCGATGCGACGGGGGACAAGGGATGGGGGACGGGCGACGATACGGGGACGAGCGACGAGACAGGTATGGGCGATGGGGGTCGGGCGATGGGGGTTGGGTGACGGGACAGGCGAACGAGATGGGCGGGGAAGGGACGACAGGGGACAGGCGACAAGACGGGGGTTTGGGCGATGAGACGGGGAAGGCACGAGACGGGGGACGGGCGATGGGGGTCAGGCGACGGGATGGGCGACGGGACGGCGACGAGATGGGCGACGAGACGGGGACACAGGGCAAGTAACGAGACTGAGGACGGGCGACGAGAAGGGCGACAGAGGACGAGAAGGGA
Source organism: Allobates femoralis (assembly GCA_033576535.1). Classification (NCBI taxonomy): domain Eukaryota; kingdom Metazoa; phylum Chordata; class Amphibia; order Anura; family Aromobatidae; genus Allobates; species Allobates femoralis. Next base: position 9,638,949 of record JARQOC010000004.1, read on the forward strand.
CGGGCGACGAGACGGGGGACGGTGACGAGACGGTGGATGGGCGACAGGACGGGCGACGAGACTGGGGACAGGAGACTTGGGATGGGTGACAAGATGGGGACGAGTGACGAGACGGGAGAAGGGTGATGGGCGATGAGACGGGGTATGGGCGACGAGACTGGGGACAGGAACGAGACTGAGGACGGGTGACGAACGGGGGACGGACAACGAGATGGGAGACGAGCAACGAGAAGGGGGACAGGCGACGAGACAGGGGACGCGAGATGGGGGATGGGGACTAGACGGGGTACATGATGACTGGGTTTGGGCAATGAGACAGAAGATGCTGGACAGGCGACGAGACGGGGACGGGCAACAAGACGAGTGATCGGGGGTCGAGCGACGAGACGGGCTACGGGATGGAAGATAGGATAGGCGACAGGACGTACAACGAGATGGGCGACGAGACATGGACAGGGGACAGGCAAAAGATGGGGGACGGGCAACGAGCAGGGTGACAGGGGACGGGCGATGAGATGGGGGACGGGTGACACGACGGGAGATGGGGGACAGGCGACGAGACGGGGGACGACCGACGAGAAAGGCGATGGGACGGGCGACGTGGGACGGGTGATGGGTCGAGCGATGAGACGGGTACGGTCGACGAGATGGACGATGGGACGGGCGACCAGATGGGCGAGAGGACGGGCGACAAGAGGGGCGACAGGGCATGGGCGATGAGACGGGGGACGGTGACGAGACGCATGGGCGACGCAACGGAACGGGCGACTTTACTGGGACGGGAGACGTGGGATGGATGACAAGATGGGGGATGGGCGACAAGACGGGCGACGTTACGGGGACAGGTGATGAGGCGGGACGAGCGATGAGACCGGGGATGAGCGACGAGACTGGGGAAGGGTTACAGGTGAAAAGACGGGGACGCGAGACGAGGACAGGCGATGAGGCGGGGACGGGCGACGAGACGGGCAATGAGACAGGTTATGTCTCATTGCCCGTCTCGTCGCCGGTCCCCGCCTCGTCGCCTGTCCCTCGTCTCATGTCCCCCGTCTAGTCACCCGTTCCCTTCCCAGTCTCGTCGCTCATCCCTGTCTCATCGCCATCCCCGCCTCGTCACCTGTCCCCATCACGTCGCCCGTCTCGTCGCCTGCCCCATCTTGTCACCCATCCCACGTCTCCCGTCCCCAGTAACGTCGCCCGTTCCGTTGCGTCGCCCATGCGTCTCGTCACCGTCCCCGTCTCGTCACCCATGCCCTGTCGTCCCTCTCATCGCCCGTCCTACGTCACCCATCTGGTCGCCCGTCCCATCGTCCATCTCGTCGCCCGTACCCGTCTCATCGACCGACCCGTCACCCGTCCCACGTCGCCCGTCCCATCGCCTGTCTCGTCAGCCATCCCTCGTCTCGTCGCCTGTCCCCCATCTCCCGTCGTGTCACCCGTCCCCCGTCTCATCGCCCGTCCCCTGTCACCCTGCTCGTTGCCCGTCCCCCATTTGTCGCCTGTCCCCTGTCCATGTCTCGTCGCCCATCTCGTTGTACGTCCTGTCGCCTATCCTATCTTCTATTAGTCGCCCGTCTCGTCGCTCAACCCCGTCACTCGTCTTGTTGCCCGTCCCCTGTCTCGTCGCCTGTCCACGTCTCCGGTCTCGTTGCCCAAACCCAGTCACATGTACCCCGTCTAGTCGCCCATCCCCCATCTCGTGTCTCCTGTTTCGTCGCCTGTCCCCCTTCTCGTTGCCCGTCTCCCGTCTCTGTCGTCCGTCCTCAGTCTCGTCACCCGTCCTCAGTCTCATGCCCAACCCCAGTCTCGTCGCCCATACCCCGTCTCGTCGCCCATCACCCTTCTCCCGTCTCGTCACTCGTCCCCCATCTTGTCACCCGTCCCACGTCTCCTGTCCCCAGTCTCGTCGCCTGTACCGTCGCCCATCCACCGTCTCGTCACCGTCCCCCGTTTCCGTCGCCCGTCCCCTGTCCTCCGTCCTCTGTCGCCCTTCTCGGCGCCCGTCCCCTATCTCGTTGCTCGCCCCGTGTCCCACGTCTTTCGCCCATCTCTATCGCCCATCCCGTCGCCCATCCCGTCGCCTGACCCCCATCGCCCGTCCCCGTCTCGTCGCCTATCCCCCGTCTCGTCGCCCAAACCCTGTCTTGTCGCCTGTCCCCTGTCATCCCTTCCCCGCCCATCTCGTCGCCTGTCCCATCGCCCAACCCACATCACCCGACCCCCATCGCCCATCCCCGTCTCGTCGCTCGTCCCCGTATCGTCGCCCGTCCCCCATCCCTTGTCCCCCGTCGCATCGCCTGTCCCCCGTGCCATCGCCTGTTCCCCTTTCGCCCGTCTCATCACCCGTCCCATCACCCGACCCGTCTTCATCTCGTGTCCCCCGACAGGTCGCCCGTCCCATCGCCGTCTCGTCACCTGTCCCCCGTCCCCCATCACTTTGCTGTCCCCCGTCTCATCGCCCGTCCCCTGTCCTCCGTCCCCTGTCGCCCTTCTCATCGCCCGTCCCCCGTCTCGTCCCATCACCTATCCCGTCTCATCGCCCGTCCCGTTGCCCATCTCGTCGCCCGTCCCGTCGCCTATCCCGTCGTCCATTCCGTTGCCCGTCTCGTTGCCTGACCCCCGTTGCCCGTCCCCTGTCTCGTCACCCGTCCCCAGTCTCACTGCCCATTGCGTCGCCCGTCCCGTCACCTCTACCCCGTCGCCCATCTCGTTGGCTGTCCCCCGTCCCGTCGCCCGTCTCATCGCCTGTCGCCTGTCACCTGTCTCCTGTCTCGTTGCCCAAACCTGGTCGGCTGTCCCTCTTCTCATCTCCCGTCCCGTTCCCCGTCTTATCGCCTGTCTCGTCGTCTGTTCCCCGTTTCGCGTCCCATGTCCCGCTGCCCATCCCCCGTCTCGTCACCTATCCCCCGTCTCGTCATGTCCCCGATCCCGTCGCCTGTCCATCAACTCGTCGCCCGTCTCATCGCCCGTCCCACCTCGCCCATCCCCCGTCCCGTCGCCTGTCCTTTCGCCTGTTTCGTCACCCAAACCCGTCTCGTCGACTGTCTCCGTTTCTTATCTCGTCAGCCGTCCCCCGTCTCGTTGCCCGTCCCATCGCCCATCTTGTCACGCATCCCCATCCGGTCTCCTGTCCATCGCTCGTCACACATCCCCAGTCTCATTGCCTGTCCCATGTCTTGTTGCCCGTCCCGTCGCCTGTTTTGTCAACCGACCCCCGTCCTGTCATCCGTCCCCGTCTCATCGGCCGTCCCCGTCGCTCGTCTCGTCGCCCGTCCCGTCGTCCGTCCCCTGTCTTGTCACCCGTCCCAGGTCTTGTCACCTGTCCCCCGTTCTGTCCCCCGTCTCGTCGCCAGTGCCCTGACTTGTCGCCCATCCCACGTCCCCCATCCCCAGTCTCGTCACCCGTCCCCTGTCTTGTCTTCGTCACATGTCTCCCATCCCGCGTCTCGTTTCCCATCCCGTCTTGTCACCAGTCCCACGTCTCCTGTTCTGTCGCCTATTTTGTCAACCGACCCCCGGTTCATCGTCGTCTCCCATCCCGCATCTCATCGCCCGTACCCTGTCTTGTCGCCCATCCCACGTCTCCTGTCCCACGTCTCCTGTCTCGTCGCCTGTCCCGTCTTGTCTCCCATCCTCAGTTTCTTCGCCCGTCCCCAGTCTTGTTGCCCGTCCCACGTCTCCTGTCCCCCGTCTTGTCGGCCATCCCCTGTCTTGTCGCCCGTCCCCAGTCTCGTCGCCCGCCCCCGTCTTGTCACCTGTCCCACGTCTCCCATCCCCCATCTCGTGGCCCGTCCCCTGTCTTGTCGCCCATCCCACGTCTCCCGTCCCACGTCTCCTGTCTCGTCGCCTGTCCCGTCTTGTCTCCCATCCTCAGTTTCTTCGCCGTCCCCAGTCTTGTTGCCCGTGCCACGTCTCCTACCCCCCGTCTCTTCGCCTGTCCCCTGTTTTGTCACCCGTCCCACGTCTCCTGTCCCCCGTCTTGTCGGCCGTCCCCTGTCTCGTCGCCCGTCCTCAGTCTTGCCGCCCATCCCCAGTCTCGTCGTCTGTCCCCATTTTATCGCCTGCCTCCCGTCCACGGTCACCCATCCCCCATGCCAGCCCCTTTGTAACTGGGGCTAATGTACAAGAAAACAGTTACAGGGGAAGTCGGTAATATACTTCTTTCTTAATGACTGGGGAGCAGCCATTACCGTGCACAGTCAGCCCCGCAGAGCATTGCACAGCCCCGTGTACAGTCAGCCCCGCAGAGCATCGCCCTGTGTACAATCAGCCTCACAGAGCATTGCACAGCCCATGTACAGTCAGCCTCGCAGGCATTGTACAGCCCATGTACAGTCAGCCCCGCAGAGCATTGCGCAGCCCCATGTACAGTCAGCCCCGCAGAGCATTGCACAGCCCCATATACAGTCAACCCCGCAGGGCATCGCCCTGAGTACAGTCAGCCCCGCAGAGCATCGCCCTGTGTACAGTCAGCCCCACAGAGCATTGCACAGCCCCATGTACAGTCTGCCCCGCAGAGCATTGCACAGCCCCATGTACAGTCAGCCCCGCAGAGCATCGCCCTGTGTACAGTCAGCCCCGCAGAGCATTGCACAGCCCCATGTACAGTCTGCCCCGCAGAGCATTGCACAGCCCCATGTACAGTCTGCCCCGCAGAGCATTGCACAGCCCCATGTACAGTCAGCCCCGCAAAGCATCGCCCTGTGTACAGTCCGCCCCGCAGAGCATTGCACAGCCCCATGTACAGTCAGCCCCGCAGAGCATCGCCCTGTGTACAGTCAGCCCCGCAGAGCATTGCACAGCCCCATGTACAGTCTGCCCCGCAGAGCATTGCACAGCCCCATGTACAGTCTGCCCCGCAGAGCATTGCACAGCCCCATGTACAGTCAGCCCTGCAAAGCATCGCCCTGTGTACAGTCAGCCTCGCAGAGCATTGCACAGCCCCATGTACAGTCAGCCCCGCAGAGCATCGCCCCATGTACAGTCAGCGCCGCAGAGCATTGCACAGCCCCATGTACAGTCAGCCCCGCAGAGCATCGCCCTGTGTACAGTCAGCCCCGCAAAGCATTGCACAGCCCCATGTACAGTCAGCCCCGCAGAGCATTGCACAGCCCCATGTACAGTCAGCCCCGCAGAGCATTGCACAGCCCCATGTACAGTCAGCCCCGCAGAGCATTGCACAGCCCCGTGTACAGTCAGCCCCGCAGAGCTCTCTATGCAGCATAACATGGAGCAGGACGGGCAAAGAACTGGAGAGCGACGTCAGACACAGACTGGGGCAGAGCGGATTCCTATTACAATATCAGGCCCATAGGGGCGCGACAAAGGATCCTGGAGGCTGCAAACCACCATGTCCAGGGGACTATTGCATACAGCCCCGGCTTCATCATCATCCTAATGAGGATAAAAACGCTTTTTACATCTTTGAAAACAAGAATTTAGCACAGAAAGGGATTTCTCTAATGCTAATAGGAAGGTGCAGGACATGTAGTGATGGGTTAGGGGCTTCTCGGAGGTGACAGGTTTACTTTAATGCTGCATCGTGTTGCTGAGTTTGCATCTAAATTAAGGGCAAAACTAAATGTGACAGATACATGTGAGATAACAGAACATTCATGAGAAAAGGCGAGGATTCGCTTTTTTTAACTGTTTTCTTTAAAATGTTTATTTTTTAATTATTTATATCTAATATATACAATTTAGTGTATGTTTGTGTATGTATGTATCCTAGCCCCACCCCTCCCTGTAGCCCCACCCCTTCCTGTAGCCACACCCCTTCCTGTAGCCCCACCCTTCCTGTAGCTCCACCCCTCCCTGTAGCCCCACCCCACCCCTTCATGTAGCCTCACCCATACATGTAACCCCACCCCTCCCTGTAGCCCCACCCTCCCTGTAGCCCCCACCCCTTCATGTAGCTCCACCCCTTCCTGTAGCCCCACCCCTCCCTGCAGCCCCACTCGTTCATAGCTCTGCTTCCTTATGGCCCTGCCTCCTACTACAGAGATATGGGAGCAGAACCGAGCAAGGGCTGTACCAGGGCCCCGACCGGCTAGAGGGCCCCTGAAGCCTGCAGGGGGCCCCCAGCCGACCCCCATGACCGTGTGCCAGAGGAGAGGGGGTTAACTGAGGGAAGCTTCCTGCTTCCCCTGGCTGAGCCCGCCCCTCCTCTCCTCTGCTGCTGCCCCGGCTCCCAGGACTCCCAGGACTGTGCGGCGCGCTCGCAGGTAGGAGCCGACGGCTTATAGCACAAAACCAACACCCCCGGACCTCGCCGATGGTGGATAGCCCCCCTAGCCCCCCACCCTTCTCCCGGTCCTCGCTGTCAGCATCACTCGAAAACCATCCCCCCCCGGTCCTCACCATTGGAACCTGCACCAGGGCCCCCTGGTCGCAAGGTCCGCCACTGGAACCGAGCTTACTACAGAGATATAGGAACAGAACCGAGCTTACTACAGAGATAAGAGAGCAGAACTGAGCTTACTACAGAGATAAGAGAGCAGAACCGAGCTTACTACAGAGATGAGAGAACAGAACCGAGCTTACTACAGAGATAAGAGAACAGAGCCGAGCTTACTACAGAGATAAGAGAGAACTGAGCCTACTACAGAGATAAAAGCAGAACCGAGCTTACTACAGAGATAAGAGAGCAGAATCGAGCTTACTACAGAGATAAGAGAGAACTGAGCTTACTACAGAGATAAAAGAGCAGAACCGAGCTTACTACAGAGATAAGAGAGCAGAAACGAGCTTACTACAGAGATAAGAGAGCAGAAACGAGCTTACTGCAGAGATAAGGGAGCAGAACCGAGCTTAATACAGAGATAAGGGAGCAGAACTGAGCTTACTACAGAGATAAGGGAGCAGAAATGAGCTTACTACAGAGATAAGAGAGCAGAACTGAGCTTGCTACAGAGATAAGAGAACAGAACCGAGCTTACTACAGAGATAAGAGAGCAGAACCGAGCTTAATACAGAGATAAGGGAGCAGAACCGAGCTTACTACAGAGATAAGAGAACAGAACCGAGCTTACTACAGAGATAAGAGAGCAGAACTGAGCTTACTACAGAGATAAGGGAACAGAACCGAGCTTACTACAGAGATAAGAGAGCAGAACCGAGCTTACTACCGAGATAAGAGAACAAAACCGAGCTTACTACAGAGATATAGGAACAGAACTGAGCTTACTACAGAGATAAGAGAACAGAACCGAGCTTACTACAGAGATAAGAGAGCAGAACCGAGCTTAATACAGAGATAAGAGAACAGAACCGAGCTTACTACAGAGATAAGAGATCATAACCGAGCTTACTACAGAGATAAGAGAGCAGAACCGAGCTTACTACAGAGATAAGAGAGCACAACTGACCTTACTACAGAGATAAGAGATCAGAACCGAGCTTTCTACAGAGATAAGAGAGCAGAACCGAGCTTTCTACAGAGATAAGAGAACAGAACCGAGCATACTACAGAGATAAGAGAACAGAACCAAGCTTACTACAGAGATAAGAGAGCAGAACCGAGCTTTCTACAGAGATAAGAGAACAGAACCGCGCTTACTACAGAGTTAAGAGAGCAGAACCGAGCTTACTACAGAGATAAGAGAGCAGAACCGAGCTTTCTACAGAGATAAGAGAGCAGAACCGAGCTTTCTACAGAGATAAGAGAGCAGAACCGAGCTTTCTACAGAGATAAGAGAGCAGAACCGAGCATACTACAGAGATAAGAGAGCAGAACCGAGCTTTCTACAGAGATAAGAGAACAGAACCGAGCTTACTACAGAGATAAGAGAGCAGAACCGAGCTTACTACAGAGATAAGAGAGCAGAACCGAGCTTTCTACAGAGATAAGAGAGCAGAACCGAGCTTTCTACAGAGATAAGAGAGCAGAACCGAGCTTTCTACAGAGATAAGAGAGCAGAACCGAGCTTACTACAGAGATAAGAGAGCAGAACCGAGCTTACTACAGAGATAAGAGAACAGAACTGAGCTTACTACAGAGATAAGAGAGCAGAACCGAGCTTACTACAGAGATAAGGGAGCAGAACCGAGTTTACTACAGAGATAAGAGAGCAGAACCGAGCTTACTACAGAGATAAGAGAACAGAACCAAGCTTACTACAGAGATAAGAGAACAGAACCGAGCTTACTACAGAGATAAGAGAGCAGAACCGAGCTTACTACAGAGATAAGAGAACAGAACCGAGCTTACTACAGAGATAAGAGAACAGAACCGAACTTACTATAGAGATAAGAGAACAGAACCGAGCTTACTACAGAGATAAGAGAGCAGAACCGAGCTTACTACAGAGATAAGAGAGCAGAACCGAGCTTACTACAGAGATAAGAGAACCAGATAATAGGCCACTATGGTTAGACAGGCAAACTCTGAGTAAACAAAAACCTATATGACAAATGAGTTATCAGCCCAAATTATGGTATAAAATTAATTAATTTTATTGATACATAGTTAAATACACAAAACATATATAAATAATACATCACTGGATAAAAAACACCACGATAATAATGCATCCAAATATTGCGGATCAGAAACAGGGATCAGAGCCACAGAAATATTAAATGGTAAGCTAATCTACAAGGGGATTTCGCATCCTATATAAGTCAGTAAGACACCTGCATAAATCAATTATTTAAGTTCATGGGGGTTCCCTAAAAAAATATTAATATAACTAAGAGAGATAATAGAGAAAAATATCAATTTCCACTTCCCACAAGCACGTAATGTGGTCCTGAGAGGCTCTATATGTAAAGCTAAAGGGCCATGTGCAATGCAATTAAACACCAAAAAACAACATTAAATGCAATTAAAATCTGCCTATATATAATAGTGAGTAACGAGCCACCTCTTCACAAAACATAAACAATAGTGGTGACAGGAGTGATAAAAAATCAATATCACACATAATAATTCTTTCACAGAAATACCAAAAATGTGAAGGCAGTATGAAGTGACAGAGGTATATTAAACAAGGCAATTTTAAGTGAATGAACAAATAGTTACAGTATGGAACAAGGGTGAACTATAACCCAAAAAGTGGAGCAGTGCACATAAAAGAGACTCTCAGAGATAGCCCAGTGTACATAGAAAGGATGATCACAGATCCTAATCCATAAAACCATGGGATAGAATTAAACCCACATTCTCCCTAGGTAGTACAACATTAATTCCACCACAAAGGAGAGATGTAATTCTCCTATACTAGAACATACACAGATAGCCAAATGGATGAATGCAGGAGTCCTAGATAAGATCCAAGTAAATCCTCATAGATACACCAGCTACACAAGCTACACCAAACACATGCAGCCTCCCATTTATCTCCTGTACTGAGGTGGGACAAGTGTCCAATAAGGTCTAATCACCTCAGTGGAGGTATAATTACCTGTCCAAATATGATGCACCGTCACCCTGACGCGTTTCGCCCTGCGGCTTCTTCCAGAGGGTGCCGCTGATAAGAGGTATTGCCTTTTTATAGAGGAGTGAATGAATGAATAGCAGGTGCGATGGTAATGGCGCTTTGTCCATTGCCGCAGCAACGCGGCTCCCAGGTTCGGCGTCTGACGTCACTTCCCCGGAACCTCCCCCGGACGCGTCACACGGGAGGGCGGGGGAGCGACGTGGATAGACGCGTCCCCATGGAAACCATCACTGCGGCCGCCGGAGCAAGCGCACGCGCACACAGGCAAGGCTAGGAAAGGATGTGTACAAAGTTACACTTACACTATGGAGTTGTGAGGGCTGCGCTCATACCCAAAATGGTCAATATCTACAAAAATAGAGGAGAGTTCTGCAACATACAAACATTCTAGATCATTGAGTGAAAATCCCAATAACCAGAACAAAGTGTAAGTGTAAATAGCAAAAAAAGGGAATGGATTCAAGTGGGACGATTAACTCATCACCATAAATGTATAATTCGTGTATAAAAGCCATTAAATGTATGTGTGTGGGATCAAATCAAAAGCACTGGAATTTTTTATTTTATTAAAGAAAAAGAAAAAATAATAAAAATAAAAAATAAAAATGAATGTAAAAATAAAAATAAAAGATAATAAATAATAAATAAAATGTAAAAAATAATGAAAAATAGAAAAAAAAAATATATATAGAAAAATTATATATGAAAAAATAATAATCAATAAAAAATTGAAAATAAATAGTAAAAAATGGTCAAAATAAAAAAAAAATCAAACAAATAAGTGTTAAATAAAAAATAATAATAAAAAATAATGAATAATAAATAATAAAAAATATTACATTTTTAATAAAAAATTAATATATGAAAAATTATATTCTTTGTAGAAAACAAAAAATACAGAAAAAATTATAGAAAAAAAACAAAAAAATAATATATGTCAATAAATCATTACCAGTCATCATTCTAATCCCAACTGAATCCAAAATCTACAGAAAATGCCTAAAAAATAATTTAACATGGCAATATCTAAAACACACCCAAAAGGGTAAATAGGTTTCTTCATAGAAAAAGTCCATTCTTCATTAAAATTTTATATACGTATATATGTATATATACAAATATACATGTCTCCTCGTCTTCATCCAGGAATCCTATAAAATAATAAAAAGCACCAGAACCGAGCTTACTACAGCGATAAGAGAGCAGAACTGAGATTACTACAGAGATAAGAGAGCAGAACCGAGCTTACTACAGAGATAAGAGAACAGAACCGAGCTTACTACAGAGATAAGAGAACAGAACCGAGCTTACTACAGAGATAAGGGAGCAGAACCGAGCTTACTACAGCGATAAGAGAGCAGAACCGAGATTACTACAGAGATAAGAGAGCAGAACCGAGCTTACTACAGAGATAGGAGAGCAGAACCGAGCTTACTACAGAGATAAGGGAGCAGAACCGAGCTTACTACAGAGATAAGGGAGCAGAACCGAGCTTACTGCAGAGATAAGGAGCAGAACTGAGCTTACTACAGAGATAAGAGAACAGAACCGAGCTTACTACAGAGATAAGGGAGCAGAAGTGAGCTTACTACAGACATAAGAGAACAGAACCCAGCTTACTACAGAGATAAGAGAACAGAACCGAGCTTACTACAGAGATAAGGGAGCAGAACCGAGCTTACTACAGAGATAAGAGAATAGAACCGAGCTTACTACAGAGATAAGAGAACAGAACCGAGCTTACTACAGAGATAAGGGAGCAGAACCGAGCTTACTACAGAGATAAAAGAGCAGAACCGAGCTTACTACAGAGATAAGAGAGCAGAACTGAGCTTACTACAGAGATAAGAGACCAGAACCGAGCTTATTATAGAGATAAGAGAGCAGAACCGAGCTTACTACAGAGATAAGAGAACAGAACCGAGCTTACTACAGAGATAAGAGAACAGAACCAAGCTTACTACAGAGATAAGAGAACAGATCTGAGCTTACTACAGAGATAAGAGAACAGAACCGAGCTTACTACAGAGATAAGGGAGCAGAAGTGAGCTTACTACAGAGATAAGAGAACAGAACCGAGCTTACTACAGAGATAAGGGAGCAGAAGTGAGCTTACTACAGAGATAAGAGAACAGAACCGAGCTTACTACAGAGATAAGGGAGCAGAACCGAGCTTACTACAGAGATAAGAGAACAGAACCGAGCTTACTACAGAGATATGGGAGCAGAACCGAGCTTACTACAGAGATAAGAGAACAGAACCGAGCTTACTACAGAGATATGGGAGGTGAACCTATCTTTCTACAGAGATAAGGGAGCAGAAGTGAGCTTACTACAGAGATAAGAGAGCAGAACCGAGCTTACTACAGAGATAAGAGAACAGAACTGAGCTTACTACAGAGATAAGAGAACAGAACCAAGCTTACTACAGAGATAAGGGAGCAGAAGTGAGCTTACTACAGAGATAAGGGAGCAGAACCGAGCTTACTACAGAGATAAGGGAGCAGAACTGAGCTTACTACAGAGATAAGAGAGCAGAACCGAGCTTACTACAGAGATAAGAGAACAGAACCGAGCTTACTACAGAGATAAGAGAACAGAACCGAGCTTACTACAGAGATATGGGAGCAGAACCGAGCTTACTGCAGAGATAAGAGAGCAGAACCGAGCTTACTACAGAGATAAGAGAGCAGAACCGAGCTTACTACAGAGATAAGAGAGCAGAACCGAGCTTACTACAGAGATAAGGGAGCAAAACTGAGCTTACTTCAGAGACAAGAGAGCAGAACTGAGCTTACTACAGAGATAAGAGAGCAGAACCGAGCTTACTACAGCGATAAGAGAGCAGAACTGAGCTTACTACAGAGATATGGAGCAGAACCGAGCTTACTACAGAGATAAGGGAGCAGAACTGAGCTTACTACAGAGATAAGGGAGCAGAACTGAGCTTACTACAGAGATAAGAGAGCAGAATCGAGCTTACTAAAGAGATAAGAGAGCAGAACCAAGCTTACTACAGAGATAAGAGAGCAGAACCGAGCTTACTGCAGAGATAAGAGAGCAGAGCCGAGCTTACTACAGAGATAAGGGAGCAGAACTGAGCTTACTTCAGAGACAAGAGAGCAGAACTGAGCTTACTACAGAGATAAGAGAGCAGAACCGAGCTTACTACAGAGATATGGGAGCAGATCCGAGCTTACTACAGACATAAGAGAGCAGAACTGAGCTTACTACAGAGATAAGGGAGCAGAAGTGAGCTTACTACATAGATAAGGGAGCAGAACCGAGTTTACTACAGAGATAAGGGAGCAGAACTGAGCTTACTACAGAGAAAAGAGAACAGAACAGAGCTTACTACAGAGATAAGAGAGCAGAACCAAGCTTACTGCAGAGATAAGAGAGCAGAGCCGAGCTTACTACAGAGATATGGGAGCAGAACCGAGCTTACTACAGAGATAAGGGAGCAGAACCGAGCTTACTACAGAGATAAGGGAGCAGAACCGAGCTTACTACAAGCGATAAGAGAGCAGAACTGAGCTTACTACAGAGATATGGGAGCAGAACCGAGCTTACTACAGAGTTAAGAGAGCAGAACCGAGCTTACTACAGAGATAAGGGAGCAGAAGTGAGCTTACTACAGAGATAAGGGAGCAGAACCGAGCTTACTACAGAGATAAGGGAGCAGAATTGAGCTTACTACAGAGATAAGAGAACAGAACCGAGCTTACTACAGAGATAAGAGAGCAGAACCGAGCTTACTACAGAGATAAGAGAGCAGAACCGAGCTTTCTACAGAGATAAGAGAGCAGAACCGAGCTTACTACAGAGATAAGGGAGCAGAACCGAGCTTACTACAGAGATAAGGGAGCAGAACCGAGCTTACTACAGAGATAAGAGAACAACCGAGCTTACTACAGAGATAAGAGAACAGAATCGAGCTTACTACAGAGATAAGAGAACAGAATCGAGCTTTCTACAGAGACAAGAGAGCAGAACCGAGCTTACTACAGAGATAAGAGAACAGAACCGAGCTTACTACAGAGATAAGAGAACAGAACCGGTGACTTCCGGTTTCCGGCGCCTCCATGTGCGGTCGCATCTGAGCCCCGCTCCGCAACCCGCCTCGGTAATCCGCCGTCATCCACAGCATAGCGATCCCCAACGCTGCTCCCCAACACAGGCACGGAGAAGAGGAGGCCGCAGCGGTCACGGAGTGTCCCGAGATGTCCACAATGGACAAGTATGTAACGAGGGGGGGCAAGGAGGGAGACAGAGGCGGGAAGCCGGGAGGCGACCAGGAAAATGGCGCCCATAGTAAACATAGTGCTCAGCCCATACAGAGAGCGCTGCTGGAGGAAGGTGTGCGATCAGCAGCCGGTCATGGCGAGACAGAGGCTGTGGATGAAGAGGCAGTAGGTTCGGGTGATACAGCCAGGGAAGGAGATAAAGAAAGAGGGCAGGAAAAGCCTACAGAACAGGCAATACTGACAACAGAGGCCACTGCTGTGTTACATCAGCCCCAGCTGCATCTACACACACAAGCTGCAGCAGGCTCAGGAGAGAAACCACAGACAATGAGTGGAGAGGATATTATGGGAGGCAGCCGAGGTATGCAGCATATAGACTACAAAAGGCTGGCAAAATAAATGGCCATCTATCTAGCTGAGGAATTTAAACAAACAGTGACTGCATTGGTGGCAACATCAACTAAAGACCTGACTGTGAAAGAAGAGACTCATGAACAACGGCTTCTAGAAGCGGAAACAAGAATAGGGGCCGCAGAAGATAGGATCCAGGAACTTGAAGATCAGATACTGTCTCTGCAACAGCACTCGGCATATACCCATAATAAATTAGAGGACATTGAGAATAGATCGAGAAGGAGCAACTTAAAAATTGTAGGTCTGCCGGAATCAATACCAGTGTTCCAGCTAGACTAAGTTTTTGAGGTCGATTTACCTAAGGCCCTGGGTCTAACGCACAGGTGTAAGACAGAACGCGCCCATAGGATTGGCCCTCCTAGAGAGATGCAGGAGAGGATGACAAATTCGAAACAATCTTCCTCAGCACCGGCTTCCAGAGAACTCAATAAACCCAGACACGCCATAGCGAAATTCCTCAACCACCGGGATAAAGAAGAGATTCTGCGGGCGTACAAGGCGAAAAAGCTACCTCTAGTATTGCATGGACATAAAGTATCAGTATTTGCGGACTATTCAGTGGAGGTCACACGCCGTAGAAGGGCATTCAGTGAAGCGTGCTCATTGCTCTACAGGAAAAATATTCGCTTTCAACTAAATTTTCCAGCGACACTTAAATTTAGATCCAAAGAGGGAGCTTTGCTGTCCTTCTCAGATCCAGAAGAAGCTATGACTGTCATTAGAGATACCACAATATCACCTAGAAGGAACGTGACACCGCCTTGCTCTACAAATGAGACACCAGCTCACCCTAATCCAGATCTGGAATCAGAGTCCGAGCCGGATAGAGAATCATTGAGTACCTATAGACTCAGATCACAATCCCAAATTGGAGAGGGGACGCCGAAGAAAACAATGCCGGGAAACCCCAGACAACAGAGGCAGACGGGAGCGAGATGGCAAAGGAGAAAGTGAGGAAAATTGAAATGAAGCTGATTGAATTCCACATTACCTGGACTTGACGGATCTTGATCCTGACGGAAAAAAGAGTGAAGAAAGACTACATGATGGTTATCGCTGGTGGCTTCGTTGTCTTTTGTCTCCCCCCCCCCTTCTCTCCTTTTTAATTTAAAATTTTTTTTTTTTTTTTTTAATGTCTTTTTTTGCTTCTTTTCCCTGCACCGAAAATGGTAAATTCTTGCCATATGGCTGATATTAAGCAAGAGTAACTATTGCTAAGGAGGGAGGGAAGAGGGGGGGTCTAGGTTGACCAAAAAGAGACTCATCATAGTGGTCAACTTTAAGAGCTGATTTGCAATGGTGGGCTATTTAAATGATTGCTATACTGAGTTATGGCGTTGGAGATATAACAGATTCTTGCTTAACTATATTCTATATGTGGGGCGCAGAGCCGAGGCGGGACGGGGCTATTTTTGCTGAAGGCACTTGAGGGAAGAAGAGAAGTCGCATAATTTGCAGGAGTAGAGCTATTGGAGTATTAAGGGGGGGGGAAGGGAGGGTGGAAAGGGGGAGAAAACAAGTAAAAATGGATATTATCCTTGTTATTAAGTTTCTAGGACATTGTATTATCTTTGTTAGACGTCTACAAGTGTTGATCAAAACAGACCACATCGTTTGTATCTGGATGTATATGAGGAAAAAAAAAAAAATTTGAGACCCCTCAGGGGGAGGCTTCTGATGGTTAGGTGGGTCTCCTGGAATGTTAAGGGTCTGCGTTCCCCGTCAAAGCGTTTGATGGTGTTACGCCATCTTAAGAGGTTACATACAGATATAGCTTTGCTCCAGGAGACCCACCTGGCTGAGGAAGATTTCTTTCGCCTTAAAAAATGATGGGTGGGGGAAGTTTATGGATCAGGTGCGGTAGAGAGGAAAGCAGGGGTATTGATTTTGATCCACAAATCACTGGCGCATACGATCTTATCTACCTCCGCTGATGAAGAGGGCAGAATACTCCACATAACTATACAAATCCATAATGACACGTATACTGTATACAACATATATGCCCCGAATGAAAAACAGAAACCCTTTTTCCAACAATTACAAAATAGGATAATTTTAGACAATGGAAGCAATAAAATAATGGGCGGAGATTTCAACACAGTTATGAGATTAGAAGAGGATAGACGCCCTGTACTACATTCACAACCGAGAAGACAAGGGGGAGAGACACAGAGAATGAGAGTGTTTTAGAATCCCTGGTGAAGACAGCTGAATTGACTGATACATGGAGAACAGTGAATCCACTTGGCAGGGAGTTTACACACTTCTCGCACCCCCACGGGTCGTGGTCCAGATTAGACATGTTCTTCGTGTCGTCTAGACTACTTCAGCAGATGACGGAAGTCAAAATTGAGGATATGCTGGTCTCGGACCATAGCCCGTTGGTGCTGGAAACCAGAGATAAATTTGAAAAGGGCTCAGATTATCTGTGGAGATTCCGGGATACGTTTGTGAGGGAAGAAAATTTCCTGAAATTACTTGGAGAATGGTGGTCGCACTTCGCTATTGACAATATGGAGCATAGATCAGACCTGGGTTTGTACTGGGAGACAGCAAAGACGGTCATGAGGGGACACATCATGGCCTATAGTATGAGGATCAAACGACAGATTAAAGAAACGTTTGTTAAAACCAGTATAAGGGTGAGGGAAGCATATCTGAAATACCAATCTACAATGGCGGATCCCGACAGAGAGACATGGTTGTTAGCAAAGAAAGATTTTGATATCTGGGCGGGAAAAAGGGAAGACATATTTAAAAACAGACTAGAACTAGAACTCCATAAATATGGAGACAAAGCAGGACGCCTGCTGGAGCGATTAGCAAAAGGCAGAAACAACTCCTCCCCTATCCAAGCCATAATGGACCAGCATGGTACCATCTGGAATGACCCCAAGAAAATTTCCCAAGTGCTAGGCAAATTTTATGCATCCCTTTACGCGGAAACGAACATGGAGAACCCAGAAGGCCTTGCCTGGTTAAACAAAATTGAAATGCCAACCATTTCTCAGGAAGACATTCAGTTTCTTAATGGCCCAATCTCCATTGACGAGATTGAGATGGCTATAAAAAACTTAAACACGGGCAAGGCCCCTGGGCCGGATGGTTATAACGGTGCTTTCTACAAAGCATTAAGGGAACAGATTTCACCGGTCCTCTGTGATCTATACAATGGGATACTACAGGGGGCTTCAATACCGGAGAGAACGAATCTGGCCTACATAAAATTAATTCCTAAAACGGGAAAGGCGCCCACTGATCCAGCGAGCTACAGACCGATTTCTTTAATAAATCAGGATCTGAAGCTCCTTTCCAAAATATTGGCTGATAGACTAGCAATGATCCTACCTAAATTAATACCCATACATCAAGCAGGCTTTGTAAAGGGAAGATCGACAACCACAAACATACGAAAAACGATGCTTATGATGGATATCATGGGGAAAAAAGCAAGAGGAGAGGGGGGAAACCCAGCCATGATCACTCTAGACGCCGAGAAAGCATTCGACAATGTCAAGTGGTCATGGCTGGGTAGAGTGCTAGACTCTATAGGGTTGGAGGGTCCCTTCCGGCAATATATTTGTGCCCTTTACAACAGGCCTAAGGCTTGTATAAGTACACCTGGCTTCCTGTCTGATTCCTTCTTTCTTCAGAAGGGAACACGGCAGGGGTGCCCACTATCACCCCTTCTTTTCAATTTAGCCATAGAACCTCTGGCCCTATACCTGGAACGTCATAATGTGTATGAAGGATTCAGAGTAGGAGAGAATGAGATTAAACTCTCGCTTTTCGCTGATGATGTAATCTTATATGTCCAAAATCCAGAAAGAGACCTTCCGGTTGTATTGTCAGAAATAGAGGCGTGGGGTAGATACTCAGGATTTTCTCTCAATAAAAACAAATGTGAAATCCTGTTTATGGATCCGGGAGAAGGCTCACGGAAAGGGAAATATTTTTGTGGCCTGCCAATAGCAAAAGACAGTATAAAATATTTAGGGATACATTTAGCTAGAACTAGTGGAGTGACGTATAGACTTAATTTTTCGCCAATTATAGTTAAGATTGAACAGGAACTGGCGAGATGGGAGGGGCTGCCACTCTCTCTGATGGGTCGCTGTCATTTACTCAAAATGGTCAGTTTTGCAAGATTGCTTTATCCTCTTCAGACTGTCCCAATGTTGTTAAAACATGTCGATATAACGAGGCTTAATAAGGCTTTTACCAGATTTTTGTGGGGGGGCAAGAAACCCAGGTTGGCCTTTAGAGCCCTGATTCAACCCAAACAGGAAGGAGGCTTACAACTCCCAGACATCAGGGGTACAATTTAGCGTGCATTTTACGAAATGTACTAGACTGGATTAAAGGCACAAACAAATTTTCAGATATAAAATTGGAGGGAGGATGGGCCAAGCCCTGGGACTTGTCCGCCTTATTACACTCCCCATTACCTTGTCTTCCTGACAATCTGAAAAATACAGTAATATACAGGGATACTATTACAACGTGGAAAGAGATTAGGAAGAAGCTTAAATTGTCGTGGAAGATCTCTAGACGACTTAACCCATGGAGATGCCCGGATTTCCCGCTGGGTCGAGAAAACTCCCTGTTTAAGATTTGGAAAGATAAAGGTGTCCATATATTAGAGGACCTCATGAATTTCCAGGAAAAAAGATGGTTGACTGAGAGGGAGGTATTATCTACATACGATCTGCCCCAGTTCCATGGCATACAGTTTCGCCAGTTGAATCACCACCTCCTTTCCCAACTGCGGGACCTTTCCGGAGAAATTGATAATAAATTGTGGTCTGAGTTACTAGACATACCGGAATGCGATGTGTCGATTACCTCATTATACGCCAAGTTACAGCAAGTTCTAAGACCGCAGAGGAGAGGGAGGTTCTTTGGTAGCTGGCGTAAACATATAAATGACCCAGAACTCCCTCAGAAAATTCTGGAAGGGTGGGGACTTGTTAGACGCTATATAATAAATGAGAGATGGAGAGATTCTCAATTTAGAATTATGAACGGCACTATTAGGGGTTTTAATATACCTCCTTCTCAGACTAACCAGGGAAGATGGGTTCATTGCCCAAAATGCAAGACATCCATGACGGACCTGGAACATGGCCTGTGGTCCTGTCCCGATTCACAGAGGTTTTGGAAAGGGATAGAACAGTGGACCAAGAAAATTTGTGGCGATATGGAGAGCTTAGACCCGTTGCGATGGATTTTTCATTATCAAGCTAATCCCGACACTAGCAGACACCCACATATTTTGTGGCACTATATTGCATTGATAGCCAAAAGGCTTCTCCTCCAACATTGGCTCAATGACAGACCTCCAGACTTGTCTCAGGTCAGAAATTTGATGCGTCACACATTGACACTGGAGTCTCTAGACACATTACGTAACCCAAGTAAATTAACAAAAAAATTATTTTTCAAATGGAGAACATTCATTGTAAAGGAATTCACAGACGGTGAAATAGATAACTTTATGAGACCTTTCCGTTCCACAGAGTGGTATGCCTTGGAGGTTCTGGGTGGTACATTGGGTAGACTGAGATGTGATGTTTAGGTGAATTCAGGGAGACTAGATGTCGAATAGATGTTCTATAATACAAATTCAATAATGATATAATACAATGTCTTGTATTTTTGTTAATTAAAAATGTCATAACTTGAAGGGGATATCCAGGGGAAGGGGGAGGGAGGGCTAATAACAACCATGGTTCATGTTTGTAAACAGACGTTTATTTATGTACCTAATTGATATATTCAATTTCTACGCAAGTTTTGTTGGATATGTGTACTAAGATTTTTCAATTTCTGTGAACTATGTTGATACGCAAAATTCTAATAAAAAGATGGTTAAAAAAAAAAAGAGAACAGAACCGAGCTTACTACAGAGATAAGAGAGCAGAACCGAGCTTACTGCAGAGATATGGGAGCAGAACCGATCTTTCTACAGAGATAAGGGAGCAGAACCGAGCTTCCTACGGAGATAAGGGAGCAGAACCGAGCTTACTACAGAGATAAGGGAGCAGAACTGAGCTTACTACAGAGATAAGGGAGCAGAACCGAGCTTACTACAGAGATAAGAGAACAGAACCGAGCTTACTACAGAGATAATGGAGCAGAACCGAGCTTACTACAGAGATAAGAGAACAGAACCGGGCTTACTACAGAGATAAGGGAGCAGAACCGAGCTTACTACAGAGATAAGAGAGCAGAACCGAGCTTACTACAGAGATAAGAGAACAACCGAGCTTACTACAGAGATAAGAGAGCAGAACCGAGCTTACTGCAGAGATATGGGAGCAGAACCGATCTTTCTACAGAGATAAGGGAGCAGAACCGAGCTTCCTACGGAGATAAGGGAGCAGAACCGAGCTTACTACAGAGATAAGGGAGCAGAACTGAGCTTACTACAGAGATAAGGGAGCAGAACCGAGCTTACTACAGAGATAAGAGAACAGAACCGAGCTTACTACAGAGATAAGGGAGCAGAACCAAGCTTAATACAGAGATAAGAGAGCAGAACCGAGCTTACTACAGAGATAAGAGAGCAGAACCGAGCTTACTACAGAGATATGGAACAGAACTGAGCTTACTACAGAGATAAGAGAGCAGAACCGAGCTTACTACAGAGATAAGAGAACAGAACCAAGCTTACTACAGAGATAAGAGAGCAGAATCGAGCTTACTACAGAGATAAGGGAGCAGAACTGAGCTTACTGCAGAGATAAGGGAGCAGAACCGAGCTTACTACAGAGATAAGAGAGCAGAACCGAGCTTACTACAGAGATAAGAGAACAGAACCGAGCTTACTACAGAGATAAGAGAACAGAACCGAGCTTACTACAGAGATAAGAGAACAGAACCGAGCTTACTACAGAGATAAGAGAACAGAAGCGAGCTTACTACAGAGATAAGAGAGCAGAACCGAGCTTACTACAGAGATAAGAGAGCAGAACCGAGCTTACTACAGAGATAAGAGAGCAGAACCAAGCTTACTACAGAGATAAGAGAACAGAACCGAGCTTACTACAGAGATAATGGAGCAGAACCGAGCTTACTACAGAGATAAGAGAGCAGAACCGAGCTTACTACAGAGATAAGAGAGCAGAACGGAGCTTACTACAGAGATAAGGGAGCAGAACGGAGCTTACTACAGAGATAAGGGAATAGAACCGAGCTTACTACAGAGATAAGAGAACAGAACCGAGCTTACTACAGAGATAAGGGAATAGAACCGAGCTTACTACAGAGATAAGAGAACAGAACCGAGCTTACTACAGAGATAAGGGAGCAGAACCGAGCTTACTACAGAGATAAGAGAACAGAACCGAGCTTACTACAGAGATAAGAGAACAGAACCGAGCTTACTACAGAGATAAGAGAGCAGAACCGAGCTTTCTACAGAGATAAGAGAACAGAACCGAGCTTACTACAGAGATAAGGGAGCAGAACCAAGCTTACTACAGAGATAAGAGAACAGAACCGAGCTTACTACAGAGATAAGAGAGCAGAACCGAGTTTACTACAGAGATAAGATCCTCCTGGAAACATTGACTAAAGCAAATAATGAATCCTACGTCCCCACCGAATACAGGGAATTCTCTGTCTCCGCCCTGAAAAACAAAAACATCAAACAGGGCCGGAGCTCAGGAGGAATATTAGTCTGGTACAAAGAGGAGCTCCATGAACATATCAGAGCCGTGAAGAGAGGAGACAGCCACATCTGGATAAGAATAAGCCGCTCCATCCTCACCTCCCAGGCCGACATCTACTTGTGTGCAGTGTAGAGTTGAGGCCAAAAGTATTGACACCCCTGCAATTCTGTCAGATGATACTCAGTTTCTTCCTGAAAATCATTGCAATCACAGATTCTTTGGTATTATTATCTTCATTTAATTTGTCTTCAATGAAAAAACACAAAAAGAATTGTCCTAAACCAAATTGGATATAATTCCACACCAAACATAAAAAAGGGGGTGGACAAAAATATTGACACTGTTAGAAAAATCATGTGATGCTTCTCTAATTTTTATAATTAACAGCACCTGTAACTCACCTGTGGCACCTAACAGGTGTTGGTAATAACTAAATCACACTTGCAGCCAGTTGACATGGATTAAAGTTGACTCATCCTCTGTCCTGTGTCCTTGTGTGTACCACATTGAGCATGGAGAAAAGAAAGAAGACCAAAGAACTGTCTGAGGACTTGAGAAACCGAATTGTGAGGAAGCATGAGCAATCTCAAGGCTACAAGTCCATCTCCAAAGACCTGAATGTTCCTGTGTCTACCGTGCGCAGTGTCATCAAGAAGTTTAAATCCCATGGCACTGTGGCTAACCTCCCTAGATGTGAACAGAAAAGAAAAATTGACAAGAGATTGTGCAGATGGTGGATAAAGAACCTCGACTAACATCCAAACACGTTCAAGCTGCCCTGCAGTCTGAGGGTACAACAGTGTCAACCCGTACTATCCATCGGCGTCTGAATGAAAAGGGACTGTATGGTAGGAGACCCAGGAAGACCCCACTTCTTACCCCGAGACATAAAATAGCCAGGCTGGAGTTTGCCAAAACTTACCTGAGAAAGCCTAAATCGTTTTGGAAGAATGTTCTCTGGTCAGATGACACAAAAGTAGAGCTTTATGGGCAAAGCATAGAGTTTACAGGAGAAAAACATAGAGTTTACAGGAGAAAAAAAGAGGCATTCAAAGAAAAGAACACGGTCCCTACAGTCAAACATGGCGGAGGTTTCCTGATGTTTTGGGGTTGCTTTGCTGCCTCTGGCTCTGGACTGCTTGACCGTGTGCATGGCATTATGAAGTCTGAAGACTACCAACACATTGTGCAGCATAATGTAGGGCCCAGTGTGAGAAAGCTGGGTCTCCCTCAGAGGTCATGGGTCTTCCAGAAGGACAATGACCCAAAACACACTTCAAAAAGCACTAGAAAATGGTTTGAGAGAAAGCACTGGAGACTTCTAAGGTGGCAGCAATGACTCCAGACCTGAATCCCATAGAACACCTGTGGAGAGATCTAAAAATGGCAGTTTGGAGAAGGCACCCTTCAAATATCAGGGACCTGGAGCAGTTTGCCAAAGAAGAATGGTCTAAAATTCCAGCAGAGCATTGTAAGAAACTCATTGATGGTTACCGGAAGCGGTTGATCGCAGTTATTTTGGCTAAAGGTTGTGCAACCAAGTATTAGGCTGAGGGTGCCAATACTTTTGTCTGGACCATTTTTAGAGTTTTGTGTGAAATGATCAATGTTTTGCTTTTTGCTTCATTCTCTTTTGTTTTTTTCATTGAAGACAAATTAAATGAAGATAATAATACCAAAGAATTTGTGATTGCAATCATTTTCAGGAAGAAACTGAGTATTATCTGACAGAATTGCAGGCGTGTCAATACTTTTGGCCACAACTGTATGTAGCCCTTCCAGACTCTCCATGCTTCAACCCAGACAGCTTTGAGACCCTAAAAACTGAAGCTTCCCACTTCCAGACTCTGGGCAACGTTCTCATCTACGGAGACCTCAACGCATGGACGGGAAGGGAAAAAGACTATCTGATCACTGATGGAAACATCTATATATTTGGAGCAGATACCGACTGTACAGTCAATAAAAGCGTCAGAACACTGCTGAACCTATACCGAAGCCTGGGACTTTGTATCCTCAATGGCCGCACCAGGGGAGACTAACTGGGAAGACATACCCTAAACTCCCATGTGGGCAGCAGTGTGATAGACTATGCCATCGCAGATATGGACCCTACAAATATTGGCGCCCTATAGTCACCCCACAAACACACCTGTCAGACCACAACCACTGCTTCTATACATCAAATCCACAAACAAATCCTCACAAACCGCGCAAAAGACTGGCCTCTTTAGCCTGCCGCCATCCTTCAAATGGTCCAAGGTGTCTGCCCCAAAATATAAAGATGCCATCAATAGACCAGAGATCAAGGAGAAGCTCCAACACTTCCATAATAATGTGTATGAGCTTAACCCAGAAGGAGCACAACTGGCGGTAAGGGACCTCAACAACATTCTGTATGCCATGGCGGAAATGTCCGACCTGAAAAAAAGCATCAACAAGAGGCCGAGTAACCAAATCCCAACAACTGGTTTGACAAAGAATGTAAGACCATACGGAAGGCCCTAAGAATGGCTTCAAATAAAAAACAGAGACCCAAACAACCCCACTTTGAGAGAAGCCGACCGCACCATACAACAAATTACAAAGCCATCCTCAGAAAGAAAACGCAAAACCACATCTCCACAAACGCCTCCAACTCTGAGACGCCTGGAAGACAACAAATTCTGGGAACTGTGGAATCACCTTTGATCTAACCAGAAAAGCAACAGCCTCCACATCCAGAGCGGCCACATCTGGCTCCAGGACTTCAAGGACCTTTTACAAAGACATCCCAAGTGAAGACCTGAACCTGACACAGAGCTTGTGAAAAAACTGAAAGATATGGAGGAAAAGATCAAAGATTTCCAAAATCCTCTGGATACACCAATCACACTGCCAGAAATAACAGAAAGGATCACACAGATAAAAGGTAAAAAAGCCAGTGGTCCAGATGGGATCCTCCCAGAAATGCTAAAATACAGCCGCCAGACATCCAGGCTGCAATAAAAAAACTATATAATATCGTACTGCAGGCTGGCTGCTTCCCCAAAATCTGCAACCAAGGCCTCATAACCCTGATACACAAAAACGGGGACAAGTACGACCCAGCAAATTACCGGGGGATATGTGTCAGCAGAAAACTGGGTAAACTCTTCAACAACACCCTGAACAAGAGGATCCCCACCGAGCACAATGTCCTCAGCAAGAGCCAAGCAGGGTTCATGCCGAACCACCGCACCACTGACCACATCTTCACTCTGCACAGTCTCATCAAGAGCCACGTCAATAATACAAAGAACAGGAAGATATACGCTTGTTTCGTGGACTTCGAAAAGGCCTTTGACTCAGTGTGGTACCCAGGACTATTCTTAAAACTGCTGGGGAGCGGAATAGGAGGCAAAACATATTATGTCACCTGAAGCTCCTACACTGAGAACAGCTGCAGCGTGAGGGTCAATGGAAGGAGGACAGACTATTTCCAACAAAGCCGAGGAGTGAGACGGGGCTGCAGCCTCAGTCCAATGCTCTTAAACATCTACATCAATGAGCTGGCGATGGCCCTGGAGTCCTCCTCAATTTCTTCTGTATGCCGATGACCTCGTGCTGTTATCCCCAACCGAGAAAGGCCCCCAAGATCATCTGAAAATCCTAGAGGCCTTCAGCAGCACATGGGCAATGCCAATCAACCAGAAGACAACTAATATCATGGTGTTCCAGAAAAGAAAGCAGAAACCTGCTGGCCATCCTTCCTTTGTGATAGACTACTGTCCACTTACAGAAACCAACAAGTACACCTGCTTGGGCCTAGAACTCAGCCAATCAGGGAGCTTCAAGCAAGCCATAGAGTTATTGAAAGACAAGGCATCCAAAGCCTTCTATGCCATCAAAAGACGTCTGTACCACTCAAGGCACCAGTAACCGTCTGGCTACAAATCTTTGACTCCACCATTGCCCCAATCCTTCTATACGGCAGTGAGGTCTGGGTCCCAGTCTCATACCCAAACTGGTCAAAGTGGGATGCAGGGCCAACTGAAATATTCCCCCTAGAGTTCTGCAAGCATCTTCTCCAAGTCCATCGGAGCACATCGAAAAGTACCTGCCAAGCAGAGCTGTGCAGACTCCCTCTACACCTCGAGATCCAGAAGAAGGCACTGTCATTCAAGGCTCATCTACAAAGCTAGCTTCACAGACTGCCCATATCATTGATGTCCTGTCTGAATCCTGTTTAGAGGTATGCTCACACATTAGCAGGTTTTAAATACATCAGCTAGGTAGGGACTGCTTCAATCAGGGTTACCTTGTCGACGGTGAAGCAGCTTAATATACCTTTTTTGCAAAAAACGTATAAACCAAAAACCCTGTTTTTGACATTTTTCTGACAGCAGTTGCTAGCAACTTGTATTTTTATTATAACATTGTTTTTGTGTGATTTTTTTGTGTGGATTTTTGCACTCAGTTTTTTAGTTCAGTTTTGGTGGAGAATGGACGCGGTTATGCAGACGCGTTCATAGTGTGCACGGCTCATATTTGTCTGCGTTTTTGATTATTCCGGCCCTGCAGGAAGAGGGAGGTCTCCACCCCTCCTTTATGACTGTGCATACAATAGCTAGCTTCACAGACTGCCCATACCATTGATGCCCTGTCTGATTCCTGTTTAGAGGTATGTTCACACATAAGCAGGTGTTAAATACATCAGCTAGGGACTGCTTCAATCAGGGTTGCCTTGTCGATGGTGAAGTAGCTTATTGTACCTTTTTTTTTGCAAAAAACGTATAAACCAAAAGCCCTGTTTTTGACATTTTTCTGACAACACTTGCTGGTAAATGTATTTTTATTATAACAGAGTATTTTGTGTGATTTTTTTTGTGTGGATTATTGCACTCAGTTTTGTCATTTACAAAGCAGTAGTCCCTGCTCCTACCATCACAAAGCCTTCCTACAACAGGAAGCCTCCTAACACAAAGTACCCAAAGCCTCCCAACACAAAGTAAACAAAGACAGCCTGACCAAGCCACCAACCCACATGACCTGACAAAAGGTGAAATCCAGAAGATGGTGCACAAAGGCAAAGAGGAATATCTCAGCATCTGGAGGAATGACATAAACAAATCACAGAAACTGACATATACCAGAACCTACAGAGGGAGTGCAAACTGGCCCCATGTCTAGAGAAACTGGAAAACCCCAAGGAGCGACTCTGAGCCGGTACAGACTGAGCACCCACAGCCTACTCATCGAATCAGGCGGCACCGACAGAACTACAAGCCCCGAGAAAGCAGACTGTGCCAGCAGCGCCCCCCCCCCCAGGAGGCTGTGGAGGATGAGGCCCACTTCTTGCTGAGGTGCCCTAAATACTCCGCATTGAGGGACAATCACTTCGAGAGACTGTCCGATCTCCTCCCAGACTTCACCTCCATGGAGGAGGAAGAGAAACTGCAAATACTACTGGGGGAAGAGGAAAGTGCAGCAGCCATAGCAGCACAATATGTCATTGCCTGCCAGATACTAATAGGAGACTGATATGCCATAGACTTCTGTACCCCACCCTGGACACATCCCTATTCCCCAACTAAAATCCTGATATGTCATGGACTTATATACTCCACCCGACATGCCCATACAACTAGGTTGATACATTTTATACCCCACCCCGCACATGCCACTACTCTCTAAAAGGATCCTGAAATATCCTGGACCTCTGTATACCTCCCTACTTCCAACTCCCTACCTCCATCCCCCTATTTTTACCACTTGCTTTGGCAATGCTAATATGTACTTAGTCCTGCCAATAAAGCTCATTTGAATTGAATTGAATTGAGAGCAGAACCAAGCTTACTACAGAGATAAGACAGAAACAGAACCGAGCTTACTACAGAGATAAGGAGAGAACCGAGCTTACTACAGAGATAAGAGAACAGAACCGAGCTTACTACAGAGATAAGGAGCAAACGAACTACAGAGATAAGAAACAGAACGAGCTTACTACAGAGATAATGGACAGAACCGAGCTTACTACAGAGATAAGGAGCAGAACCGAGCTTACTACAGAGATAAGAGAGCAGAACCGAGCTTACTACAGAGATAAGGAGCAGAACCGAGCTTACTACAGAGATAAGGAGCAGAACCGAGCTTACTACAGAGATAAGGTAGAGCAGAACCGAGCTTACTACAGAGATAAAGAGCAACAGAACCGAGTCAGAGAGCTTACTAAGAGAAACAGAGACTATGCGGAGACAGAACCGAGCTTACTACAGAGATAAGAGAAGCAGAACCGAGCTTACTACAGAGATAAGGATGAAAGAACGAGCTTATACAGAGATAGGGAGCAGAACAGAGCTTACTACAGAGATATGGGAATATGGGAGCAGAAGCAAGCCGTGCCAATCTTGGAAGTGTATTTTATTATTATTAGATTCAGCTCCGATGCTGTCGCATCGGGAGGGAGGTGATGTCACGATGGGGATGGGCTCTGGTGGCCATCTCTCACTATGCACTCTCTTTCCCCTGTGCGCTCTCCTGCCTGCCTGCTCTCTCTCCCCTCATGTGCTCTCTCAATTGTGCTGTCTTCCCCATGGGCGCCCTCTATCCAGTGTGTAATGTATGTAATTAAAGGTATTTTTACTTAAAAACCTGTTTCTGTGTTTATTTTTATTAATAGTGATTAATTTCCTGGTAAAAAAAAGTGTAGACTTCACTGTATTTTCTATTGCCAGCGCAGATAAACCAAGCATCTACTGGCTGCTGACTCCGGCTTTATTTAAAGTTATTTAAATAAATAATTTAAAAAAAATTTGCGTGGGCACTGCCATATTTTCTATTGCCAGCCAAGGTAACCCAGGCATCTAGGGGCTGGAATTCTCAGTGTGGTAAGGACTAAGCATTTTGGGCTCTCCACGCTGAAAATTGCGGCCTTCAGCCACTCCAGAATAGGCGCATCCATGAGAGACGCCAAAACTGGCGGTTACCCCACTCTTCCAGCTGCCGTGTAGAGGTGGCAGACTGGGTAATAAAGGGGTTGATGTCAGCTTTTTTTTGGCAGCTGACATCAAGGCCTATTGCTAATGTCGCAGAAACAGAAAAGACGTGGCACATAAGGGAGCAACACCACAACACTGAGTCAAAAAGTGTATAAAAGGAAAAACTTTATTAATGCACAATGTAGGGAAGAATAAAAACATTGGACCGCATATAGAACAATCACAGGAGTATGTACCAAGGCAATATTATAATGGAGTACGTGACATGTGTAATTATAGGCATACAATATATAAAGTAGTCACATATGGACCAAGGATTAATGGTCAATCGTTAAAAACAGTATGGAACATATACACAGTGTGAACAAAAACCCGTATGTTAATGTTAGCAGGTGGCAGCCCACATCAAATATTAGAATGGGTAATATGCACACAGATGACAATTGTTCAAAGGACAGTTGTGCTTGGGTCAGAAGTTAGTAAGCTGACAGGTGCCACTCAACTAGGACAACATCAATTGTATGTTAATTATAATTATATCTGTAAAAGCAGAATAGTAGTACAGGGCGCGGAGTATCCGCTAGCGGATGGTGCATCTGGAGAAGTACTCATACAAAAGTTAGCGGGGGTGGGGTATATACTGAACCCGCCTGGTGCCAGATATCACTGAGAAACAGGGTCTGAGCTTTGTCAAAGAGTGGCCGGAGCCCTCTAGTTTACCCAGATGTGAAAACAGCTGTTGGGGTATATGGTGACCCTGAACCCATATGGGGGAATCCGTTACAGTATGGCCTGTCAAATAGTAGATATCACGAGTTATGAGGTAATACAATAGAAAAAATGGCACATAGAAGTGTTCCAGCAGTACTGCTAGAGGGACATGCCTGTATTTATAAGTGCAACAGCCAGCTGGGGAACCAGGGGGTGGCTTTATTAGCCCACCAGGTGCAACAACATATATAAGCAACAACAAGATATGAACAACCACACATGACCATATGTGAAATTCTGTATCAAATCTAGGTCTGAGAACTTGCTATTTACCTTATGGAGAGGAGTTTTCCTGCAACCATAAGAAGACAGTTAAGTAGGTAAGGAGATTTAAAGCCACATCCGTCTTCTAGGAAATATGCAAATTTGCACTTCAGTAAGGAAGTGGATGAACTCCAGCGCCACCTTTAAGTAGCTCCTCAAAGTCATAGTCGCTTTTTAACAAGGTTTTTAATATGACTAGGCACTGGAGTTCATCCACTTCCTTACTGAAGTGCAAATTTGCATATTTCCTAGAGGAGGGATGTGGTTTTAAATCTCCTTACCTACTTAACTGTCTTCGTATGGTTGCAGGAAAACTCCTCTCCGTAAGGTAGATAGCCAGTTCCCAGACCTCGTCTTAGCCCACTCACACAGCCAGATCATAATATCCCACACATTACACTGATGAGGGGCAGTTACCCCGAAACACAGCATCTGTAGTTTGGGGTTCTGATCTGGCACAAATCCTCTAGTCATATTAAAAAGCTTGTTAGAAAGCAACTATGACTTTGAGGAGCTACTTAAAGGTGGCACTGGAGTTCATCCACTTCCTTACTGAAATGTAAATTTGTATCAAATCTAGACATAAATACATATATGAGAACACATAGGCCACAGCTATATATGCACAGAGCACAACTAATGAATACAATGCAAGTAGACAGTATTATAGGCACATTGTAAGCGTGGTAATGCAGGGGTTAATAAGGACCGGTGTGGATACACGTGCTGTGCCTGAGCCCCCCACACCCTGTCAGGTGTATTAGCCCAGGAGGGGTCAGGAACAAGCAATCGACCGTCAGGTGTAAAGTTACCCAGTTGCCCAGAGGTTACCACATGGTCAGAGTTGTGAGGTTGCCAGAGCAAGGTAGAAAGGGAGTCAGACCAGGGAGCACCCAGGCTCCACGCGTATCGCTGCTGGGGCACAGCTTTGTCAGGGGAAGTGATCACATTGTGCAAGTAAACTGCATTAAATATCTTCTCATTAGAGGACTAATGGGTACCAGCAGTTTGCTGGTGCCGCCGCAGACCTGTAGTGTGAGTGTGGTCACATGATGGTTGTCTTAGCGACCGGTATACAATGTCGGTGACGACTTCCTGTCCAGACCGGAAGTATGTCATAGTATACCTGTTTACCATGGAGAGGAGTCATGTGACAGGGAGGAGCAGTGGGAGCGCTGCAGTACATACTCCCACACTGTTTTGTTTTTTTCCCTCCTTCCCGCGGTCTGAGAGGCTAAATGAATATAATAAGTTAGAGAAATAATGATATGAAGTGGCGGTCTAAGGAGGATCACACAGGAGGCATGATAGTATGACAGAAAGCTAATAATAATAATAAACCATAACAAAGATACAAACAGGACATTGTCCATAGAATAGTCCTGTGCAGGGGAAGAGCACTGTTAGTGTACAACGTATATTCCACCATAGTTCCACTGGTCAATAGAATTGGTTTAGAAACAATATAATGGCAGTGTGCAGGAACGAACCATAATAGGTGGTTGGTTATTGGGGACCAGCAGGAGGAACATAATGTAATGACCATGTCACACACATTTGCCTTGTGAGAAATGGACAGTCCAAAGCAACAACATGGTATAGGTCCACCCATCCATGCTGGTATCAATATACACCTATGATAGAATTGGTTAACTGACCGGGCAAGGTGTGTACATGGCACGGTCAATGTTTGACTGCATGATGTCACACCGACCATATATGTACCCAAGGGGGTATAAGGTCTAATTGTACATATGAAATCTGGTATGTTCTGGTGGCATATGCATTATTAAGTTACCAGTATACATAGACAGTTTAAAGTACGGTGGCCCCAGAATTTGTATTATGAGCAGCGTCAGTGTTGTTAGATGAATAATTGGAAAAACCAAAAACGTCATGTTGAGCCCACTAGTGCCATGGTTCGCTGGCCTCTGCTTAACAGAGGTCAATACAAGGTGTCATGTTTTACTACCATCAGAATATGCAGGACTAAGGCATCATTAGTATATCATCACCCACATCACTACAGAAATTCTATTGTACGGCACTGTAAGTCAATAGCAGTAATCAGATGAATCTGTCGATGGACAGAGAGACCCTGACAATGGTCATATGAGGTTGGATCCAGGGAACGGTCTTGGTGCAAATACCAATGAAACCCGCTGCCCCATATAGCCCCAGGAGCATGCATGTTTACCAAGTTAATTGCCGGGGGTCAAGTTTACACCCAACCATGACCAAGAGCATGGGGACGTGGGCCCACATCACAGATGGAACATGGTACTGTAGCCTGTTAATGAAATGTAAACATATAAAGACAATAGCCCTGCGTACTGGGCAAGTTGACCCATCCCAAGAGTGGGACCACCGAATCAAGGAAGCCAGTATCTGCAGTGTATCAATCATGGTACAGTGTTATTTATTATTAATGTTATTGCACATAGACGTAAATGAACAAAGGCATGAGTTTAGTATGAGTGTCACGGCGCATGCCAAGTATGCACACCAGGGGCGGACTGGCCCAGGTGGTATTTCCCTCATTTAGGGCCGGCCCAAACTCACCCCCCCCTCCGCTCCTCCAGTCCTCCGATAGCACCCCTCCCCGGCTCCTCACCTAGGGCTGGCAGGAACAATCTGCCTCCCGGAATTAGAAGCACCAGCCCGCCCCTGAGGACATCATAATAGAATCAAAAGGCCAGACTGCCGTCAACACGTCAACCAGTGGTTGATGGAAAGCCACATGGTGTTGCCACCTTATAAGCAAAGCATGTACAGAAATTTTGTGTAACCATGAAAGGGAAACAATAGACTTAGGGTACAAGAAATGGGCTGCCACCTGTATGGGAAACTAAATTCAAAGGTAGTATAACAAGAGGGTTAATAGGTGGGCCAGTGTATCCCATATTTCACCATCAACCAGAGATTCATTACAAATATATACAGGGTAGTAAGGGTAGTTAATTCAATGGCAATTTAAGACATTAGGCCTCATGTCATATTCTGACCAGGGCCTAAATAGGAGTAGACACAATGACCAGGGGAGGGGAGTTTGTTATTGTCCAGTGGACCAACGGGACCAAGTATAGACCAATGGTCTGTCTGTGTAGGTAACTACCCGGAGGGTGAACGGGATAAGTCACTGGAGTACAGATGTTCCCCATATCAGGACAGTCCCGGAGGGGGAGTTAACAACTCAAATGGAGGACAAGGGCAAATCGATTCCAAATTAAGAGTCCAATGTAAGGGTCACAGTAGTCTTTGTCAGATGATCCATGAAGCATAGGTGGATTGAAAGTCCAGACTTCAATCACCCCAGGAAGACGGGGAATAGGAACTCTTCGTTCAAGCCTGTGGGGAATAGAGAGTTTAATTGGTAAATCCGACGTGATTCCATGCGTATGAGTTGTTTTGTGGTGTCTCCTTCCCTAATAGTGGTCTTCACAGAATCCAAGCCTACCACCCTCAAACCCCGGGGGCTGCTATGATGGAAATTCGAGAAATGTGATGCTATGGTGGTCAGTTTGTTACCTTTCTCCCGTTCACTCGCAGCCAGGGTGATGGTGGTGATGTGCCTCTAAATCCTCTTACGTAATTCCTGGGTTGTTTCTCCAGTATAAACACGATCACAAGGGCAAATAATACCATATATGACGTTGGATCTTTTGCTATTGCTGAAGCCATGTAAAGGATGCTCCTTTAAATCCTGGGGATTGACAAAATTAGAGTAAGTGGGCGTCATATATTGGCACACGATACAGGCTCCACTGGAATGACCCATGCAGCCTGATCCCTCACCCCAGGGTGGTGACTGCCCGTTTGAAATGGCTTACAGTGACCCGGTCCCTCAGATTGAGTGCTCGGCGGGCAGTAAGCAGTGGACGATCCTCGATGAGACCCCCCAGCCTAACGTCAGAGGTTAGAATGTTCCAATTTTTTCACAGAATATGGCTTACCTCTGTCCATTGGTTGTTGTAGTCTGTTATAACTCGAAGCCGGGAGTCATCACGTCTGTCCTTGGAGCAGAGAAGAGTATGCCGGTCACTGTTCTTTGCCCGTGTGAAGTCCGGGAGATAACTTTTTGTGGATAGCCCCATTCGACAAAACAGTTGGTCAGATCCTTGGCGTGATCTTTAAAGGAAGAGTTGGAGGAACAATTGCGTCTGGTGCGGAGGAACTGGCCTACCGAGATGCCTTGTCTCATGTGTTGTGGGTGGAAGCTAGAAAAATTGAGAAGAGCATTAGTGACTGTTGGTTTACGGTACAGAGTAGTCTTGAGTGTGTCTTCTTCACGATATAACTCGAGATCCAAAAAGATAGCCCTCTGTGCCGAGATGGTGTAAATAAGGAAAATATCACGGTATTGGCCTCTTGTTTCCGGTCCGTACTGAGCTTGCGCCGGCGTCTTCTCCTGATTCGCAAAGGCGCCTATCACTCAGTCATCCAGCGTCAATAGCGTATGACGCACTTCCTGTCTACACATAGATCCATATAAATCCAGTGTTCACTACGCAAATAGCGTAGATAGGTGGCCTAAGTCCCGGAATCACGGCAAATAACTTCACATATTGTTCAAATCCTTGATTAATACATCAGTTGTATAGGCAGCATAGATTACTGCACTAATACCATTAGTACTACAAGAAAGGGACAATTAATACACAAATAGATTTCTACCCAAAATCTCATCTATTCCACAAGAATCATAGTGTACACAATATATACTGATCATATTCACAAAGAAGGGACGGCAAGCATCTTAGTCACAATAATAATAAAGAGTAGTCATACTTATATCTACCTCCATTCCATGTTATATTGTACTCTCTATATGGGGTATGGATAAATATTACATTTGAATAGCCATATGTCTTCAAATAAAGATGGTATCATTCTCAACTAGCACCACTCTATATAATTTGTGACCATGACCTTTAAATGGAATCATAGTGCAGAAGATGCACCGATAATGCATCCACTTCAGTAATAGTACATCATGATACACTAAAAATCAATTGTCCCACCTTAATTAAATTTAGCATTATTCTTCAATAAATGTCTATCTGCCACATATTATACCATTTCTCAATTAGAATTCCACAATACCTATATGACTCCCCTTTAAAGGTTTCAATCAAAGGTGTTCGGATCAACACTATCTCCAGAACAATAATTGATGTTAAAATCTGAGATGAGATTAAAATCAAATGTTAAAAACAAGCGGAAGGAAATCTGCAAGAAAATATCACAGACGTCTATGTAAGTAGACAGCTCCATTGGTCAGTCAATGTTCATAACTTTTGGAGTAAGGGTGTCAAGCTCAAATATCCACCTTAATCCCTTCTTTTTTAATAAAGCCAATCTATCACCTCCCCCACTACGTGGAGGCACGTCATCTATTACTCTGAAGTGTAATTGGTTAACCGTATGGCCCATGTTAGAGAAATGCCTAGGGATCGGTAGTTCTGTCATCCCCGTTTGGATTGTACTCTTATGTTTGCTTGGTAAACTCATAAAGTCCCATGGCTTCCAGTATCACCTGTACGCTGATGACACTCAGATCTATCTCTCTGGCCCAGATGTCACCTCTCTCCTGTCCAGAATCCCGGAGTGTCTATCAGCCATATCTTCCTTCTTCTCCTCAGGCTTGCTAAAACTCAATGTAGACAAAACCAAACTCATCATCTTTCCTCCATCTCACACACCTTCCTTACCAGACCTATCTATCACAATAAATGACATCACACTCTGCCGTGAAAGATGATGGGGAAAAAAGGTGCGTCACGGTCCGCGCTGCTCCAGTCCAAAAATACTCAGAAGAGAGTCAGAGTTTCATCAAGCAGATTCTGATTCTTTATTCTCCCACTCCAACGCGTTTCGGCGCCCCTCTTGTATTTATACAGTAATTTGACTCTGCCCTGTCCTTCAAACCGCACATGCAAGCCCTTGCCACCTCCTGCCGCCTCCAACTCAAAAATATTTCCAGAATCTGTCCCTTCCTCAACCCTCAATCTACTTAACTACTAGTGCATACCCTCAACATCTCCCATCTCGACTACTGCAACCTCCTCCTCTGTGGCCTCCCTGCTAACACTCTTACACCTCTCCAATCAGTCCTTAACTCTGCTGCCCAACTAATCCACCTCTCTCCTCGCTATTCCTCTACTTCTCTCCTATGCAAATCCCTCCACTGGCTCCCAATTCACCAGCGTATCCAATTCAAACTCCTAACATTGACTTACAAAGCTATCCACAATCTGTCCCCCCATATATCTCTGAACTAATTTCCCGATATCATCCAACTCGTAACCTCCGATCTTCCCAAGGCCTTCTCCTTTCCTCCACACTTGTACGTTCCTCATCTAACCGCCTGCAAGACTTCGCCTGAGCATCCCCCATTCTCTGGAATTCTGCACCCCAAAATGTCTGACTGTCCCCCACACTCGGAACCTTCAAGCGGAAGCTGAAAATTAATCTCTTCAGAACAGCCTACAACCTGCAATGACCACAGTGCCACCTTACCACCACTGGACCCAATGCTCCACCACCACTAGACCTGGGGCTCCCCCACCATTGGACCCAGTGCTCCACCACCACCAGAGCAGACCCAACCTACTGTCTCTCTCCCCACTGCCCTGTAGAATGTAAGCCCACAAGGGCAGGGTCCTCTCCGCTCTGTACTTGTCTATCACTGTTAGTTTGTTCATTGTATTTTTAACTTGTTTGTATGTAACCCTTTATCATGTACAGCACAATGGTATCAATGGGGCTCTATAAATAAATAATAATAATATATGTGTTGACCCACTGCGTCACGTGACCCGCCGTATGTGTATATATGTGTGTGTATCCCCGCCCTGTCACATGACCCATCGCGTGTGAGTATACATGTACATATGTGTGTATACCTGGACCCGCTGCATCATGTCACCCACCGTGTGTGTGTATATGTGGCACCCCTGAGGGTCCAGTCATCACAAAGGTATTGCACCTCAGCCAGAGGTGTGGTACCCCACTCTCGGGTAAGAAGGGGACACTACCCAGTACCCACACACCAGCACCCAACACCACATCACTCCAGGCCAGGCCAGACTGGAGGGAGGGACCAAGGTAGAGGGTGCAGGTGGAGAAAGTAGAAAGGGGAGCACCAGGAAGAAGTGAGGCAAGGGGTGACAACAAAAAGAACGTGACTGACCTAGGAGACATAGAGAACAGTTTTGAGGAGTTGGAGAGAGGAGTCAGTTGAAAGAGGACGTGACATAGAGACGTCCTAGGGCAGTGATGGCGAACTCCAGGCCTCGAGTGCCGCACACAGTCCAGGTTTTCAGGATTTCCTTAGAGTTTGACAGTTGGACATTTGATTGCCAACTGTCAAATGCAATGGAAATCCTGAAAACCTGGACTGTGTGTGGCACTCGAGGCCTGGAGTTCGCCATCACTGTCCTAGGGACTGGAGCAGTTAGAGCTTGTCCTAAGACAAAGAAAGGAGAAGACGGACTGAGGAGTCAGTGAGGAGCTCCAGAGAAACAGAAGGGGTCCCAGGGGCACGGGAAGTGAAGATTACACCCGTGGCACCTGTATCCAGGCTGACGGTGACCAGAGTCTGGTGGAGGGACTGGGCTGCAGAAGGGGACGGGCCCCAGATTAGTGGAGTGACAGAAAGACTCAGCTAGCAAATCAGGGGCTGTGGCAACTTCATGTGCAGCAGCCCAAAGCCACACTTAATTGTTGAAAATGCAGCCCATAGGGTCAAGAGGGCAAGGAAGATGTCGCCCGACAGGACCTGTGGCTACTGACTCAAGACACTGAGTGTGAGGCGCGGGGCAGGAGGGCGAGAGCCAGCGCAGAGAGTCGACACGGGAAGGAACATCAGAAGGGGGTCCCGGTAAAGTGTTCCCAAGCTATCCGAGAGTTGTCTGGAAATACCTGGAGTCTTGCTTGTCTGAACTGTGAGTAAAAACACCAAAAAGATAGCCATGAAAAACATCCATTGCACTTAGCAGGAGGCTGTTAGCTCCACTGAGAGGCAACTCAGGTGTCCTCATACCTTCGGAGTTCCTGAGGTGGACCACGGACACCCAATCGATTGAGCCGGCTCTTAGGATTCAGTTCTGTGAAGGGTTGTCTAGTAGGCTCCAGGACTCCATGGCTCAGTACTCTGCTCCAGAGTCGCTGGAGGTCGCTATATCCTTTACAATCAGAATAGATAGACGCTTCAGGGAAACACTCACCCGGCCCCAACCCCCCTTGTTCTCCCCATGGAGGAGGTCCCACAGGTGCAGGTGGATTAACCTATGCAGATAGGGGGGTGTCCCGTCATGTTAGGTCGCCTGTGGATTGCCGTGGGATGGGGGCATGTTTTTACTGTGGTCTTAAGGGTCACTTCTTGAATGTCTATCCATCTATCCCCAAACAAATGTGGCGCCCCTGCTGTCTGGTCGCCACAAGGCATACTGCACCCACTCCACGGGTGTGGTATTCCTGTTCTCAGGAAATGGGATGGTAAGTCCAGATACCAACAAAAGCACCCAACACACCAGTCAGGGGGATAGAGGGAAGAAAGGTGGAGGGTGGGAAGTTAGTACAGGTCAGTCAGAGTGGAGAAGGAGGAGTGAGGATCTGGAAGAATTGAGCAGTGTGGAGCTCGTCCTGGGTCCCAGAACAACAGACTGCAAGTGAGATAGAGGGAGCCCTAGGGGCACGGGCAGAGAGCGATCCATCCGTGCACCCTAATCTGAGTTGGAAGGAAGGGCTGGTTGGGAACCAAGGTACCGGCCCTGAATGTGGTGAGGAGATTCCAAACTCCAACCACAGAACCGGAGGCCACTAGATCTGGAGGAGCTGTGGCCAACACCCGACACATCTGCCAAGAAGGTAGCTGTACTAGGGACAGGTGACTTGGTACCGGTCACCCGACAGGACCCGTGGCTGCTGGATTGGGACACTGTGTGTGGAGGTGCGGGCAGGAGAGAGGCGGACAGTTAGTGCTGAGAGAGAGCAACCCATGAGAGAAAGGAAGATAAGGAGGTGTCTTGGACAAGTTATCCCGGTTCTTTGGGGACTATCTGGACTGAGACTTGGCAAGGACAGTATCCGGTGGCATTGCTGCAGAGAAAGCCAAGTAAACTGGGTATAGAACTCAGAACTGTATGTGGGCCTGTTCATTTCCTGCCTGCGGAGCGGTAGACTGATAAGCCATACAGGTCACCAGAGACCTGCCTGAGAAACGCTCTGATCCCCCTCTCCAGCCAGAATAGCCCTGCTGGCCTACCACCACCAAATCCCACACTGGTTGCTCTGGGGAACCGCTCCGCCCGTGGGGAGCGATACCATCCAAGCTGCAAATCCATCATCACCAGAGGTCCCCCATCACAGCGTCGGCCATCAATTGCTGAACACTATGGGTGGCGTCACGACAACCATTCCCCCAATTCACCTTTTTCCCCTTATGAACATTTATTGACACCGCCAGGGTCATGGAGCCGGGTCTTGACCCACATGACTCCCCAGCAACAACTGTAGCCCAGTTCCGAGTACCCCACGGACTTGGGGAGGCGTGTCAAAAACATCCCAAAAGACATCTCTCGCAGGTTGTGTGGAGGTTGGCGACCTGGGTGTGTATGTTTCCTCCATTTTTCCCTCTTTTCCGGTTGCTATCCCTTCGGGACAAAGAAGGGATCCCTTTCCCACTTTTCAGGATTATGTAAGGCCTCGGTCTCTCTTTCAGGGCTCCGTGAGAGGAGTTGTCCATACCGGGGACCCGGCTCCTGAATGTACGGTTCATAAGTCGGTTCTGTCAGAGGTGTACACTCCCAATACACTATCTGAAGAGCCGCCCTCCCCAGGTCGTTTTGAGGAAGGCAACCTAGGCGTATACATTTCCTCTATACTTCCCTCTCCTCCAATTAATGTGCACAAGATGCAACTGGAGAGAAAACACATGGTTTCTCCCTCTGCCCAGGTTCTTTCTGGACCTATGTCCCCCCCTCAGGAGAGGTGGTGGGGGGGAAGGGTTGCCCCTATGGAGGTTTTCCATTCTGAGGTTGGGAGTTGCAGGTTTCGGGGTGACACCTCGATTGTTGGTCCTTTAAAGGGATGTTCACGTTTTAACAGACGCATGCTTGGTAATAAACGTGCAGGTCCGGACCTGTGTGTGGGTGTCCACTAATGTCAAGTGGACGTGTGCTTTGAGAGCTCTGGGCTCTGGGTTTTTCGGCCCGTATCAGGTGACGGACATTGTTAACCCTTCGGTCATCTGGTTGGAGCTACCCTCAGTACTTGATACCCGTATCGCATTTCACAGGTCATGGCTCAAGAGACGTGTCTTGTCTCCGGAGCCAACGTTTGCTACATTTTTACTTTATTGCGCAGGTGATATCCTTGAGGGACAGAAGGTTACGGAAGTGAACCCTGAAGTTCGTGGCGTCCTTTCCGTAGGTGTCATCCTGACTAATCCACTCTTGTGGGTCTGGAGACCCCTCGTTAAAGGGGTGGGGGGGTACTGTCACGATGGTCTCTCTTACCTGGGAGACTTGTGACTGGTTTTGAACCTCTGTCTCATGTCTATATTGAGACTTCATATTAAACATGCTTTCTTCTAGCAGTTGAGGAGTGAATGTCAGCCTCTGCTGCCAGCAAGCTATCTAGGTCTTGTCCAAGTGTGGCCATTCTGTGATTACTAATTCCCCTTTATATATCCCTTGGTTCCAGCATGCTCTGATGGTGATTGAATTCATTCTGGCCAATGCTTCCTAGGTGAAGGAAGCCTTCTGGAGAACCTTCTGCTGCTAATGCTGGCTTCACATTGCGGGTCAGATCCGATCCGAGGCTGTCAGGGTGAACCTGACAGTCCCAGACTGGATCAGCACACAGAACCAGAGGGTTAATATGCCCTCCAGTCCAGTGTGCACCCGGACACAGCTGCAGCTGCTGATGAATCAGGATCGCGGCTGGCAGGGAGCTTGCCACAGTCCTGAAACAACATGCAGCCGCAGGTGTCCGGTTCCTGGATCCTCCCGGACCGATGCAATCCGGCCCCATAGGCTCCCATGTTAGGGAGCGCCGTATTGCCCCGGGCGAATCCAGAACAAGGCAATTAAGGCAATTAGAGGAGATGTTCTCCTCTCGGACACAAAAACGTTGCAAGCAACGTTTTTGTGTCCGTGAGAGAATTCTGAATTCTCCCGGATTGTCCTGGAGACATGGAAACCAGATGGCAGAGAGCTGCCATCCGGCTTCCATCTGGCCCCATAGGTGAACCTGACAGCCTCGCATCGGATATGACCCGCAATATGAAGCCAGCCTAAGTCGTCTGCTGTCTGGAGAAGTGGCAGCAGGCGTGAAGTTGCTGCCTTGTTGTTCCTTGTCTGTCTTCCCCTTCCCTCTTGTCTCCTTTATTGCAGTAGTGGGACTAGCGCTCCTGTCGACCATTCCCTATTGAGGGATAACATCAGGGCCAGCGAGGGCTTAAGGTATCTTGCTCGGCGACGAGTTGAAAGAACTTGTATAGGGACGGTAGGGAGATCAGGGCACAGCCGCAGGTGAGTGCAGGAGGTCACCTCTCCCTCGTTTCTTATGAGCAGGGCCCCTCCACTGTATTTAACATAGATGGCTCTGCTACACGCACATGTAGACACACAGCTCTGCTACATGCACACTACACATAATACACACACAGCACTGGTACATGCCTAATTCATGCACATACAGACACACGCAGCTCTGCTACATGCACACTACACATACAGATACACATATGGCTCTGTACTCTGCTACATG
This sequence comes from Allobates femoralis, assembly GCA_033576535.1. Classification (NCBI taxonomy): domain Eukaryota; kingdom Metazoa; phylum Chordata; class Amphibia; order Anura; family Aromobatidae; genus Allobates; species Allobates femoralis. Next base: position 9,680,498 of record JARQOC010000004.1, read on the forward strand.
GACACTACATACCCAGCTCTGCTACATGCAGAGCAGGATAGAGGGCAGCTGAATGTGAGCGGTGTTCCTCTGCTTCCGCACACAGACAGCTGTGGGCCCTCTCACTGCTTCAGGGACCCGGCATCTGCCCGGGTATTTCGGGTGCTGGTGCTGGGCCTGCTTAAAACTATCAGACACCTACAAATATTCATTGAGAGATGATGGAACGTTGCATCCTCCTCCCTCCGGAGATGATCTGTCGCGGCTCCTGAAATGTCTGTTTTAGTAAATACTTGTATTTCCCATGAAATGAGAATTCTGCAGAATCGTTTGTCTGCATTGTGCTGATCATCTTGGAGATGACAAAATAGACGACCACTATCCCACTTGTCATGTCTATGGCCAACTTTAAAGGGATTGTCTACTTCTGCAGCTAATTTTGTTATTGTTCCAATGCAATTAAAAATAGAAAAAATGAAACATTTTTGCAGAGTCTTATTAATAATCATCTACTGTTTTACGTATACAGCTCAAATACAGCCCTGTATGTCTATGGGTTTGGATTATATAGAAATCCACCGTTGCCTGATGATGCAGTGATACTTCCTTCTATTGCACATTACTTATTACTGTAACATTAGCATTTGGTTGGAGAGGTGTGGCCCTACTTCCCTCCATTAGGTGTTGCAGAAAGAGTTAATTTCAGACTCTGTTTGGACCCCATGCAGTAAGGACTTGCTGTGCTGTGCTTGTATCTGCTGCTGTTTACTTCCATAGGAGCTGCTGGGTTTTCCTCACCCGTGGATGGAGGTAGAAGCTTTTAGCCAAAGCTTGATCAGGAGCGAAGGGCTAGTGTGTTGGCCTGGACGTCCTCACCTTCAGTGGTAATTTAAGGATCAGGGTGAGCCAGGGACTCCCAGTCTAAGGATCAGACTAGTTCCGTAGTTCGCCTTGCCCATCTTACCATCTTGCCTCTTGATTCCCTATCCACTATACCACCCTGTGACAATTTATCAATATTTGTTAGAAGGAAATTGGGAGACATGGAAGGTGGCATTAAAAGGAAGCAAAAATTCCATTAATCTGGCTCTTGTGAGTTGGCTAATCCTGCGAACCAGAGGTCAGGATTAGCTCAGATTAGTCTGAGCGATTATCTAGACCTTTGTTAAATCTATGGCGTCTTCTAACACGTTTAGTTGGTTAATCCACAAATTTAAAGGGATTATTCCCCATGGCCAAATTTCTGGCCATATGGCTTACAGTGACCTGCCCAAATGTCAGTACATATGTACATACAGTATATACATATATACACCTCCACATAACATACATAATGATACAGGGTTGTGTCGAACTATTCAGATTATTTCCAACTTCATGTCGTAAAAACTCTTACAAGTGATCCCTTTAAATAGGATCTTTACATTGCATTATTCACTGTTGGATAGTAAAGTCTCAGATGTTACGAGGATCATTACTGTGATCTCCAGTGATTGTTTGCAACTCAATATCAAGTCTTGTGTTCTCCAGCAGCACCACCACAGGACAAATGAGGCATTGCATGGTTCCCATTGATATAATTAGGTTGCTTATGTAATACTAGACGGGTGCCCGATTCTATTGCATCGGGAGACTGTAGAACGTGTGAGATTATATATTAGGGGTGGGGGTCAGGGAGAGTCGAAGCCCCTCTTGCATGATTATACTGGACGGGAGTATATATCAACATGCCCACCAAGGAAGCCGGCCACGCCCACCAATAAAGCCAACCCCGCCCACCATAAAGGCGGTCATGCCACTAACCTGGAAGCAGCCCATACTTTTATTACATTATTGACTGGGGGGACCAATACAGCCACCGCTACACCCGGACCACTACTGTGCATGAGCGGGTGTGCCAATATAGCAGCCACGTATAATGTAATGAGCAGGGGGACTAATATTGCCACCGCTACATACAGCGCACTACTGTGCATGAGTGCTGTGCCAATATGGCGGCCACATATATTGTAATGAGTGGGGAACCAATATGGCCACCGCTACACTCAGTGCACTACTGCGCATGAGTGGGTGTAGCAATTAGTTTATGGCAGTACTGATCATGAACCTAAAACAGGGATTTTTGTGTACTCACCGTAAAATCCTTTTCTCCTAGCTCATCATTGGGGGACACAGGACTTCTGGGGCCACGAGAGGTGAAAGCGATTTGGAGGCCGGGATGCGAATTCTATTTTGTAGCCTGATGACACCAGTTCTCTGACCCAATTGTCGTGCACGATAGTGAGCCATGAGTGGCGCAAGAGCTGGAGATGTCCGCCTGTTATGTTGGTGTTGGGGAGGAGGGGGAGTCATGCGTTGAACCTTTGTGGTTTTGTGCCCTTAGAGTGGGTTTGTTTAGGGCGGCTTTTCCAGGTTCGGTTGGTTTTGAAAGAGAACGGGGAGCTGTTGGCCCCATGGGTAGGCCGACCAGCGCTTGTGTTAACGGTTGAGGCGGGCCACCTTGATGCTCCGTGGGGTGCTTGAGGGCGTGAGTGTGACTGTGGTTGGCAAAAAGGCCACTTGAACCTTTGCTTTTCCCCCTGTGGTTTCAGAGATGAGTTGATCGAGCTTTTCGCCGAATAGGCGACCTTCTTGGTAGGGAAGATTTATGAGGGATATTTTTGATGTTGCGTCTGCGTGCCAGCCCGTGAGCCAGAGGGTTCGGCGTATGGAGATGGAGTTTGCTGCTGCCAGTGCGGAGCAGTTGGCTGGGTCTATGGACGCAAGCAGGAAGTACTGCTGTGTTCTTGCAAGTAGTTCGAGCAGGTCGGCTGGGTCCTGGTCAGGGTCCTGCAGTGTTTCATGTAAGGACTGTATCCAGGACACTGCTGCTTTGGCTACCCATGCCATATGGAACGAGGGAAAGAGGGCTGCTCCTGAGGCCTCAAAAATGGAGCGATTGTCTTGTTGACAGTCGTTGGAGTCTTTGATAGACGAACTATCGGAGAGAGTAAGGTTTTGTTAGCAAGCCGCGACACAGGGGGGTCAACGGCTGATGACTCAGCCCATCTTTTGTGATGCTCTGGCACGAAGGGGTATTTGGCTTCGATGGCCTTGCGGCCTGCGAAGAGCTTCTCTGGCCGGTCCCTGTGTCGCTGGATCATGTCGTTAAACTCCTTGTGGTTAGAGAAGACTCGACGAGGACGTTTAGCCTTTGTGAACGAGAAGCAGCGCTCTGGGGTGGTGACATGATGGTCCTTAATGTTCGTCTTGTTAACAGCCTCAATCAAGCTGTCAACCATTGCCTGGGTGTCCGTGGTCTCACTCTCATGAGATGCATCTGGTTCTGATAGTTTCCCCTCGCAGAGTGATTCAGACCGGTGCCGAGGTGAAGGGGAGCGGGACCTGTCACTTAGGGGTGACGTGTCGGGAGTTCATCCCTGGGACGGGCTGGTATTAGTCGGGCTTCTGGTGGGCAGGGGGGGCCGAAGGCTGGGAATGTTCCCTGCTGGAGTGGGAGCGGTGACGTTTGTGCTCACTGGCTGTGTAAGGATCAGGACGGGACTGCAACATTTGGACTATGGAGTCTAGCTGTTGCGACAGTCCCATACCCCATCGAGGGATGTCAGTCGCACTGGGAACTGCGTCAGTGGTAGTCTCAGTGGGGCATTCAGGTTAACAGTCCTTGCAAAATTGGGAAGAATGTTTGCGTGGGAGCGGGGTCTGGCAACTGGTGCATGATGCCTCGTTCCCTGCATTGTTCTTGTTTTTCTCTCTGGAAGGTGTGGGATCTGCCATAGTGTACCAGATTACTGTTAGCAATGGCACTGCAGTGTACTAAGTGGTTTGCTAAGAAGGCAAACGAGTTGCCACTGGGCAGGGGTGGTAGTCTGCAGGGAAGAGGGTTTCCTAATGGAGCTTACCCAGATCCTGCTTCCCTTTTTGTCGTGTTGTCCATGAGGTGCTGAGATTTTTCTCTTGTGGAGGCACCGGAACAAAGGACTGTGAAGTGAATGTGTCCTGGAGTAGTATGTGGGCTGTGTGCGGCCCCCCTTGGAAAGGGGTTAAACCCACCCCACCTTAGTACATGGCCACGCCAGGGGAGGTCTAGTCAGGTATTAGCTGCAGGTATCTTACCTGGAGGCTGTACATTTGGGCAGCTGTAGTGTGCAAAATGCTTTGTTTGGAAATTCGCACCGGTTTTGGGGGTGTAATGTGAGGTTGTGCCCATTCTAAATGGCCTGTTGTGTGATTGGCTGGCTGCCGGTTGAGGGCGTGTGAACCAGCCCCTTTATGGACGTCGTGGCTGGGGCTTCTACTTGTCCCTGAGCGACGTGCTCAGCGGTCAATAGCAGTAGAGGGGGGTGGCCGCTTCATTGCGCCCGCCCCTATGACGCGAGGCGGTGATGCATCATGTGGCCAATCAGAGGGGAGCTTGACCCTGAGTCAAGTGCTCAGCGGCCAATTGCGGTGTTGCTGGCCGCGTCATCGTGCCCGCCCCTATGATGCAGGGTGGTGATGCGGCATGCAGCCAATCAGCAAAGAGTGTGGGCGGCGCTTGGCTGCAGGCCCAGATCGGGGTCTAGAGTAATTTTAGCTCCCGGGAGCGGCACCGGGTGCCTGCGGTGGCGGCTGGCAGTCCTGGGTGCTTCGGCCCCATGCCCTCGGTGCGCACCCCGAATATACCAGCGGTGCGCATCCCGGCATGGAGCCACTGCGGCTGGAGGGGGGATGGCAAGCCTGATACTGGTGCCCCGAGGTGGATAGAGATGCTGCAGCCACTGCTGCACCGGATCCCTTGGGGATGGATCGGTGCACAGTGGCTGCTGGTTGATGCCCTCAATCACCTGCTCCTTTGTTGGAGGAGGTGAGGTGCTGCGCCTGTGCCCATTGCGTCCCCCTGTCCTGCAGGGGGGTACAATTATGCCCTGTGGTTGCTGCTGGTTCTGGGGCAGGGAGAGCGGAGCCCTTTATGGAGATCCGTCATCCCTCAATGGTGTGCGCTGCCTTGGGGTCCCCCATGCTCTCAGGAGAACTGTGCCAAAAATAAAGAATTAAATGGTCAAAGCAAAAGGTAAAAACTAAGAATAAAAATGGTAGATGTAGTCTGAGCTACAGACCGCATGTGCCTCCTTGCAACACTAAGCTTAAGTGGTCTACGCCCACGTACGGGTGTATACTGCAGGAAGGAGGGCTTAATTTTAATCTCTACTTAGTGTCGCCTCCTAGTGTCAGAAAAGCATACACCCATGGTCCTGTGTCCCCCAATGATGCAAAGGAGAAAAGACAGTTTCTTTCCTGCAGCCTTGCCAAGCAGCACACCCTCCCATTGGGTAAGGACTGATATTGAGTTGTAGGATTGCTACTTCCAATAGGTGACACTAGAGTTCAAGTCCTCTTCCTCTCTGAAGAGATCATTTGCATTTTTAGTTTCCCAGCGTAGCATTACAGGTGTTTAAGTCTCCTCACACTGGCATGTGACTCTCCATAAGGGGAAACCTTACCCCTTACATCCCACCCATAGGGGACTGATAGTTTTGTGATGCCCCTGGCTCTGCTCCATCACTATCTGCCCAGGAATACATCTGATATTGAGATTTAGACTCCGGGGGATTCACAGATGATTTTCTCTGACCTCGGTTTTCCATATCACCTCCACAAGTTCTGTTATATAATCTGTATTTCCTATGATCCGGCCAGGAAGAACGGTGTAAACAGGCGGAGGTCAATGGGACTGAGACATAATGAATACATCACTCGCTCATTAACACAGACTTATCCATTTACTGTATATTTAGTGGATGCACATGTGTGCGGCGCTCGCCATACTGTTCAACTGGAGTTATCGAGACACAGGAAAAACACTACAATTCCACTGCAATGTACAATAAAGGAGCCGGGCACATAGGGCGACCATAGTCTTACCCTTCCTGCCATGTTTAGGGAGGACAATGTATGAAGCAACACTCTCATGACTTCTTAAAATATGTATGTACACAGTGACTGCACCAGCAGAATAGTGAGTGCAGCTCTGGAGTATAATACAGGAGGAGGTAACTCAGGATCTGTAATGTAATGTAATGTACACAGTGACTGCACCAGCAAAATAGTGAGTGCAGCTCTGGAGTATAATACAGGAGGTAACTCAGGATCAGTAATGTAATGTATGTACACAGTGACTGCACCAGCAGAATAGTGAGTGCAGTTCTGGAGTATCATACAGGAGGTAACTCAGGATCAGTAATGTAATGTATGTACACAGTGACTGCACCAGCAGAATAGTGAGTGCAGCTCTGGAGTATAATACAGGAGGTAACTCAGGATCTGTAATGTAATGTATGCACACAGTGACTGCACCAGCAGAATAGTGAGTGCAGCTCTGGAGTATAATACAGAAGGTAACTCAGGATCAGTAATGTAATGTATGTGCACAGTGACTGCACCAGCAGAATAGTGAGTGCAGCTCTGGAGTATAATACAGAAGGTAACGCAGGATCAGTAACGTAATGTATGTACACAGTGACTGCACCAAAATAGTGAATGCAGCTCTGGAGTATAATACAGGAGGTAACTCAGGATCAGTAATGTAATGTATGTACACAGTGACTGCACCAGCAGAATAGTGAGTGCAGCTCTGGAAATTTATGTATTTACAGAAATAAATGAACTTTACATATAATCTAGGAGACATTGTTTGGCAGTGGACAGTCACTTTAGAAAAAAAAACCACAGTGCAGTTAAAAGGAGGAAAACATAACACATCTATCAACAAAATGACTAATCAATAATTAGAGGAAAAAGGCAGTTTGCACACTCCAGTGCTCATGTGATGCTCAGCCAGGTCTTGTATGATGGAGTCCTAGATCAGGATCAGACCTGGGGCTATACAGTCTCCGCAGGGACCAGGCTGCCTGTTGTGTCCAGCTGCATACACTTACAGGAGCAGGCGGACACCGGGCACTCTGTGCTCTCTGCAAAACAAGACAAGATGAATGAGAACACAGGAGTCAAATGAGAGACGGAAACATGGCTGCAGACATAAATTATGCCTACGGTATGTGAATCGCTCTGAAGATCCTGCTCTATTCCTTACCTGAACCAGCTCATCATATGTCCGGCGTGTCCGCCGTGCCGACAGTTGTGACACCATGTAAACCAGTTGTTGAACTGAGCCTCCTCCTTCTCTTTGCTGAGGTCGACCTTCTCGTCAGACTTCGATGCCCCTAGAGAGAGAACAAGTCCAGGATTAGACCTTCAGACATTGCGAGAAGTCACACCACTGAACTGTAGAAAGTGTGAGATAATGCGCAATAAGGTCTTATCTTTGTATGCAACGAATAGTAACAACCACAATCTGCTCACCTGGTCCGGTTGTGTGTACCCACAACCAAGTATGAGCGCGAGGGGTCACCTGCTGCAGGATCCACGGTTCACCGCAGTGCAAGTAATACTCAGAAGGACGATGTGCCGCACGATCCGCGCTGCTGCCAGATTGAAGACACCAGAAGACCGGAACTTCTGGGAAAGTTGTAGCTTTATCCCTCCAATCCTACGCGTTTCGGAGCTATACTCAGATTGTCCCTGAGGAAGGAGCTGGGTATAGCTCCGAAACATGTAGGATGGAGGGATAAAGCTACAACTTTCCCAGAAGTTCCGGTCTTCTGGTGTCTTCATTCTGGCAGCAGCGCGGATCGTGCGGCACATCGTCCTTCTGAGTAACACCACTGAACTCGGCAGCTATGCCCAAGTGATTGGTGCCAGCGGTAAAGTGTCCATGTGACTTCATCACCATCGACAACATTATTATGAAGCGCATCTTTGGGCTGGCTCACTACTTTATTTTACTAACCTGGCGGAGAATACTAGCGCCCAGTGGTCTGTGGAGCAGTGGGACTATTTGCAGTGGCCATACTGCAGTATAGGAGGCGGAGAGACACGTCTTCGCCGGGCCACATCTCATCCTGCTGACGTCACACTACAAAGATAAGTGCGCAAGCTTCACCAACAAGAAATTGTGGTCACAGACTGCCATCTTGTGGCCGAGTGATAATACTACAGCTCAAATAGGAAATTGTGGTCACAGACTGCCATCTTGTGGCCGAATGTTAATACTACAGCTCAAATAAGAAATTGTGGTCACAGACTGCCATCTTGTGGCCGAATGTTAATACTACAGCACAAATAAGAAATTGTGGTCACAGACTGCCATCTTGTGGCCAAATGTTAGTACTACAGCTCAAATAAGAAATTGTGGTCACAGACTGCCATCTTGTGGCCGAATGTTAATACTACAGCTCAAATAAGAAATTGTGGTCACAGACTGCCGTCTTGTGGCTGAATGTTAATACTACAGCACAAGACTGCCATCTTGTGGCCGAATGTTAATACCACAGCTCAAATAAGAAATTGTGGTCACAGACTGCCATCTTGTGGCTGAATGTTAGTGCTACAGCTCAAATAAGAAATTGTGGTAACAGACTGCCATCTTGTGGCCGAATGTTAGTACTACAACTCAAATAAGAAATTGTGGTCACAGACTGCCATCTTGTGGCCGAATGTTAATACTACAGCTCAAATAATGGCACTGGAGTTTCTCCACTTCCTTAGTGAAGTGCAAATTTGCATATATCTGAGAGGAGGGAAGTGGCTACAATCTCCTCACCTACTTCGCTGTCTCCATAAGGTTGATGGCAAGTTCCCAGACAACAGCTCAAATAAGAAATTGTGGTCACAGACTGCCATCTTGTGGCTGAATGTTAATAATACAGCTCAAATAAGAAATTGTGGTCACAGACTGCCATCTTGTGGCCGAATGTTAGTACCACAGCTCAAATAAGAAATTGTGGTCACAGACTGCCATCTTGTGGCCGAATGTTAGTACTACAGCTCAATTAAGAAATTGTGGTAACAGACTGCCATCTTGTGGCCGAATGTTAGTAATACAGCTCAAATAATGGCACTGGAGTTTCTCCACTTCCTTAGTGAAGTGCAAATTTGCATATATCTGAGAGGAGGAAAGTGGCTACAATCTCCTCACCTACTTCGCTGTCTCCATAAGGTTGATGGCAAGTTCCCAGACAACAGCTCAAATAAGAATTTGTGGTCACAGACTGCCATCTTGTGGCCGAATGTTAATACTACATCTCAAATAAGAAATTGTGGTCACAGACTGCCATCTTGTGGCCGAATGTTAATACTACAGCTCAAATAAGAAACTGTGGTCACAGACTGCCATCTTGTGGCCGAATGTTAGTACTACAACTCAAATAAGAAATTGTGGTCACAGACTGCCATCTTGTGGCCGAATGTTAGTACTAGAGCTCAAATAAGAAATTGTGGTCACAGACTGCCATCTTGTGGCCGAATGTTAATACTACAGCTCAAATAAGAAGTTGTGGTCACAGACTGCCATCTTGTGGCCGAATGTTAGTACTACAGCTCAAATAAGAAATTGTGGTCACAGACTGCCATTTTGTGGCCGAATGTTAGTACTACAGCTCAAATAAGAAATTGTGGTCGCAGACTGCCATCTTGTGGCCGAATGTTAATACTACAGCTCAAATAAGAAGTTGTGGTCACAGACTGCCATCTTGTGGCCGAATGTTAATACTACAGCTCAAATAATGGCACTGGAGTATCTCCACTTCCTTAGTGAAGTGCAAATTTGCATATTTGCATATATCTGAGAGGAGGGAAGTGGCTACAATCTCCTCACCTACTTCGCTGTCTCCATAAGGTTGATGGCAAGTTCCCAGACAACAGCTCAAATAAGAAATTGTGGTCACAGACTGCCATCTTGTGGCTGAATGTTAATACTACAGCTCAAATAAGAAATTGTGGTCACAGACTGCCATCTTGTGGCCGAATGTTAATACTACAGCTCAAATAGGAAATTGTGGTCACAGACTGACATCTTATGGCCGAATGTTAGTACTACAGCTCAAATAAGAAATTGTGCTCACAGACTGCCATCTTGTGGCCGAATGTTAATACTACAGCTCAAATAGGAAATTGTGATAGCAGACTGCCATCTTGTGGCCGAATGTTAGTACTACAGCTCAAATAAGAAATTGTGGTCACAGGCTGCCATCTTGTGGCCGAATGTTAGTACTACAGCTCAAATAAGAAATTGTGGTCACAGGCTGCCATCTTGTGGCCGAATGTTAGTACTACAGCTCAAATAAGAAATTGTGGTCACAGACTGCCATCTTGTGGCCGAATGTTAATACTACAGCTCAAATAAGAAATTGTGGTCACAGACTGCCATCTTGTGGCCGAATGTTAATACTACAGTTCAAATAAGAAATTGTGGTCACAGACTGCCATCTTGTGGCCGAATGTTAGTACTACAGCTCAAATAAGAAATTGTAGTCACAGACTGCAATCTTGTGGCCGAATGTTAATACTACAGTTCAAATAAGAAATTGTGGTCACAGACTGCCATCTTGTGGCCGAATGTTAATACTACAACTCAAATAATGGCACTGGAGTTTCTCCACTTCCTTAGTGAAGTGCAAATTTGCATATATCTGAGAGGAGGGAAGTGGCTACAATCTGCTCACCTACTTCGCTGTCTCCATAAGGTTGATAGCAAGTTCCCAGACAACAGCTCAAATAAGAAATTGTGGTCACAGACTGCCATCTTGTGGCCGAATGTTAATACTACAGCTCAAATATGAAATTGTGGTCACAGACTGCCATCTTGTGGCCGAATGTTAATACCACAGCTCAAACAAGAAATTGTGGTCACAGACTGCCATCTTGTGGCCGAATGTTAATACTACAGCTCAAATAAGAAATTGTGGTCACAGACTGCCATCTTGTGGCCGAATGTTAGTACTACAGCTCAAATAAGAAATTGTGGTCACAGACTACCATCTTGTGGCCGAATGTTAGTACTACAGCTCAAATAAGAAATTGTGGTCACAGACTGCCATCTTGTGGCCGAATGTTAATACTACAGCTCAAATAGGAAATTGTGGTCACAGACTGCCATCTTGTGGCCGAATGTTAATACTACAGCTCAAATAAGAAATTGTGGTCACAGACTGCCATCTTGTGGCCGAATGTTAGTACTACAGCTCAAATAAGAAATTGTGGTCACAGACTACCATCTTGTGGCCGAATGTTAGTACTACAGCTCAAATAAGAAATTGTGGTCACAGACTGCCATCTTGTGGCCGAATGTTAATACTACAGCTGAAATAGGAAATTGTGGTCACAGACTGCCATCTTGTGGCCGAATGTTAATACTACAGCTCAAATAGGAAATTGTGGTCACAGACTGCCATCTTGTGGCCGAATGTTAATACTACAGCTCAAATAAGAAATTGTGGTCACAGACTGCCATCTTGTGGCCGAATGTTAATACTACAGCTCAAATAATGGCACTGGAGTTTCTCCACTTCCTTAGTGAAGTGCAAATTTGCATATTTGCATATATCTGAGAGGAGGGAAGTGGCTACAATATCCTCACCTACTTCGCTGTCTCCATAAGGTTGATGACAAGTTCCCAGACAACAGCTCAAATAAGAAATTGTGGTTACAGACTGCCATCTTGTGGCCGAATGTTAATACTACAGCTCAAATAAGATAATTGTGGAAACAGACTGCCATCTTGTGGCCGAATGTTAGTACTACAGCTCAAATAAGAAACTGTGGTCACAGACTGCCATCTTGTGGCCGAATGTTAGTACTACAACTCAAATAAGAAATTGTGGTCACAGACTGCCATCTTGTGGCCGAATGTTAATACTACAGCTCAAATAATGGCACTGGAGTTTCTCCACTTCCTTAGTGAAGTGCAAATTTGCATATTTGCATATATCTGAGAGGAGGGAAGTGGCTACAATCTCCTCACCTACTTCGCTGTCTCCATAATGTTGATGGCAAGTTCCCAGACAACAGCTCAAATAAGAAATTGTGGTCACAGACTGCCATCTTGTGGCCGAATGTTAGTACTACAACTCAAATAAGAAATTTGTGGTCACAGACTGCCATCTTGTGGCCGAATGTTAATACTGCAGCTCAAATAATGGCACTGGAGTTTCTCCACTTCCTTAGTGAAGTGCAAATTTGCATATTTGCATATATCTGAGAGGAGGGAAGTGGCTACAATTCTCCTCACCTACTTCGATGTCTCCATAATGTTGATGGCAAGTTCCCAGACAACAGCTCAAATAAGAAATTGTGGTCACAGACTGCCATCTTGTGGCCGAATGTTAATACCACAGCTCAAATAAGAAATTGTGGTCACAGACTGCCATCTTGTGGCCGAATGTTAGTACCACAGCTCAAATAAGAAATTGTGGTCACAGACTGCCATCTTGTGGCCGAATGTTAGTACTACAAGCTCAAATAAGAAATTGTGGTCACAGACTGCCATCTTGTGGCCGAATGTTAATACTACAGCTCAAATAATGGCACTGGAGTTTCTCCACTTCCTTAGTGAAGTGCAAATTTGCATATTTGCATATATCTGAGAGGAGGGAAGTGGCTACAATCTCCTCACCTACTTCGCTGTCTCCATAAGGTTGATGGCAAGTTCCCAGACAATAGCTCAAATAAGAAATTGTGGTCACAGACTGCCATCTTGTGGCCGAATGTTAATACTACAGCTCAAATAAGAAATTGTTGTCACAGACTGCCATCTTGTGGCCGAATGTTAGTACCACAGCTCAAATAAGAAATTGTGGTCACAGACTGCCATCTTGTGGCCGAATGTTAATACTACAGCTCAAATAAGAAATTGTGGAAACAGACTGCCATCTTGTGGCCGAATGTTAGTACTACAGCTCAAATAAGAAACTGTGGTCACAGACTGCCATCTTGTGGCCGAATGTTAGTACTACAACTCAAATAAGAAATTGTGGTCACAGACTGCCATCTTGTGGCCGAATGTTAATACTACAGCTCAAATAATGGCACTGGAGTTTCTCCACTTCCTTAGTGAAGTGCAAATTTGCATATTTGCATATATCTGAGAGGAGGGAAGTGGCTACAATCTCCTCAACTACTTCGCTGTCTCCATAATGTTGATGGCAAGTTCCCAGACAACAGCTCAAATAAGAAATTGTGGTCACAGACTGCCATCTTGTGGCCGAATGTTAATACTACAGCTCAAATAAGAAATTGTGGTCACAGACTGCATCTTGTGGCCGAATGTTAATACCACAGCTCAAATAAGAAATTGTGGTCACAGACTGCCATCTTGTGGCCGAATGTTTAGTACTAGACAGCTCAAATAAGAAATTGTGGTCACAGACTGCCATCTTGTGGCCGATAGTTAATACTACAGCTCAAATAGGAAATTGTGATAGCAGACTGCCATCTTGTGGCCGAATGTTAGTACTACAGCTCAAATAAGAAATTGTGGTCACAGGCTGCCATCTTGTGGCCGAATGTTAGTACTACAGCTCAAATAAGAAATTGTGGTCACAGGCTGCCATCTTGTGGCCGAATGTTAGTACTACAGCTCAAATAAGAAATTGTGGTCACAGACTGCCATCTTGTGGCCGAATGTTAATACTACAGCTCAAATAAGAAATTGTGGTCACAGACTGCCATCTTGTGGCCGAATGTTAATACTACAGTTCAAATAAGAAATTGTGGTCACAGACTGCCATCTTGTGGCCGAATGTTAGTACTACAGCTCAAATAAGAAATTGTAGTCACAGACTGCAATCTTGTGGCCGAATGTTAATACTACAGTTCAAATAAGAAATTGTGGTCACAGACTGCCATCTTGTGGCCGAATGTTAATACTACAACTCAAATAATGGCACTGGAGTTTCTCCACTTCCTTAGTGAAGTGCAAATTTGCATATATCTGAGAGGAGGGAAGTGGCTACAATCTGCTCACCTACTTCGCTGTCTCCATAAGGTTGATAGCAAGTTCCCAGACAACAGCTCAAATAAGAAATTGTGGTCACAGACTGCCATCTTGTGGCCGAATGTTAATACTACAGCTCAAATATGAAATTGTGGTCACAGACTGCCATCTTGTGGCCGAATGTTAATACCACAGCTCAAACAAGAAATTGTGGTCACAGACTGCCATCTTGTGGCCGAATGTTAATACTACAGCTCAAATAAGAAATGTGGTCACAGACTGCCATCTTGTGGCCGAATGTTAGTACTACAAGCTCAAATAAGAAATTGTGGTCACAGACTACCATCTTGTGGCCGAATGTTAGTACTACAGCTCAAATAAGATAATTGTGGTCACAGACTGCCATCTTGTGGCCGAATGTTAATACTACAGCTCAAATAGAAATTGTGGTCACAGACTGCCATCTTGTGGCCGAATGTTAGTACTACAGCTCAAATAAGAAATTGTGGTCACAGACTACCATCTTGTGGCCGAATGTTAGTACTACAGCTCAAATAAGAAATTGTGGTCACAGACTGCCATCTTGTGGCCGAATGTTAATACTACAGCTGAAATAGGAAATTGTGGTCACAGACTGCCATCTTGTGGCCGAATGTTAATACTACAGCTCAAATAGGAAATTGTGGTCACAGACTGCCATCTTGTGGCCGAGAATGTTAATACTACAGCTCAAATAAGAAATTGTGGTCACAGACTGCCATCTTGTGGCCGAATGTTAATACTACAGCTCAAATAATGGCACTGGAGTTTCTCCACTTCCTTAGTGAAGTGCAAATTTGCATATTTGCATATATCTGAGAGGAGGGAAGTGGCTACAATCTCCTCACCTACTTCGCTGTCTCCATAAGGTTGATGACAAGTTCCCAGACAACAGCTCAAATAAGAAATTGTGGTTACAGACTGCCATCTTGTGGCCGAATGTTAATACTACAGCTCAAATAAGATAATTGTGGAAACAGACTGCCATCTTGTGGCCGAATGTTAGTACTACAGCTCAAATAAGAAACTGTGGTCACAGACTGCCATCTTGTGGCCGAATGTTAGTACTACAACTCAAATAAGAAATTGTGGTCACAGACTGCCATCTTGTGGCCGAATGTTAATACTACAGCTCAAATAATGGCACTGGAGTTTCTCCACTTCCTTAGTGAAGTGCAAATTTGCATATTTGCATATATCTGAGAGGAGGGAAGTGGCTACAATCTCCTCACCTACTTCGCTGTCTCCATAATGTTGATGGCAAGTTCCCAGACAACAGCTCAAATAAGAAATTGTGGTCACAGACTGCCATCTTGTGGCCGAATGTTAGTACTACAACTCAAATAAGAAATTGTGGTCACAGACTGCCATCTTGTGGCCGAATGTTAATACTGCAGCTCAAATAATGGCACTGGAGTTTCTCCACTTCCTTAGTGAAGTGCAAATTTGCATATTTGCATATATCTGAGAGGAGGGAAGTGGCTACAATCTCCTCACCTACTTCGATGTCTCCATAATGTTGATGGCAAGTTCCCAGACAACAGCTCAAATAAGAAATTGTGGTCACAGACTGCCATCTTGTGGCCGAATGTTAATACCACAGCTCAAATAAGAAATTGTGGTCACAGACTGCCATCTTGTGGCCGAATGTTAGTACCACAGCTCAAATAAGAAATTGTGGTCACAGACTGCCATCTTGTGGCCGAATGTTAGTACTACAGCTCAAATAAGAAATTGTGGTCACAGACTGCCATCTTGTGGCCGAATGTTAATACTACAGCTCAAATAATGGCACTGGAGTTTCTCCACTTCCTTAGTGAAGTGCAAATTTGCATATTTGCATATATCTGAGAGGAGGGAAGTGGCTACAATCTCCTCACCTACTTCGCTGTCTCCATAAGGTTGATGGCAAGTTCCCAGACAATAGCTCAAATAAGAAATTGTGGTCACAGACTGCCATCTTGTGGCCGAATGTTAATACTACAGCTCAAATAAGAAATTGTTGTCACAGACTGCCATCTTGTGGCCGAATGTTAGTACCACAGCTCAAATAAGAAATTGTGGTCACAGACTGCCATCTTGTGGCCGAATGTTAATACTACAGCTCAAATAAGAAATTGTGGAAACAGACTGCCATCTTGTGGCCGAATGTTAGTACTACAGCTCAAATAAGAAACTGTGGTCACAGACTGCCATCTTGTGGCCGAATGTTAGTACTACAACTCAAATAAGAAATTGTGGTCACAGACTGCCATCTTGTGGCCGAATGTTAATACTACAGCTCAAATAATGGCACTGGAGTTTCTCCACTTCCTTAGTGAAGTGCAAATTTGCATATTTGCATATATCTGAGAGGAGGGAAGTGGCTACAATCTCCTCACCTACTTCGCTGTCTCCATAATGTTGATGGCAAGTTCCCAGACAACAGCTCAAATAAGAAATTGTGGTCACAGACTGCCATCTTGTGGCCGAATGTTAATACTACAGCTCAAATAAGAAATTGTGGTCACAGACTGCCATCTTGTGGCCGAATGTTAATACCACAGCTCAAATAAGAAATTGTGGTCACAGACTGCCATCTTGTGGCCGAATGTTAGTACTACAGCTCAAATAAGAAATTGTGGTCACAGACTGCCATCTTGTGGCCGAATGTTAATACTACAGCTCAAATAGGAAATTGTGGTCACAGACTGCCATCTTGTGGCCGAATGTTAATACTACAGCTCAAATAAGAAATTGTGGTCACAGACTGAAATTCACAGCAGGGGAGGGGTCAACCAGGGAGATGGAGAGAGGGAGGGACGGGGAGGGTTTGGTTTAACCACAGAATTTACTTTGTCTTACTCAGCAAAAAAAAAAAATAAATAAAAAAATATAATCAATACAATTGTTGGGGTTAAGTGGTAGATGAGATACAGGTATTATGGATACGGACTTCCATTTTTATTTGGACTTTTTTAGGACTGACCAGTAAGATCCATCACCTGACCCAATGTTTCTTGTTACACCTATGTAAGCTTGATAGACATCTCTTTCCAAGAAAAGTGTAGTTATATGGGGTTTCTGGAGTTTGATTATTTTTAAGAGCCCATTACTCTAAACAGGCTGTCCATAAGATTTCTTAGTTGACTGTGAAATTTGTGATTTACCGCCACATTTTTCAATTCATACTATTATGCACATACGTATTCCAGCACAGGTAAAGAGGTAATATAGCCTATCTCACTGTAGCCGCACCTGCACCCTACTAGATTGTGTACAGACTAGTAACTCTAACTGCACAACACCCTAATGGTTCTTGCACAGACCAGAATATCCCTAGCGGTTCATCTAGAAATCAACAAACCGAACATGTCCGTGTGTAAAGCTGTAAATAGTCATCATATTTTATATTTCATGAAGAAGCACAACTAACCAGGAAAATGAAAGTGTTCCGGGGTAGACAAAAACCGAAGGTGAGCAAACATAAATCATGAACACAAGTGAACAGAGGAGCAATACTAGATGCAAACAAGGGAAACCTCTTACCAACCTAATAGAAAATAGAAGAAATGTGTGGGAAAGACAAATGAGCAAAACAGATCAATAACATGACTGGTCTCTGCCTAAATAGCAAAATCCCTTAGTTGCAGGCAGGGATGCTTTAGCAGAAATCCACACAGAAATATAGCAAAAATGGCTGTGAAGGGAGAATATAAATAGCCTTGCCCGGGATGTGAAAGGACAGAGGCAATAAGCACTGCAAACCAAAGGAAGAGTAGCGGAAAGATCCATCAGTATTTGTATAGAAACTGATCAGCCTGTTGCTCAGCAGGGAAGACAACTGACCATGTCGCACAAGGTCACCAATTTGATTCCCAAACTTGAGGCATGACACAGACACTGAGGTTAGATGAGAAGGTTTGGCTCATAGATTTTATTTGGATTTTTCTATAGGAACAAGATTACAATTTTATATGTCCCCACACCAAACTGCTCAAACTGTGTCTTTTTGGAACTTAGTTAAATATGTCTTTATTAAGGTTTTTTTTTAAAAGAAATAAACAAAACATAACATACATCAAAACAGACATAGAAGCATGTTTAACAATTAGACTAGAAGAGGAAGAGGCTAGGCATAGGATCAAATGGAAGCACTAAGAGGCTTGTCCTGTTGGTGAGATCACTCCTGCTTTGCCAAGCGCTTCCTACATACATTAAATAACATCGTCCACTCAGTACTGGAACTAATAGAGAAAACGCCCTTGGTCCATTTAAGGACTCAGAGCTGCAGGGTCTATAAGTACAAGATGTTGCCAGTACAGTAAAAAGGACCCCTGTCCATCCAGCGGAAAAGAGTAGGGAGGTTAGGGTGAGCTTAAAGGAAGAATAAGGGAGAAAAGAAAGAGAGAGAGATAGGAAGAAGAGCAGCTTCAGGTATAGAGGATATAGGGCGTCATGTGATGGTGAGGGGTGTGGAGCGGGTAGTAAAGTTCGGGCGCATGTACACCCCCTTCAGGTAAACAGATCTCCAAAGTTAGGAGCATCACCAAATAAAATCCACTCAGTCCAAGTGAATGTATACTGGGTCTGAGAGAACTCTGCGGAGATCTCCTCAAGCCTGCGTAACATCTCCATTTCGGAATACCATTCCAGAATGGAATGAGGGTCCCATTCCCTCCAATGTCGGGGGATCACGTTACGTGCCGCAGTAAGACAAAATCAAAGAACATCCTTCTTCTGGGTCTTCCAAGAACCAGGGAGCAGAGAGAGCAAGGCCATCTCGGGGTGTCTACCAGGCTTCTGGCCGTGACAAAGTACGGAACACTTTCAACCAGAACTCTCCAATCAAGGGGCAGCCCCACCAGACATGCAACATGGTGCCTATCTCAGTGCCACATCTCCAACAAGTGCCCTGAGAGTACCTGTGCATCCTGTCCGGGGTGAGACACCACTGGTAGCGTATCTCTTTTTCGAACTTGAACTCGTATTACCCATATGGACATAGTCATAATAAAGAATGGAACGATCTTCACAAAATTGCTAAATCATAGTAAGCAGAAATGATAAAAACAATAAAATGTATAAATATATAAAATAATAATATTAAAAATATATATTCATTGTAATTCCTCACCCTAAACTTAAAGAACTTATCCTTAAAAACAGTCATTGTTCATTGTAGTAAACTACATGGAATAAGCAGATAAAGCTCACCACATTCACATTAGCTGAGATTTGTGCACATTATTTTTAATCCATTGAAAGACATTTTGCACCATGAAGAGACTTTCTCACAAGCTGCAACTCGGTAGATTTCTGTATGTTGCACCTAGAGATGAGCGTCTCCCGAAATAGAACTCAGGATTATCAAAATATTAAACAAGCTAATAGCACCATTAAAAGTACCTTTACACGCCACTACAGAAGGTTGGAAACCACCAGGTGTCGGAGACAATTGTATCTTGTACCGTCAAAACACCGCGAGGTAGCGGCGTGTAATTCAGGTTGTTGCCACCGGTCACTGTCGACACCTCTCTTTCAGTCGTGCTCAAAAACAGGTAGGTGTACACCCTATGGTAGCGGCGTGTAATCGAGGAACAGGAAGGTTTTTTCGACACCTAGTGAACTCCCTGGGGCGTGACACAGCCTCCGGGATACCGCTCCCCTTCAGCGCTCATTGGTGGAAGCTCCTGCGTTACGATTGGTTGTCCCTGCATAGTGCAGCATATTTAAGGAGCTGACCAGTCACACTACACAATTGCAATAGCGTCATGTATTAGCCAGCCTTCCTGCGCTGGCTGGCCAATCATGATGCTATTGCATTGTCCAATCACCGTACGAGCGTCTCATAATCCACAATTCTGGCTCGCCTATGTGTTGTCCCTGCTGCACCAGGTCCTCCCATATTGCCTTATGGTAGCGGCGTGTAAATGAGGGAAGGTGCTCTACAGAAGGTAACCTGCGGCACCCGTCGGTGCCTCCAGGGATAGAAACAACCTACTGTGGAGCACCTTGTAGCGGCGTGTAAATGCGGTATCAGGTACCCGGTGGTTTCCAACCTTCTGTAGCGGCGTGTAAAAGTACCTATATAGAATAAAAAGGAGATGAAAGGATTAATTCATACTGCCGTGAGATGAAAATGGATGTGATCCTAGAATTGTGATTTATTGTTGACACGTTTCAGAGTTCCGACCACGCGTTCATAATAATAATAATTATTAATTTATATAGCACTATTAATTCCATAGCACTTTACATACATGAGTAATGCTGTCTCTCTAGGAGCTCACAATCTAAACATCCTATCAGTATGTCTTTACAATGTGGGAGGAAACCCACACAAACACATGGAGAACATACAAACTCTTTGCAGATGTTGTCCTTGGTGTGAATTGAACCTAGGACCTTGGGACCTCATTGCTGCAAAGGCTTCAGTGCTAACCACTTGAGCCACTGTGCTGCCGTCAGGACACATCACAGTGAAGAGATTTCCACTGTCCTGATGGAATGATCGGAACTCTGAAACACGATGACAATAAATCACAATTCCAGGATCACATTCATTTCATCTCATGGAGGTGTAGATTAACCCCATCCTCTCCATTTTAAGCTTTTTTTTCCCATGTGGGTCTCCTACAGTCATTCATAGCTTACACATGGGTCATGAGTTACACAACCCTCTGTAGGTGATAACGGTATCACTATTAGTCGTTAATTTTAACCAAGGTAAGACCCTATATGCGCTGTTTCTCCAGTTCCTATACAATATAGCCATAAAAACATGTTTATTATACTCTGTTTCTCCAGACCCCACACATTACTGGTATAACTATCAATGGCGAGTGTGTAGAATCAGCAGGGAACACACTGAAGGCCGGAGAGTGAAGAGATGAATGAATCAGGAGTAGCAGGAAGAACAGAAATGGGAAAATTCAGTACAAAATGTATTTATTTAAAAATCCCACTTTAAAAAAGACTCTAACAAATTTAGCCAGATGTAATATTGCAGCATTCAAGCTAAACAAATGTATAATAAAGAGTTTCATGGATCCAATTGACTTAAATAATAATAATCTTTATTTATATAGCGCCAACATATTCTGCGGCGCTTTACAATGCACTGGTTCACACATAAACGGTTATAAGTGACAATTATAAAAATACAGTACAATTAGGGATGAGCGAGTACTGAAATATTCGGGTACTCATTACGAGCCTAGCGAGTCCAATGTAAGTCAATGGGGAAGCGAGTATTGCGAGTAATTCCTCTGCTGCTGGACCCTATAAAGAGGTCTTGCAGCAGAGGAAAAACCTACAATTCCCCACTTCATTGTTCAAAAGCCAGCCGTAAAAAGCCGCCGGCTTTTAAACAATTCTGATAGCCGCTGACAGCTTCCCTGCCGGCTGACAGCGGGATCCTCCGCTCCCCCCACCACCTCCCCACCCTATCCTAACTTAGGATTGGGTGGGTAGGCTGCGGAGGCAGTGGAGGATCTTGCTGTCTGGCAGCTGGGGAGCGCAGAACCGAGGTAAAACCGGATTCTCCCGGATTGTACCCGTCCGGTGCAATCAGGCGCCCCATAACATGGGGCTCTATGGTCCCGGATTGCATCCGACTGGGGCAATCCGGGAGAATCCGGTTTTACCTCAGTTCACAACCGCGGACAGCTCCCTGCTGGCCTCGGTCGGTTCTGCGCTCCCCGCTGCCTGACAGCAGGATCCTCCGCTCCCCCCGAAGCCTGCCCACCCGATCCTAAGTTAGCGGGGGGAGCAGAGGATCCCGCTGTCAGGTGGCGGGGAAGCTGTCAGCGGCTGTCAGCATTGTTTAAAAGCTGACGGCTTTTTACCACCAGCTTATAAACAATGAATTAGGGAATTGCAGGTTTTTCCTCTGCTGCCGGACCTCTTTATAGGGTCCAACAGAAGAGGAATTGCATTTCCCTTGATTTACATTGGACTCGTTACTGTGCGAGTAATCGCTAGTAAACTCACAGAGTAAGGAGTAGAGCGAGTACCCTATTATTCGCCGAGTAACGAGTAGTAATGCGTAGACTTGCTCATCCCTAAGTACAATAATTAAAGCAGAGAAACAATGTAAAAAATTCAATACAATAATTAAAGCAAAAATAAAGGTGACCCTGCTCAAAAGAACTTACAATCTACAGTGAGATGGGGGTTACACATAGTACAGGGGCTTATTACAATGATGGTCTAGGCATCTAGAGAAAGAGGGGGATAGAAAAAATTACATCAATGGTCACTAGTCAATCTGTGTAGAACTTTTGGGTTTGGTGGGATTTGAAGAAGTTAGGTCCATAGAGATAGTGATTGGGCTATACAGTATAAAGGATTTCTATTAGAGAGCATGATAGGTCACCTTAAAAAAATGTGTTTTAGGGAGCGCCTGAAGCTATGTAAATTGTGCATACTCCTAATTTTTTGGGATTGAGCATTCCAGAGAATTGGTGCAACTCGAGAGAAGTTTTAGAGCCGGGAGTGGGAGGATCGGATTAGTGCAGATGTTAGTCGAAGGTCATTTGTAGAATGTAGAGAATGGTTAGAGTGATAGACAGAGATGAGGAAGAAGATGTAGGGAGGTGCTGCACTGTGAAGAGCTTTGTGGGTGAGAACAAGCAATTGGAATTGGATCCTGTAGTATACGGGCAGCCAGTGCAGTGACTGGCACAAAGCTGAGGCATCTGAGTAACGTTTGGCCAGATGGATGATCCTGGCTGCAGCATTAAGGATGGACTGGAGAGGAGAAAGTCTAGTGTGGGGGAGGCCGCTTAATAGAGAATTGCAGTAATAAAGGTGGGAATGGATCAGGGCCACAGTGAGGGTTTTTTTTATTCCATGGTGAGAAAGGGGCATACTCTATGTTCTTCAGGTGCAAGCTACAAAAGCGGCAAGACATTGTATATAGGAGGTGAAGGAGAGATTAATGTCAAACATAACACCCAGACAGCTAGACTGCTGACTAGGCATAATCGTGGTGCCGCACACCAGGAGGAAGATGTCAGATTTAGAGAGGTTAGTGGAGAGCAGGATTATAAGAAGTTCAGTTTTGGAAAGGTTAAGTTTCAAATAGAGAGCAGACATGATGTTGGAAACTTCAGCTAGACAGTCATTGGTGTTCTTTAGTACCGCAGGGGTAAGGTCAGAGGATGAAGTGTATAGTTGTGTGTCATCAGCATAGAGATGGTACTGGAAACCAAATCTGCTGATGGTCTGTCCAATCGAGGCCGTATAGACAGAGAAGATAAGAGGGCCAAGGACCGAACACTGAGGGACCCCAATAGTGAGAGAGAGGATGAGGAGAGGAAGTGGAGCCAGCAAATCATACATTGAAAGAGCGGTCAGAAAGATAGGATGAGGACCAGGAGAGAACAGTATCCTTTATGCCGATGGAGTGCAGCATAGAGAGTAGGAGATGGTGGTCGACTGGGTCAAAAGTTGAAGAGAGGTCAAGAAGAATAAGCAGAGAGTGGTCACCATTACGTTATGCTGTCAAAAGGTCATTGGTCACTTTGATGAGGGCAGTTTCTGTAGTGTGTAGGGGGTCAGAAACCAGACGGTAATGAATCTAGTAGAGAGTGAGTGGAGAGGTAACGGGTGAGGCGGGTGTAGACCAGGCTCTCCAAGAGTTTAGAGATGAAGGCGAGGTTGGAGACTGGTCTGTAGTTTTAAGTACAGGAAGGGTCAAGAGAAGATTTATTTACTAATGGAGTAATGATAGAATGTTTGAAGGAGGAGTGGGAGATGCCAGAAGAGAGGGAGAGATTGAAGATTTTGGTTAGGTGAGCGGTGACCACCAGGGAGAGAGACTGGAGTAGGTGTGAGGGAATGGGGTCAGTGGTGCATGTAATGGGACAAGAGGAAGAGAGGAGCCTGGACACTTCTTCTTCTGTGACTGAGTCAGATATGGAGAGTGAGTCAGAGGAAATCTGTAGAAGAATGGGAGTAACAGTGCTTGGAGGCCTGGAGATGATTTTTTTGGTGGACATTGTCTATTTTCTTTGTACAGTAAGAGGCCAGATCATCAGCACAGAGGTCAGTGATAGGGGCCTGCACATTAGAACTGATTAGGAAGTGAAAGGTGTCAAAACATTTCTTTGGATTGTTGGATAGTGAGTATATCAGGGTGGTGAAGTAGGTCTGTTTAGCGAGGTGGAGGGCAGAGTTGTAGGTTTTTAACATGAATTTTTAATGGATAAAGTTATCTGGAGTGCGGGTTTTCCTCCATAGGCGTTCAGCACTCCTAGACCATCGCTGGAGGAATTACGTTTGCAATGTGAACCAGGGCTGTTTTGTTCTGTTTAGAGATTCTGAGGGTGAGAAGAACTACTTGGACAAGAGTGCTTCTGAGAGAGTCATTGTAATGATTCACTGCCAGATCGGGACAGGAGAGAGAGGAGATTGGGGACAGTGATGAGTGTAGAGAGTCTGTGAATGTATGAGGGTTTATGGCCTGTAGATTTCTTGATGTGTGGTCAGAGAGAGGAACAGATGAGTTATCTAAGGAGGAGGCTGAGCAGAGCTGGGTAAAGTTCCGGTCAAGGATGTTACCGTCTTTGTGTGTCTCAGAGTTTGAGAGCTGTGAGAGGCCAAGAAAGGTGGTTAGGGATAGGAGGTGGGATGCAGATGGGGAGATGGGTTTGTTTATGGGGAAGGTAAAATCTCCCAGATTAAGGGTTCGTAATTCTGATGACATGAGGTATGGCAGCCACGTGGAAAAACGGTCGAGGAAATTGGTGGGTGACCCTTGGGGTGAGGTATACAACCGATACTCTGAGGGGGAGGGAATGGAATTGCCTAATCGTGTTGACCTCAAAATAAGGGAATGAGAGTGATGAGGCTGGAGAGAGGAACTGGGAAGTACATTGTGGTGACTGGAGTAAGCCAACTCCACCACCATTGTCTGTTCCCAGGTCTTGGGGAATGAGAGAAATGTAAGCCACCATGAGAAATGGCAGCAAGGGAAGCAGTGTCTGAATCCTGGATCCAAGTTTCAGTGAGGACCAGCAGATTAAGAGAGTTGGTAGGAAAGTAATTGTGAATGAAGGGAAGTTTCTTGCATACAGACCGTGGATTCCAGAGAACGCAGTTAAAAGAGGGGGATGAAGGTGTGTAGGTAATTGTAATAAGGTTAGTAAGGTTTCTATGTGAGGTGGGGGAGGGGTTGAAGTTGACAGAGGGTTTACCAGGGTTGGAAGAAATATCACCTGACAGGAGAAGCAGTAAAGATAGAAAGAGCAGATAGTTTTTGGGTTTGTGTCATGGATTTTGTAGCATGTTTGATTTGCTTTGACTTGAATCTTTCATTTCAACACAAGTTTAATAAATGAGAGATGTGATCTTGGTTAACTGAGTACAGTAATAGGATCCTGAGAGTAATAGCTGACTTAAACCTACAAGTTTCATCCCTTTGCATAAAGTATCACCATCTCCATCTATTTAGAAAAGTATAGCTCATGTTTTGCACAGCTCTGTGGATCTCTTTGTTTCTCAGGCTGTAGATAATGGGGTTCATCAATGGTGTCACCACTAAATACAACAGGGATCTGTATTTGTTAATATTGGATGAGCTCTTATCGGATGGAGTCATGTAGACTGCGATTAGGGTGCCGTAATATACACACACTGTGGTCAGGTGGGAGCTACAAGTGGAGAAGGTTTTTCTCATACCGTAAGTTGAAGACATTTTAAAGATGGCCAAGAAAATGCAAAAGTAGGAAATAATGATGAGAGCAAATGGAAAAAGAAGCATAAGGATGTTGTAAGCAAAGTCTAGCAAAAGGAAAATTGAAATGTCGGAAGTGGCCAATTCCATTAAAGGACCAAGGTCACAGAAGAAGTGGTCAATGGAATTCAAGCCACAGAAGTTAATCTGAATAAGAACAAAAAACTCACTAGACATCAACACAAAATCCAAAAACCAAGACCCAATAATCAGCTGGAGGCAAAGATGTGGACTCATGAGTGAGGAATAACGTAAAGGATGACAGATGGCCAAGTATCGATCATAAGACATGATGGCTATGATTAAACTTTGAACAAATCCAAAAACACCAAATGAATACAACTGCATCACACAACCCCAAATGGGCAAAATACCCTCCTCAACATGTATTATGTCCAACATCATCGGGATAACACTGGTGGTCAGTAAGACATCTGCTGTCGATAAATTCTTCAGGAAGAGAAACATTGGGGTCTTGAGGTGGTCAATAATGGTCACTAAGAGAATAATGAGAAGATTTCCTCCCAGAATGCAAATATAACTCAGGAGAAGCAGAAGGAAGAGAAGAGTTTTGTATTTGGAAAGACTTTGGAATCCAAGAAGACGGATGTGAGTGACTTGTGTCTGATTCTCCTCACACATCATTTATGTCAGTGAAGAGTCAAGAATTGATTTCTTCTAAAAATTAACAAACTTTAATCAAATCCATTTAAAAAGTCCTGAAAATAAATCACAATAAAAGTAATAATAGGAGCTATATTCCGCTTTATGATGGTTTTCCTCAGAGGAGGCTCACAAGACATGAGTGGCCAAGATGTGAGAGATGTAACCATTGCGGTCTCTTCTCAAGTAAAGGTAAAATCACCTAGATGTAGACGTCTTTTATAATGCCAGAAAAACAAGACAAATTCCTCCAGGATAAAGATGATTACACTCAACTGAAGGCAATAAACACATGAGACTGTTTAGAATAATTGACCGTTCAGTTGCCCATCGGGAGAGGCTTGTTATATCTCAATATTCTCAAAGGCTTATTGGTTTAATAACACCGGTATGAAAAATATGGATTTATGAAAATTGTTTCAAATCCAATATCTGATTCTTACACTGATTACAAGGTTTTGAACGTTTGCCTTTCCGGCTCCATATCTCACCATCCACTACAGCTTTGAGCGTCAGACTACCTTTATTTTATAGACAATCATCTTGGCCATTTCATACATAATTTTGACTTGAAACTATTCAGCATAGGATTAGTTATGCAGATTCTTGTCATGTCACTGCTTTGTTAAACGTTTTCCTCTTGGTGTTTCAAAAATGTTATTTTTTCCTGTATACAACAAACTACAACCTGCTCTCATATTCCCTAATAGCTCAGT
Organism: Allobates femoralis; assembly: GCA_033576535.1. Taxonomy (NCBI): domain Eukaryota; kingdom Metazoa; phylum Chordata; class Amphibia; order Anura; family Aromobatidae; genus Allobates; species Allobates femoralis. Next base: position 9,707,427 of record JARQOC010000004.1, read on the forward strand.
GTGTTCCTAGGTTGATTCCCAAGCAAAATGTCAGTGTTTCAAAGAAGATTTCCAATGAAATGATATTAATTGCTCTCAGTGGGAGAAACAAGATACAAGTCTTGTAGTTGTGATACCTTTTAATGGCTAGCAAAAATAAAATAAGTGATGTTACAAGGCGAGCTTTCGAGACGTCTCAGGTCTCTTCATCAGGCATGGTATGACAAGATACTGAAAGAAACTCAAAATATATACATGCACAACTAAAATAATTGTTAAATGTCCAATCATTTTATTTTTCGTAACATATATCTAATGGTACCTTTACACAACCGCTACAGAAGGTTGAAAACAACCGGGTTTCGGAGACAAATGTATCTTGCACCGTCAAATCAACCCGAGGTAGCGACGTGTAAACTAGGTTGTTGCCACCCGTCACTTTCGGCACCTGTTTCAGAGCAGTGCTCTAAAACAGGTTGATTTCAACCCAATGGTAGCGGCTTCTAAATAAGGTACGGTTAGGTTTTTTCGCCACGTAGTTAACTCCCTGGGGCGTGACACAGCCTCCGGGATACCGCCCCCCTTCAGCGATCATTAGTGGAAACTCCTGCGTTACAATGACCAGTCACACTACACAATTGCAATAGCATCATGTATTAGTCAGCCTTCCTGCGCTGACTGGCCAATCATGATGCTATTGCATTGTCCAATCACCGTATGAGCGTCTCGTAATCCACAACTCTGGCACGCCTATGTGTTGTCCCTGCTGCACCAGGTCCTCCCATATTACCTTCTGTAGCGGCATGTAAATGAGGGATGGTGCTCTACAGAAGGTAACTTGTGGCACCCGGCGGTGCCTCCAGGGATAGATTAAACCTTCTGTAGAGCACCTTGTAGCGGCGTGTAAAGGCGGTATCGGGTACCGTTTTCAACCGTTGGTACGTGCTCGTGCACGTGAAACCCCCGGTTGTTTCCAACCTTCTGTAGCGGCGTGTAAAGGTACCATAAGAGTTAGGCTTATTGTATATTGTTAGGCTTAGTGCTAAACCCTTAGTACATATATTAATTATGACGCTTTGGCTTGGTACAACCCTTTTTCGGGATGTTTATTAGTTTCTCTTTATACACAATCTTAAAACTTCTTAAAAAATTCTTAAAAACAATTGATCCTATCACACTATCGCAATTGAGTTGCTAGGATTCCTGTTTCAGCTGGTACACCTCCAGATTGTGGTCGTTAGTCCACCTGCAATATAAACACAGGTGGTTCTATCTGTTTTGCCTAGATATTTGTCTACGTGCTAGTCTTTTATTTTGGCTACAGGTGGTTACTTTTGATAGATGTACCGGTAATTCAGCTGTGACTTCTGATAGCAGGTTTACCGTGTTCACCTGTAATAAACCTAATGGTACCTTTACACGCCGCTACCGAAAGGTAGAAACCGGCAGGTGTCGGAGACAATTGTATCTTTTACCTTCAAAACACCGCGAGGTTGCGGCGTGTAATTCAGGTAGCACCTTCCTGTCCCTTTGGATACCTGTCTTTCAGCTTGCTGAAAAACATGCAGGTATAATCCCTATGGTAGCGGCGTGTAATCGGGGCATGCGTCATGTATACCAAGCCCCATCAGCTATCATTGGTGGGGACTACTGTGTACCCATTGGCTGTCCCTGTACAGGGTGGCATATTTAACGAGATGACCACTCACTACACATTTGCTATAGCGTCATGTATTAGCCAGCCTCCTTGCACTGGCTGGCCAATCATGATGTTATTGCATTGTCCAATCACCGTACGAGCGCCGCGTAATACACAACTCTGTCACGCCTTGTAGTTATGGTTCACAATATGTACGCCCAGATTACCTTGTGGTGGCGGCGTGTAAATCAGGGAAGGTGCTCCACAGAAGGTAACCTGCGGCACCCGTCGGCACTTCCGGGGAACGAAAATACCTTCTGTGCAGCACCTTGTGGCGGCATGTATTTGCAGTATCAGGTACCAATAGGAACCATTGAAAACGCGCACGTACACGTGCGCTGCCTACCTGTTCCTACCTTCGGTAGCGGCGTGTAAAGGTACCATAATGGTTATAATTTGTTTATTAGCTAGTAGGCTCGGTATATGTCTGTATTTTTACCTTTATTGTTGACTTTAGTCAATTCTGTTTCCGTGTTGTGTGTCGGCCTATTTGGTTGGTTCTGATGGCCTGAAATGATTTGGTTATTATTATCAGTTGCACAGCTCCTATAGCTATTCTGTGGTTTTGTGGCTATGCTTGTTACCTTCACTTCTGCTTTTACTCCTCACTTATCTCTCTCTTACTCCTCCTCTTATTCCTCCTTTTCAAGTCTGGTTCTTGGGATGTCTGTAACATATACTTATGTCTCAGTTCTTATCTGTCATCTGTGTCATTGGTTAATATCAGCACAACTGTTTTAGGCACTTACTTCGTTATGCACAGTACTGTCCCCTCCTCACTTCCTGCCGTCCGCTCTAGTTTGTGATCTGGGCGTTTGATCAGGATGCCACAGATTCTCCTGTCTGCCGCCAGGGTTCACGCTTCCGGTCAGCTGTTCGAGCGTCACAGTGATGTGGCGGTCATGTGACAGTGCTAGGCGGTGCTAGTGCGGGGTCTGTGCGATGTCAGTCTGTAGCGTCACACCAACATGAGGGCACGGCCTCCTTTCTCAAGAATCTTCAGAAAAATTTTCTGAACTGTTTTGTTTTATACATGCTGTATATACACATTAGTCCAATCATTTTAGTTGTGCATGTATATATTTTGAGTTTCTTTCAATATCTTGTCATACCATGCCGATGAAGAGACCTGAGTCGTCTCGAAAGCTCGCCTTGTAACATCACTTATTTTTATTTTTGTTAGCGATTACAAGGTATCACAACTACAAGATTTGTATCTTGTTTCTCCCACTGAGAGCAATCAACATTTTCTCAATTGGCTAACACGGTACCAAAACTTTTTCTTCTAACCCAATGAAATGAGAAACAGCATCATCCAGCTTATCCACCGTGTTGTCTCTGCTTAGAAAGTTGCCACATTAACTGCTGCCTTTAGTCCACAACCGAATACGAACTGCAACATCCTGAACTCTCAAAGCCACTGCCACTTCCAGAATCTGCCTCACTGGGTTCACTGACCGATCTGTGCTTTACTCCACACACTGACCTCTCATTCCAGAACCTCAAAAGGATCGCAGCTCCCTAACTCAGGAGACTTTGCACACACATGGTCTCCTGACTGGTTTTATGAGTGGCCTATCATGAATTTTTAAACTTTCTTAATAAATGTGAAGTTTTATTTTTACACTTTATGGTGCTGGAGCATTTTTTTCATTGGATTCCATTGGACTCTATCTTGTGCTTCTGGCTCCAGCTTGACTGCTCTGGACGTCTCTTGGCATCTGACCAACCCTAGACTCTCTGGTGCGCTGCTCAACGGTAGGCTGAATACTTTCTTTTTTTTACTATTGTATCCTTGCAGTTTTTTGTGCCATCATGACAGTGCTGCAGTCTTGAGTGATTAATTTTGTGCCATGACAATTTTTGGGTTGTGTATTTAGGCCCTGAATTGCACTTAATAATGGATTTGACCACAAAAGTCTTGTTTAATAATGAGGAGAGACTGAAGAAACTTGACTCTACGTTTTCCAATAGATCTCATCCTAGTCATGCGGTACGTACGGATATGGACAACATCTTTTTTGATCTTGCAAAGTTGATGCCTCAAAAGCTCAGGACCTGGTGGGATTCAACTATTTTGCAAAAATATGTTGACAAATCCATGATCCCTGGAGGTCTGAGGATCAGGAAAATGCCCACCTATCCCACCTATAACTGAATGGATCAAAATCCTTACTAAGTTAGGATCGGACGGGTAGAAAAGCACCGGGCAGTAGGGAGGGAAGCACAGGGTGGAGAAGCAAGGCACCAGGCAGCGGGGAAGGAAGCACAGTGCAGGAAAGCAGGAAGTCTATTCACCGCCGGCTTTTTCAAATGAACAGCTGATGTATCAACAGTTCCTTTGAAATAGCCGGCAGTAAATTTGAAAAAACCAGCGGGCTCGCTTCCAGCAGCCAAGGGGAGCAGAACTGGGCAGGGAAAACAGTTCCAGGGTGCGGGGAGCGAAGGACCGGGGCGGTGGGGAGCAAAGCACCAGGCGGGGGAGAGTGCATCAGCTGATTGTTTCAAAAAGCTGGTGGCTTATTACTACCAGCTTTTAAACAATCATGCACCCATTTCAGCCTTTTCCTCAGCCCCCAGACTGCTTTGTAGGGTCCAGAACAGAAACTCACATTTCCCATTGACTTACATTGGACTCACTACTCCTAACGAGTAATAACTAGGGATGAGCGAGTATAGTCATCACTATTTGCTCCTCATAGAATATTACGGGTGCTCGGGATACTCTGTACTCACGAATTTTACTTCTATTACTCGTGAGTCCAATCTAAGTCAATAGTAAATAGTATATGTGAGTAATTGTCTGTTGGACCTTAAAAAGCAGTCTGGGGGATGAAGAAAATGCTCCGGCTTTTAATCAATCACTCAGCTGATGCATGCTCCCCCGCCACCTCCTCACCCGCTCCTCTTCTAACTCCTGCCTGGAAGCGAGCCGCAGGCTATTTCAAATGAGCAGCTGATATATCAGCTGTTTGTTTGAAATAGAAGTTCCTTGTTACTGCCGGCTTTCCTGATGGCTATTACAAATGATCGGCTGTACAGCATCAGCTGATCATTCGACATAGCCGGCTTAAGCCGATTCAGGACTTTGATATTGATCATCTGATCGGTTTGCTAATAAAAAGAAAATGTGTCTGTGTTATGTTTTTTATTTATCTTATTACTGGAAATTCATGGCAGTCATGTCTAATATTGGCATGACCCCATGAATTTTGGGCTTAGGGCCAGCTGATAATACAAAGCTGACCCTAACCCCATTACTATCCAGCAAGCCACCCGGCACCAGGGAATCTGGAAGAGCTGGATACAGCACCAGAAGATGGCGCTTGCATGAATGCGCCATTTTCTGGAGCGGTCGTGGACTGAAATTCACTGTGGGAGGGGAGGGGGGCAGAATGGTTGGGCCACCCTGTGCTGTGGATCCTAGCCCCCTCCTGCCTAGTTGTACCTGGCTGGACACAAAAACAGGGCGAAACCCATATATTTTTTTAATTATTACATAAAATTCATTAAACAATTTAAGAAAAGGGCTTCTCTATATTTTTGCTTCCCAGCCGGGTACAATTAAGCATATGGGGGTTAGGGGCAGCCCGTACCTGCCTGCTGTACCTGGCTGGCATACAAAAATATGGCAAATCTTTTTTTTTTTAGTTTTTTGTAAAAACACTTTAAAAAAGGGGCTTCCTTGGATTTTCCATTGCCAGGGTAGGTAACACCAAGCAAGCGGGGTAAACAGCCAGTAGCTGCTTGGGTTACTCTCAGCTGGCAATAAAAAATGTCATTTTTTTTAAGCCCTAACCCTTGGGTTAGGGTTATATGTTTGGGATTTTATTTATATATATTTTTTTAATGAATTTTTGAAAAAAAATTGACTTGGGCTTTGCCATATTTTTGCAGGCAGGTATGGGCTGCCCTCAGCCCTTATCTGCAGTGAGAGCAATAACATCAGCTGTGCTCCCAGGTAACCTCCACTGATGTCACCGCTTTCACTGCCGATAAGCGCTGACTTTTTGGCAGCAAAAGCGGTGTCATCAGCTGTGTCCCCGGGTAACCTCCACTGATGTCACCGCTCTCACTGTCGATAAGTGATGACTTTTCGGCAGTGAGAACAATGACGTCAGTGGAGGTTACCCGGGGGCACATTCACCGGCCTCAGCTTTGCACTCAGGTGAACTCTTTGACAGCTGTCAGCCGAGTCTGTGCCTGCTCATCTGTGCAACCAGACCTGTCTGTCTCCTTGCACAGATGTAGCAGAGCTGAAGAGATGCTCACCTGCCTGTGAACTACGTCGGAAGGTTATTTGGGTAATAAAGGTGGATATTTTTTTGCTTGTGTTGTGTTTCATTTTACCGTTTACTAGAAATTCAAGGTGGTCATGTCTAATATTGGCATGACCCCATGAATTTCGGGCTTAGGGCCAGCTGGCCATAACCCCATTATTACCCAGTGTGTAACCCGGCATCAGGGACCTGGAAGAGCTGAATACAGTGCCAGAAGATGGCGCTTCTATAAACACGTCATTTCCTGGGGCGGCTGTAGACTGCAATTCGCAGCGGGAAGGGGGGATAGTGAGGTTGAGCCACCCTGCACTGCGGATTCCAACCCCCAGCTGCCTAGTTATACCTGGTTGGACACAAAAATAGGGTGAAGCCCCACATATTTTTTTTTTTTAATTATTTCATGAAATTCATTAAATACTTAAAAAAAAAAAAAAAGGATTTGCCTATATTTTTGGTTCCCAGCCGGGGACAACTAGGCAGCTGCGGGTTGGGGGCAGCCTGTACCTGCCTGCTGTACCTGGTTGTCATCCAAAAATATGGCAAAGCCCACGTCAATTTTTCTTTAATGGTTCATTAAAAAAACAAAACAAAATACATTTAGGGACTGCATCTTTATTAACCCCTCAATCCAAATCTCTGTGCTGAACAGTCTCGGCTCTTCTTCATCAGAGACCAATGGGACATACAAAGATTCTATCCCCGTGGTCCCTGAAGGAGAGCCCGGAGCGCTGCGGCTTCATAAGGGGAGTAACTCAGGTCACCTGAGAACAGCTCAGGTCATGTCCTCGGGTGACCTGAGTTACCCCACACCGCTTACGATGCCGCAGCACTCCGGGCTCTCCTTCAGGGACCACGGGGATAGAAGCTTTGTTCGTCCCCTTGGTCTATGATGAAACAGAGTCTAGAGTGTTCAGCACAGAGTTGAAGGTCGAGGGGATAATAAAGATACAGACCCTAAATGTATTTGTGTTTTTATTTATATATTTTTTTAATGAATTATTAAAAAACAATTTGATGTGGACTTCACCATATTTTTGTATGCCAGCCATGTACAGCAGGCAGGTATGGGCTGCCCCCAGCCCCCAACTGCCTAATTGTACCTGGTTGGAACCATAAATATAGGGAGCTGGGGGCCAAAATCAGCACCGCACACTTGCCCAAGCTTTCTGCCCCCTCCCTCCCTCTTCGAAATGCAGTCCTCAGCCGCCCCAGATAATGGCACGTTTATAGAAGCAAGGAATTATTTTTCAAATACTAGGAGGTAACCATAATGTTTTTATCAAGACCAGATGATACCAACTTAATTGATTAAAAAAACTTTATTAGAATCAAAGTTAAAAAGTCACACCTACAAATATAGACAAACTTAGCACACTTGAATGGGGGTCAGAAACATATTGACATGCAGATGGAGACTGCTTTGATAAGGAAGGTCAACCTTGTCCCACAATAAATTATGGGTATGCCACATTAAGGAAATTTATTTTATATAAATGTTCCGGTGTCATAGATAGATGTCCGTCACCAAAACAATAATCATGTATAAAACACAATATATACAATAACGTGGTCTGATATAATGATTAGACAGTATCGTGAGACAGCAAAATTTGTTAACCTTCCTTTAGTTTCATGAATTCCCAAAGTAGTATCAATGAAACACCCAACGCTTGACGCGTTTCGCCTTTCCAAATGTTAGAAGGCTCATCAGAAGTCTTACTGGGGTACAAATGTAAAAATTGGTCTAAAAAACAAAGAAATTGGCAAAGTATTAGTTTACAAAAAACAAAAACAGATGGCAGTGTGTAGACATAGTCTCAATTAACAAGTACATAGCAGATCAAGAGTCCCCTCAAGGTATATATATTTATTTACATTACAGAGGAACAACAAAACAAAGATCGAGATGGTCAAATGTGGATCCTCCTTATGTTGGCACCTTTATGTAAATATGGATGGAAACATACCTTATGATTCTATTGATCAACAAACAAATGGTGTTTCAGTAGGATAAGGAAGACCATGTGGAAGAGAGTACTCAAATGAAATGGTCATAAACTTCTTCTAAAAAGATCAAAGTAAAAAGGTATTAAGTATAGGAATGAGAGTACATCTAGGCCTATTAGTATCCTAATGGGGTGTAATTTAATCTTACCCAGAATATGACATAGATGTCATACAGCAGTAGTCATCCAGAGAATGGGCATTTTTGAAGCCTTATATGTGAGGCTATATGGGGATAAAGAAAAAGGATATGCAACAGATATATTGGGGAAGGATGTAGATATAGGTGCATATTTCTACCCTCCGGATAAGTCATTGTATGTGATACTATAACATGAGACTATCTCTCTATGCTAGGTCCCCTGTAAACCTAGGATTCATCTTGGATCATCCTTTTCTATCCATATCAGAATTGGATGTTATGATGTTTCCAGTCTAATAAGACACCCTAATGAAAGGTAATGAGTAAATTCTACCCTCTTTTCTTCCCTCCTTTTTTTTTTTTTCTTCTCTACTAATCTTTATCCTTCCCTTGTTTCTTCCTTTTCTGTATCTACATCCTTCCCCAATATATCTGTTGCATATCCTTTTTCTTTATCCCCATATAGCCTCACATATAAGGCTTCAAAAATGCCCATCCTCTGGATGACTACTGCTGTATGACATCTATGTCATATTCTGGGTAAGATTAAATCACACCCCTTTAGGATACTAATAGGCCTAGATGTACTCTCATTCCTATACTTAATACCTTTTTACTTTGATCTTTTTAGAAGAAGTTTATGACCATTTCATTTGCGTACTCTCTTTCACATGGTCTTCCTTATCCTACTGAAACACCATTTGTTTGTTGATCAATAGAATCATAAGGTATGTTTCCATCCATATTTACATAAAGGTGCCAACATAAGGAGGATCCACATTTGACCATCTCGATCTTTGTTTTGTTGTTCCTCTGTAATGTAAATAAATATATATACCTTGAGGGGACTCTTGATCTGCTATGTACTTGTTAATTGAGACTATGTCTACACACTGCCATCTGTTTTTGTTTTTTGTAAACTAATACTTTGCCAATTTCTTTGTTTTTTAGACCAATTTTTACATTTGTACCCCAATAAGACTTCTGATGAGCCTTCTAACATTTGGAAAGGCGAAACGCGTCAAGCGTTGGGTGTTTCATTAATACTACTTTGGGAATTCATGAAACTAAAGGAAGGTTAACAAATTTTGCTGTCTCACGATACTGTCTAATCATTATATCAGACCACGTTATTGTATATATTGTTTTTTATACATGATTATTGTTTTGGTGACGGACATCTATCTATGACACCGGAACATTTATATAAAATAAATTTCCTTAATGTGGCATACCCATAATTTATTGTGGGACAAGGTTGACCTTCCTTATCAAAGCAGTCTCCATCTGCATGTCAATATGTTTCTGACCCCCATTCAAGTGTGCTAAGTTTGTCTATATTTGTAGGTGTGACTTTTTAACTTTGATTCTAATAAAGTTTTTTTAATCAATTAAGTTGGTATCATCTGGTCTTGATAAAAATGTTTATAGAAGCACCATCTTCTGGTGCTTTATCCAGCTATTCCAGCAACCCTGGTGCCGGGTGACTTGCTAGGTAATAATGGGGTTAAGACCAGCTTTGTATTATCGGCTGGCCCTAAGCCCAAAATTTGTGGGGTCAAGCCAATATTAGACATGACCGTCATGAATTTCTAGTAATCTGATAAATAAAAAACACAACACAGAGAAATTATTTTTATTAGAAATAAAATGCAACACAATTAGTGACTCCATCTTTATTAAAGAAAAGAACCCCCCCTGCGTAGTTCAGGTTCCCACAACATCCAATCTGGATCCAATATTATCTGATCGGTTTGCCAGAACAAACATTCCAAATTCAAATGCAGAGGACTTACGTCCATATGATACTGGTCATTTACAATCTAGCTGATCACTGTCTCTCAATGAGTGCTTAAAAGTCTCCTCCTTGTTGTTGAAGAGCTTTCACAAACTCTGACATCAGACCAAGCCTAATGTTGAGTAATGTCAACAGACAGGGCAGGGCAGGGAAGCCAAAATTTGTGTGGCACTCCCATGCCCCTGGGAAGAGACATACATGAAGGCCTCTTTTAATAATGTACCCATTATAAGGAAGTAGGTCTTTTGTAAGATTGCCCTAGGCAGGGCTGCTAAACATTGGGAGGCACCACAATGCCCCTGGATAGAGGCGTGCATGAGAGCCTCTTTAAATAATATTCCCATTTTAAGGAAGTGGGTCATTTGTAGTATTGTCCTAGGCAGGGCTGCTAAACATTGGGAGGCACCACAATGCCCCTGGGAATAGACGTACATGAAGGCCTCTTTAAATAATGTGTCCATTTTAAGCAAGTAGGTCATTTCTAGTATTGTTCTAGGCAGGCCTGCCAAAAGTTGGGAGGCACCCCAATGCCCCTGGATAGAGGTGTTCATGAGAGCCTCTTTAAATAAAATGCCCATTTTAATGAAGTGTCATTTGTAGGATTGGCCTAGGCAGGGCTGCGAAAAGTTGGGAGGCACTCTAATGCCCCTGGATGGAGGCGTACTTGAGGGCCTCTTTTAATATTGTGCCCATTTTAAGCAAGTGGGTCTTTTGTAGGATTGCCCTAGGCAGGGAAGCCAAATGTTGGGAGGCAATAAGATGCCCCTGGATAGAGGCGTGCATGAGGGCCTTTTTAAATAATGTGCCCATTTTAAGCAAGTGGGTCTTTAGTAGTATTGCCCTAGTCAGGGAAGCCAAAAATTGTGTTGCTCTCTGATGCCTCTGGATAGAGGCGTGCATGAGAGCCTCTTTAAATAATGTGCCCATTTTAAGGAAGTGGGCGTTTTGTAGGATGGCCCTAGGAAGGGCTGCCAAAAATTGTGAGGCATTGCGATGCCCCTGGCAAGAAACATGGAGGAGAGCCTCTAAAAATTGTTCCCATTACAAAGGAGCGGGTCTCCTGTACTTGTAATGCCCATTCTGTAAGCATGGACTAAAACATTGACCCTTGGGGGGTATACATGAAACTAATGCCTAACTTTTGAACGGTTAGGGTCATCATCGTCATAAATGTGATGTGCAAAAATTATGGTTTTGTTGCATTATGAACCACAGTCACACTGATCATATGATGGTGGCGGATGAAGAGAAGGAGGAGCAGTACAGCAAGTAGCCAAAGACATGAAGTGAGTATCGATGTCTGGGTGTGCGGAGGTGCATGGCAATCTACCGACACAAAATTTAAATTTCTCTATCATTTGGTGGTGGTGTGATGAAGTCAGGCCCAATCCAACCCTTGTTCATCTTGATCAGAGTCAGCCTGTCAGCATTTTCAGTTGACAGGCGGGTGCATTTATCAGTAATGATTCCACCTGCGGCACTAAAAACACGCTCTGACAAAACGCTAGCTGCAGGGCAGGCCAGCACTTCCAAGGCATTGAGAGCCAATTCCAGCCACGTGTCCAGCTTGGATACCCAATAACTATAAGGCACAGAGGAGTCTAAGAGCACTTTAGTACGATTGGCAAGGTACTCCCTCAGCATCTTGGCAAACTTTGCAGTCCTTGTGACACTACCCCGCACCTCAGGGCCTGTGGTACGGGAGGTGCTGAGAAAAGTGTCCCAGATCTTTGAGAGTGTTCCCCTACCTCTGCTGGATTGGACTTGTGCCTCTCTCGACTGGACGCCTTGGTTGTCCACTGAATCGTAACCTCTGCCACTAGCGTTTTCAGAAGGGAATTTTTGGACTAATTCCGTGACTGTGGCCATCTGGTACTGCAGCATTTTTGTAGACCTCCCCGCCTTGGAATAAGAGAAATAAAGTTCTCCTTGTAGCGTGGGTCTAAACGTGTCACCAACCAGTAATGAGTGTCCGCCAAGATCTTGATAACACGAGGGTCACGAGACAGGCAGCGTAACATAAAGTCAGCCATGTACGCCAGACTGTTAACAGGCAAGACTTCAGGATCCTCACCAACAGCATGACTGGCCATGCTGACCTCATCCTCCTCCTCTCCTCTGTCCTCTGGCCATCCACGCTCAACCGACGGTCTGACGGTTGTGCATGTATTACCGTCAATTCCGCATGAAAGTAGCTCCATTTCTTCATCCTCCTCCTCTTCGTCATAGTCCTCCAATGACATGTTGGGATGAGATGAGGCTGGGCTGTGTGTAATCACCCAGTACGGTTCCTTGCTGCAAGTCATCGTGCTCCGCCTGCAATGCATCATCTTTGATTTTGAGCAGAGAGCGTTTTAGAAGACAGAGAAGCGGGATGTGATCTAATGATAGCGTCATCGCTGCTCACCTTTGGTGGAGTCCTCAAGTTTGAGACGTAATATGTCGAATCCATGTCACTCCTGACTCTTATGTGTGGATTTTAAAACCGTATACCGACAGCTAGTTGAGCAGATATCACAATTCCCTCTGCTGCTCAAACCCTGACCAACAGTTGGCCAATGTGGATTCCAACCTGGACATACACACTCTGTGCCAAACCCTGCAAATCCCGCTGAAAGCGCAAGGCAGCAAAGCGAGGTGCTTGCTAAAATGGGCACACCAGTGGCGTACTTTGACGAGCAGATCAACAGCTCCGGGTGGGATTTAATAACCTAACCACGAGTTGAGCACATGGTCCAGCTCGCTCGCTAGAGCGCCACAGGTTCCGTCATTGTCAGACATGACCATGCCTGGCTGTAGGTCAGGCGGGGTGGAGCAGGAGGAGGAGGCTGAGGAGCATGACGTGCCAGAGCTGTACACTGTGGTTGAAACCTGACTGAGTTAGGGCCTGCAATACCTTGGTGTCGGAAGGACGTGTTCCGTCCCAAGCTCAGACTGGGTCCCGGTTTCCAGAATATTAACCCAGTGTGCTGTCAGCGAGATGTCCCCGGCCCTGCCCACAAGCACTTGTCCACGTGTCTGTGGTTAGGTGGACTTTGCCTGAAACTGCGGTGTTAAGGGCACATATGATGTTTTGTGACACGTGCTTATGTAATGCGGGGACGGCACACCGGGAAAAAATAGTGGCGGCTGGGGACCGAGTAACATGGGACAGCCGCCGCCATCAGGTTGCGGAATGCCTCCGTCTCCACCAGCCTAAAAGGCAACATTTCCAGCACAAGCAGTCGCGAAATGTGTGCATTTAGAACTGTGGCATGTGGGGCATTGGCAGCGTATTTGCACCTGCGTTCCAAAGATTTTCTGCTTGTGTAAGTACAGGTGAAGGACAGGAGGCATCTTCGCCTGCAGTATGGACAGGGATTGACTTGCCAACGCACAACAGTGGAAGACGCAGCGGTGTCACCCGCAGACAAATGCTCCTGGACTATGCTGTACATCCCACAAAGTCGGATGCTTTGCTGCCATATGCCTGATCATGCTGGTGTGGTCATGCTGCTAGTTTTGCTACCCGTGCTGATGCTGGCATGGCAGTGTGTTTGCAAATGGCCTTTTTTTAATTATCTGCAGACACCTTAAAAAACAGCCAGACTCGGGAAGACCTAACAGTTGTACTGCAACTTCACTGTGTTGTTGTTCTGGGGAACGGTTGCCTGCCTTCTGCCTGCGGACACCACCCTGCTTCTTCGGCCTGTTGTGATGCTACGCCTAACTCCCCCTGTGCACTGCTGTCTTGCTCTGCATGTCCTCCTGCCAGGTTGGGTCAGTTACTGGATCATCCACCACGTCGTCTTCCACTTCCGCACCCTGGTCCTCCTCCTGACTTTCTGGCAATTGTGCCTCATCATTGTCCACCTCTTGTTGAGACACGTTCCCACCGTTGCCTTCGTGAGACCGTGGCTGCTCAAATATTTGGGCATCGGTTACATACGATCTCCTTATGACCCACTTCAAGTGGAGCTGGCGAGAGCCAGAATCTGCGAATGGATAAGTGAACAGCTCTTCAGAGTGTCAAAGTGTGGGATCAGAAATGTCCGGGGCCGGGCACTCGGCATGGTGGGAGGAAGGAGTATCAAGGTGTGGAATGTGTGGTCCAGTCTCACGGCCACTGACACTTGACTGTGTGGAAGATACAGTATTTGTGGTGGTGCCAAACTGACTGGAAGCATTTTCCACTATCCACCTAACAACCTGTTGACATTGGTCTTGGTTTATTAGTGGAGTACTGCTGCGGTCCCCTAGAAATTGGGATAGGAAGGTCGAGCGAGATGATGTGGGCGTTTGTCGTGGCACAATTTGAGCTTGCACACGGGCTCGGCCTCTGCCTGCACCACCATCACGTCCAGTTCCTTGTCCCTTGCCACCGGCCTTGCGCATTTTCAATGTTGTGCTGACTGTATACAGCTAAATGAAGGCGTCCAAGAAATGTTTTTAGCAGCACACTGAGATTAGAGATTAAGGCCCTGCAGGTGGACTGGTCAGACACAAACGCCGACGAGAATAGCGAGTTTCTTGGCGTATCCTAATTTACGCTGCAACCTACTGTAGCTGCACTAAGATTCTAAAGAGTGCTGACAAGATTTGGTTTTTAGCACAAACCCTGAGATTAGAGATTAAAGCCCTGCAGGTGGACTGGTCAGACACAAACACTGACGAGAATAGCGAGTCTTTTGGCGTATCCTAATTTGCGCTAAAACCTACTCCTGGCTATAGAGAGCTAAATTAATCCTAAAAGCACTGTTTTGGGATGGATGGATGAGATTTCCAGCCTGTACACCAGCCCCAGATGTGATGCAGGCTGGTATACTGGCACAACGAAGTTTGCTATTTACCCTGCCTCCCTGCCTGCCTGTATACAGCTCTATTAGTCCTCAGAAGGACTGTTGTGGTAAATAGACTGGCAGCCCTGTGCCTACACTAGCTGAAAGGCCACAAATCTGTCCCTCAATCAGCAGCAGCTCTCCCTACACTGACTGTCTGTGGAGCGGAGTGACGAGCACAGCGCGGCCGGGTCTTATAAAGACCTGATCACGCTGTGCGGCCAGCCAATCACTGTAATGCCACAACCAACATGCTGTGGCATTACAGTGTCTGTCAGCCAATCCCTGCATGTGGGCTGGCTCTGTAAAGAGCGTCCAACATGCAGGGAGGTGGACCCCGACATAGCAACAGTATCGCGAGATTACTCGGTACTCGCCGAGTACCCCGACTACCGTGATATTCATGCGAGTACCGAGTAGTGACAAGCGTACTCGCTCATCCCTAATGAAAAGGTTTGGCTCATAGATTTTATTTAATTTTTCTATAGGAACAAGATTACAATTTTACATGTCCCCACACCAAACTGCTCAAAATGTGTCTTTTTGGAACTCAAGCTCGTATTTCCCATATAGACATAGTCATAATAAAGAATAGAAGGATATTCACAAAATTGCTAAATCATAGTAAGCAGAAATGATAAAAACAATAAAATCTATAATATAAAATTATAATAATATTAAAAATATATATTAATTGTAAATCCTCACCCTAGACCTAAAGAACAAGTATTCTTAAAAATAGTCATTGTTTATTGTAGTCACCTATGTGGAATAAGCAGATAAAACTCACCCCCATTCACTTTAGTTGAGATTTGTGCCACAATATTTTAATCCATTGAAAGACATTTTGCACCATGAAGAGACTTTCTCACAAGCTGCAGCTCGGCAGATTTCTGTATGTTGCACTAGAGATGAGCGTCTCCGAAATAGAACTCAGGATTATCAATATATTAAACAAGCTAATAGCGCCATTAATAGATTCAAAAGGACAGGAAAGGATTAATCACTACTGCCGACAGACTAAAATGGATGTGATCCTAGAATTGTAATTTATTGTCAACACGTTTCAGAGTTCCGATCACTCCTTCATCAGGACAAATCACAGTGAAGATTTCCACTGTCCTGATGGAGTGATCGTAACTCTGAAACACAATGACAAAAATCACAATTCCAGGATCACATTCATTTTCATCTCATGGAGCGTGGATTAACCCCATCCTCTACATTTTACTCTTTCTTTTTGCATGTGGGTCTCCTACAGTCATTTATAGCTTACACATGGGCGTGAGTTACACAGCCCTTTGTAGGTGGTAACGTTATCATTATTAAGGTACCGTTACACGGCACAACATCGTGCACAACATCGCTCAAAAGTGACGTGTGCAACGATGTTGAAACGACATCGTTAGTGCGTCGTTGCGTGTAACCAAACGATTCAACTACTCTAATTAGTCAAGTTGGGGTTGACAGGTTTATGAACATGTTCAAAAGCCTGACGATTTCAACTCAACCAACCTGCGGCATCGTTCCGTGTGACACCGCGATAGCGATGTCACGGACGTCTTCGCCCATTCACAGCAATGAGCAGGGATCGTTCGCTGGGTTGTGCGAACGATCCATGTTCACAACATCGTTGGTAGTTGTCCACGATATCTAGACGTGTGACATCTCACCAGCGATATTGAATTGATCTCAAAAACAACCGCGTGTCCACGAGATCGTGGCCAACATCGTAACAACGTCGTGCCATGTAACGGTACCTTTAGACTTTAATTTTATCCAAAGTAAGACCCTATATGCGCTGTTTCTCCAGTTCCTATACATATAGCCCTTAAACTGTTAACTGCTTCTTTAGACATCACACATTACAGGTATAACTATCAATGGGAGTGTGTAGAATCAGCAGGGAACACACTGAAGACCAGAGAGTGAAGAGAGATGACTGAGTCGAGAGTAGCAGGAAGAACAGAAATAGGAAAATTCAGTACAAAATGTACGGTATTTATTAAAAAATCCCAAATCAAAAAAGACTCAAACATTATTTAATAATAATGGGATAATAATCTTTATTTATATAACGCCAACATATTCTGTGGCACTTTACAATTCACTGGTTCACATATAAACTGTTATAAGTGACAATTATAAAAATACAGAACAATAGTTAAAGCAGAGAAACAATGTAAAAAAATACAATACAATAATTAAAGCAGAGAAACAATGTAAAAAATACAATACAATATTTAAAGCAAAAATAAAGGTGACGCTGCTCAAAAGAGCTTACAATCTACAGCGAGATAAGGGTTACACTAAGTACAGGGGCTTATTACCATAATGGTCCAGGCATCTAGAGGAAGAGGGGGATAGAAAAAAATTACATGAATGGTCACCAGCCAATCTGTGTAGAGCTTTTGGGTTTGATGGAGTTGAGAGGACAGTTATGTCCAGAGAGATAGTGAATGGCTATATACAGTATAAAGGATTTCTATTAGAGAACATGATAGGTCACCTTAAAAAGATGTGTTTTAGTAAGCGCCTGAAGCTATGTAAATTGTGTATAGTCCTAATTTCTTGGGATTGAGTATTCTAGAGAATTGGTGCAACTCGGGAGAAGTTTTAGAGCTGAAAGTGGGAGGATCGGATTAGTGCAAATGTTAGTCGAAGGTCAGTTGTAGAATGTAGAGAGTGGTAAGAGTGATAGACAGAGATGAGGGAGGAGAGGTAGGGGGGTGCTGCACTGTGAAGAGCTTTGTGGGTGAGAACAAGCAATTTGAATTGGATCCTGTAGTGTATGGGCAGCCAGTGCAGTGACTGGCACAGAGCAGGGGCATCTGAGTAATGGTTAGCCAGATGGGTGATTCTGGCTGCTCCATTTAGGATGTACTGGAGATGGGAAAGTCTAGTGTGGGGGAGGCCGATTCATAGAGAATTGCAGTAAAAAAGGCGGGAATGGATCAGGGCCAAGTGAGGGTTTTTTTTTATTCCATGGTGAGAAAGGGGCGTACTCTATGTTCTTCAGGTGCATGATAGAAGAGCTGCGAGAGATTGTATATAGGAGGTGAAGGAGAGATTGATGTCAAACATAACACCCAGACAGCAGCCTGCTGACTAGGCGTAGTAGTGGTGCCGCACACCAGGAGGGAGATGTCATATTTAGAGAGATTAGTGGAGAGCAGGATTATAAGAAGTTCAGTTTTGGAAAGGTTGAGTTTCAGATAGAGCTGACATGATGTTGGTAACTGCACCTAGACAGTCATTGGTGTTCTTTAGTACCGCAGGGGTAAGGTCAGGGGCTGAAGTGAATAATTGTGTGTCATCAGCATAGAGATGGTACTGGAAGCCAAATCTGCTGATGGTCTGTCCAATAGGGGCTGTGTAGAGAGAAAAGAGATGAGGGCCAAGGACCGAACACTATCTATAAAATGAGAATGCGCATAGGGTCTTATCCTCAATAGGAATCAAATCCCATACAGTATGAAAACTGCTCACCTGATTTAGTCATTCCCTGAGGAAGGAGCTGGGTGTTAGCTCCGAAACGCGTTGGAAAATAAAACTGAAGATACCTTGTTTTAAAGCACTCCAGTGTTTTTTGATACTCATTGGAGCAGCGGCGCGGACCGAAAGACACTTGGTCCCTGATTAAGGACCGAACACTGAGGGACCTCAATAGTGAGAGGAAGAGGGGAGGAAGTGGAGCCAGAGAATAATACACTGAAAGAGCGGTCAGAAAGATAGGAGGAGAGCCAGGAGAGAACAGTATCCTTGATGCCGATGGAGTGCAGCATAGAGAGTAGGAGATGGTGGTCAACAGTGTCAAAAGCTGCAGAGAGATCAAGAAGAATAAGCAGAGAGTGGTCACCATTACGTTATGCTGTCAAAAGGTCATTGGTCACTTTGATGAAGGCAGTTTCTGTAGTGTGTAGGGGTCAGAAACCAGACGGTAATGAATCTAGTAGAGAGTGAGTGGAGAGGTAATGGGTGAGATGGGTGTAGACCAGGCTCTCCAAGAGTTTAGATATGAAGGCGAGGTTGGAGACTGGTCTGTAGTTTTAAGTGCAGGAAGGGGTCAAGTGAAGATTTCTTTACTAAGGGAGTAATGACAGAATGTTTGAAGGAGGAGTGGGAGATGCCAGAAGAGAGGGAGAGATTGAAGATTTTTGTTAGGTGAGTGGTGACCACCGGGGAGAAAGACTGGAGTAGGAGTGAGGGAATGGGGTCAGTGGTGCATGTAATGGGACAAGAGAAAGAAAGGAGCCTGTAGACTTCTTATTCTGTGACTGGGTCAAATATGGAGAGTGAGTCAGAGGAAATGTGGAAAAGAATGGGAGTAACAGCGCTTGGAGGCTGGAGATGATTTTTTTGGTGGACATTGTCTATTTTCTTTGTAAAGTAAGAGACCAGATCATCAGCACAGAGGTCAGTGTTAGGGGCCTCCACATTAGGACTGAGGAGGGAGTCAAAGGTGTCAAAAGGTTTCTTTGGATTATTGGATAGTGAGTATATAAGGGTGATGAATTAGGTCTGTTTGGCAAGGTGGAGGGCAGAGTTATAGGTTTTTAACATGATTTTTTAAAGGATAAAGTTATCTGGTAGTGCGGGTTTTCCTCCATAGGAGTTCAGCACTCCTAGACCATGGCAGGAGGAATTACGTTTGCAATGTGAGCCAGGGCTGTTTTGTTCTGTTTAGAGATTCTGAGGGTGAGAAGAACTACTTGGTCCAGAGTGCTTCTGAGAGAGTCATTGTAGTGATTCACTGCCAGATCGGGACAGGAGAGGGAGGAGATTGGGGACAGTGATGAGTGTAGAGAGTCTGTGAATGTATGAGGGTTAATGGCCTGTTGATTTCTTGAGGTGTGATAGGTAGGGGTGTGCTGGGGTGTGCGAGGTTTTGTGAGCGTAAAAGAGAGAAGGTTGTGGTAAGAGAGAGGAGGAGGAGAGTTATCTTAGGAGGAGGTTGAGTGGAGCCTGTAAAGACCAGGTCAAGGATGTTACCATCTTTGTGTGTCTCAGAGTTGAGAGCTGTAAGAGGCCAAGAGAGGTGGTTAGAGATAGGAGGTGGGATGTAGATGGGGAGATGGGGCTGTTTATGTTTATGGGGATGGTAAAGTCTCTTAGACTAAGGGTTGGTAATTCTGACGACATGAGGTTCGGCAGCCATGTGGAAAAATGGTCAAGTAATTGTAATAAGGTTAGTAAGGTTTCTATGTGAGGTGGAGGAGGGGTTGAAGTTGACAGAGGGTTTAACAGGGTTGGAAGAAATATCATCTGACAGGAGCAGCAGTAAAAAGAGAAAGAGCAGATAGTTTTTGGGTTTGTGTCATGGATTTTGCAGCACATTTGATTTGCTTTGACTTGAATCTTTCATTTCAACACAAGTTTAATAAGTGAAAAATGTGATCTTGGTTAACTGATTACAGCAATAGGATCCTGAGATTAATAGCTGACTTAAACCTACAGGTTTCATCCCTTTGCCTAAAGTATCACCATCTCCATCTATTTAGAAAAATATAACTCATCTTTTGCACAGCTCTCTTGATCTCTTTGTTCCTCAGACTGTAGATAATGGGGTTCATCAATGGTGTCACCAATAAATACAACAGGGATCTGTATTTGTTGATATTGGATGAGCTCTCATCAAATGAAGTCATGTAGACTGCGATTAGGGTGCTGTAATATACACACACTGTGGTCAGGTGGGAGCTACAAGTGGAGAAAGTTTTTCTCATACTGTAAGTTGAAGACAATTTAAAGATGGCCAAGAAAATGCAAAAGTAGGAAATAATGATGAGAGGAAATGGAAAAAGAAGCGTAAGGATGCTGTCAGTTAAGTCTAACAAAATGAAAATTGAAATGTCTGAAGTTGTCAACTTCATTAAAGGACCAAGGTCACAGAAGAAGTGGTCAATGGAATTCAAGCCACAGAAGTTAAACTGAATAAAAACAAAACACTCACTAGATATTAAAACAAAGTTTAAAAACCAAGACCCAATAATCAGCTGGAGACAAAGATGTGGACTCATTAGGGAGGAATACCGTAAAGGATGGCAGATGGCCAAGTATCGATCATAAGACATGACGGCAATGATTAAACTTTGTACAAATCCAAAAACACCAAATACATACAGCTGCATCACACAACCCAAAAGGGCAAAATACCCTCCTCAACATATATTATGTTCAACGTCATGGGTATAATGGTGGTGGTCAGTAAGACGTCTGCTATCGATAAGTGTTTCAGAAAGAGAAACATTGGGGTCTTGAGGTGGTCAATAATGGTCACTAAGAGAATAATGAGAAGATTTCCTCCCAGAATGCAAATATAACTCAAGGAGAAGCAGAAGGAACAGAAGAGTTTTGTATTTGGAAAGACTTTGGAATCCGAGAAGACGGATGTGAGTGACTTGTGTCTGATTCTCCTCACACGTCATCTGTCAATGAAGATTCAAGAATTGATTTCTCCTAAAAACTAACAAACTTTAATCAAATCCATTTAAAAAGTCCTGAAAATAAATCATAATAAAAGCAATAATAGGAGCTATATTCCACTTTATGATGGTTTTCCTTAGAGGAGGCTCACAAGAGATTATTGGCCGTGATGTGAGATGAACCATTATTGTCTCTTCTAAAGGAAAGAAAAGTCTCCTAAATGTAGACGTCTTTTATAATGCCAGAAAAACAAGACAAATTCCTCCAGGATAGAGATGATTACACTCAACTGAAGGCAATAAACACGAGACTGTTTAGATTAATTGACCGTTCAGTTGCCCATGGGGAGAGGCTTGTTATATCTCAATATTCTAAAAGACGTATTGGTTTAATAACACCGGTATGAAAAATATGGATTTATGAAAATTGTTTCAAATCCAATGTCTGATTCTTACACTGATTACAAGGTTTTGAACGTTTGCCTTTCCGGCTCCATATCTCACCATCCACTACAGCTTTGAGCGTGAGACTACCTTCATTTTATAGACAATCATCTTGGCTATTTCATCCATTAATTTGACTTGAAACTATTCAGCATAGGATTAGTTATGCAGATTCTTGTCATGTCACTGCTTTGTTAAGGTTTTGTGCCAAGAAATTTTTTGGGTTGTGTATTTAGGCCCTGAATTCACTTAATAATGGCTTTGACAATGAAAGTCTTGTTTAATAATGAGGAGAGACTGAAGAAACTTGACTCTATGTTTTCCAATAGATCTCATCCTAGTCATGCGGTTGGTACGGATATGGACAATATCTTTTTTGATCTTGCAAAGTTGATGCCTCAAAAGCTCAGGACCTGCTGGGACTCAACTATTTTGCAAAAATATGTTGACAAATCCATGATCCCTGGAGGTCTGAGGATCAGGAAAATGCCCACCTATCCCACCTATAACTGAATGGAACAAAATCCTTACTAAGTTAGGATCGGGCAGGGGAGTGAAGCAACGGGCAGCGAGGAGGGAAGAAGTGGGTGGGGGAGAAAGGCACCCGAAAGCGGGGAAGGAAGCACCGGGCTGGAAACCCGGCAGTGAAGTCTTTTCACCACCGGCTCTCTCAAATGAACAGCTTATGCGTTAAATTTGAAAAAGCCATCAGGCTCGCGTCCAGCAGCTGAGGAGAGCAGTAGAACAGGGCGGTGAGTGCAACACCAGGGAGTGATGCATCAGCTAATTGTTTAAAAAAGCCAGCGACTTATTATCGCATTTAAACATTCATGCACCCATTTCAGCCTTTTCCTTAGCCCCCAGACTGCTTTGTAGGGTCCAGCTCAGAAATTACTGGCATTACTCACAGTTCCCATTGACTTACATTGGAATCGCTGCTCTTAACGAGAAATAACTAGGGATGAGCGAGTATAGTCATTACTATTCTCTACTCGCAGAATAGTATGGGTGTTCGAGAAACTCGGTACTTGCGAGTTTTACTTCTATTACTCGCGAGTCCAATGTAAGTCAATAGTATATGTGAGTAATTATCTGCTGGACCCAAAAAAGCGGTCTGGAGGCTGAAGAAAAGGCTGAAACGGGTGAGTGAGTGTTTAAAAGCCGTCGGTAAAACGCAGATGGCTTTTAAACAATCACTCAGCTGATGCACATTCCTCCGTTGCCTCCCCGCCCATTCCTCTTCTCTCAACTCCTGCCCGCTCCCATTCCTGGATACATCAGCTGTTTGTTTGAAATAGTCGGAGGGAAAGCCGGCAGTGACAAGAGTCAAGTCACTACCGTCTTTCCTGATGGCTATTTCAAACGATCAACTGATCAGTATCAGGTGATCATTTGAAATTACCGGCTTCAGCAGATTCAGAACCTTGAGCCTGATATTGATCATCTGATCGGTTTGCCGTCTTGCAAACCGATCAGGTGATATTGGATCTGGATTGGACATCATGGAACTCTCGAACCTGGACTACGACGGAGGGGGGATGGTTCTTTAATAAAAATGGAGTCACTAATTGTGTTGCGTTTTATGCCTGTGTTGTGTTTTTTATTTATCTGATTACTAGAAATTCATGGTGGTCATGTCTAATTTATTGGCATAACCCCATGAATTTCAGGCTTAGGGCCAGCTGATAATACAAAGCTGGCCCTAACACCATTATTACCCAGCGAGCCACCCGGCACCAGGGCAGCAGGAAGAGCTGGATACAGCGCCAGAAGATAATATAGAATTCATGAAATAATTTAAAAAAAGGGCTTCCCTACATTTTTGGTTCCCAGCTGGGTACAACTAGGCAGCTGGGGGCTGGGGTCTGCCCGTACCTGCCTGCTGTACCTGGTTCAAAGAAATGATGGGAGTGCTGGTGTATCACGGTCCGCGCTGCTCCAGGGCTAAATAAAACTCACCAACGAGCCAGTCAACTTTTCATCCTTTTTATTCCTCCTTCTCCTATGCATTTCAGCGCCACACCGGCACCTTCCTCAGGGATATATCCCTGGAGCAGCGCGGACCGTGATACACCAGCACTCCCATCATTTCTTTGATTGATACCACTATCCAGTGGTGGGTGGAGGTCCTGCAGCAGCTTGGAACATTGCTTCCTAAACGCCTTCAAACCAGTTGTGGGGATCACAACTGGAACAGGTGAGCAGCTTCATAGCACCACCACATTACATCAGTGTCACTAGTGATAGGGCACTATTGCGCCTCTTGTCCCCCTCCCTATTTTATATTTTGCTATACCTGGTTGGCATACAAAAATGTGGCGAAGCCCACTTCTTATTTTTTATTTTTTTTTTTGTAAAAAACACTTTAAAAAAAGGGCTTCCCAGGACTTTCCATTGCCAGTGAAGGTAACAACAATCAGCGGGGTTAGCAGCCAGTAGCTGTTTGGCTTACTCTCAGCTGGCAATAGAAAATGCAGCGGGAGCCCACACTTTTTTTTAAGCCCTAACCCTTGGGTTAGGGCAGGGGTCTCAAACTCCAGGCCTCGAGGGCCGCACACAGTCCAGGTTTTCAGGATTTCCATAACATTTGACAGTTGGTAATCAAATTACCAACTGTCAGATTCTAAGGAAATCCTGAAACCCTGGACTGTGTGCGGCCCTCGAGGCCTGTAGTTTGAGACCCCTGGGTTAGGGTTATGTGTTTGGGATCTAATTTATATATTTTTTTTAAATTAATTTAAAAAAAAATTGTCGTGGGTTTCACCATATTTTTGCAGGCAGGTATGGGCTGTCCCCAGCGCTTATCGGCAGTGAGAGCAGTATCGTCAGCTGTGCCCCCGGGTAACCTCCACTGACGTCACCGCTCTCACTGCCGATAACCGCTGACTTTTCGGCAGTGAGAGCGGTGATGTCAGTGGAGGTTATCCGGGGACACAGCTGCCCGGCCTCAGCTGTGCACTCAGGTGAACTCTCTGACAGATGTCAGCTGAGTCTGTGCCTGCTGATGTGTGCGAGCAGACCTGTCTGTCTCCTCGCACAGATGTCGCAGGGCTGAAGAGATGCTTGCCTGCCTGTGGACTACATAAGAAGGTTTTTTTGGGTAATAAAGATGTAGTCTCTAAATATCTTCTCTTTTATTTCTAATAAAATATATTTTTCTTTGTGTTGTGTTTTATTTTCTGTTTGCTAGAAATTCATGATGATCATGTCTAACATTGGCATGACCCCATGAATTTCGGGCTTAGGGCCAGCTGATAATACAAAGCTGGCCCTAACCCCATTAATACCAAGTGAGCCACCTGGCACCAGGGCCCTGGAAGAGCTGGATTCAGAGCCAGAAGATGGCGCTTGTATGAACGCGCCATTTCTTTGGTGGCTGTGGACGCAATTCGCAGTGGGGTGAAGGGGCAGAAAGCTTGGGCCACCCTGCACTGCGAATTCCAGACCCCAACTGCCTAGTTGTACCAGGCTGGACACAAAAATAGGATGAAGCCCCATGTAGTTTTTTTTTTTTTTTTTTTTAATTATATTTCATAAAATAATTAAAAAAAAAGGGCTTCCCTATATTTGTGGTTCCCAGACAGGTACAGTTAGACAGCTAGGGGTTGGGGACAGCATTTTTCTGATTTGCAATTTCATTACGTATATATATTCTGATTCAGTTGCTCTTTCCCAACATTATCATCTTCTGTTTTGGTTGAAGGGGATTTTCTATATTCATATTTGGTCTGGGTGTTACTTGATTAGATTTAGCAAAGAATGTACTAAGTAGAGATGAGCGCTGTTTGATTCGAATTGTTCGCCAATCTCAAATTCGAGCTGTTTTTGTCGGTGTTCGAGTCATTCGCCGAATTAGAACAATTTGCTTCAAATTCGGCAGTTCTAGTATATGTTCGATAACGCTTCGATCACCAAAAGCTTAACCCTAACCCTAAACTGAGCCCCAATACTGCAAATGAATGTTAATATCCAGTGTGTATATTGTGCCGGGGGAGTTGTATCAGAGCTGCAGCAATAAGGTCGCGCTCTTTTTTTTTTTTTTTTTTTCTCCTAAAGCATGTACAGTGGGGCGGTTCAGGCTGTCAGCCAATCACAGTCCCACACTGCAAAGTGCATTTTTTCACACAACCAAGGTCATCATTGGCTGTGTCTGTCACATGTCAGATGACGTAGTTGTGACGTGGCGCCATCTGATTGGCCAGATCGCTACCGGCCATCTGATTGGCTGGTAGTGACAGGTCCTTGTCCAGCGATCGGATGTCTTCTCTGCCGGTCCCTGTGCAGGCGTCGGACAGGTGAGTATGTAAGTTTATTATTTTTTAACAACTTTTATTCACTTTTAGGCTACTTTTGCAGTGTATCTATAGATATTCGTACTCGCTATACTCGCAACGAGTAGCGAGTACCGGTCCCTACTCATAGCGAGTATAGCGAGCACGAATATTAAGGTACTCGCTCATCCCTACTAGTAAAATAAAATAAATAAAATTAAGTTTAAAACAAACCTCAGCATATCTTCCTCCACGGACATCTGTGCTGCAGATTTTTGACATCCAAAATCCGAACCATGTTTCAAAGATCTGCACAGAAGAGTTGTTAGTCTCTTGCTGCATTTTCAGTGCGTATTTTGCAAATTCTTTCATGTGTTTCTTTAATAATTGTTCTCTTTTGTGACTGTGAATAAAGCTAGCTGAAAGGCTGGAACAAGCTGCATTTTTGCTCACCAGCCCAGGTACAGCAAGCAGGTAGAGGCTGCCACCTACCCCTAGCTGCCTAGTTTTACTCTGACTGGTAATCAGAAATACAAGGGAGCCCTTTTGTTTTTTAATTATTTCTTGAAATAATGAAAAATAATTATGTGAGGCTTCGACGTATTTTTGGTTGCCAGACAGGTTAAACTAGGAAGCTGAGGCTGGAATCCTGAGTGTTGAGAGGCCCTAGCATTCGTCCCAGACTACGAATTGCAGCCCGCAGCTGTCCCAGAAAATGGCATTTTCATATAAGTGCCATTTTCTGGAGATATACCTGACTCTTCCAGCTGCTCTGTAGCATTGATAGACTGTGTAATTAGGAGTTAATAGCTGAATATTTCCAGCTGGCACTATGTCTGAGGTTCATAATATCAAGCCAATGTTAGACCTGACCATTATGAACCTCAAAGTAAATATTAAATAATACACTACACCGTGAAAAATCATTTCTTTGTAAAAAGAACACAAATGCATCTCTCTTTTCCCATCTTTATTATCCCCACAAAACCCTCCATTATCCTCTGCGATCTCTGTTCACAGCAGGACCTGAAGCGCAGTGAGTGGGGTGGTGTGAAAAAAGATAATCTGAGCCAGAATGTGATGTCATCTTTATGACAACATGTACTTTTTAATGTATGGCAGGGGTTACTTTCTTAAAATGGCCAGGAATATTGTCCTTTTGCTTATTGTCGCATGTTGCTAATTCATTGTTCTGCCAGACTGCGCGGAGTCTTGTATTCTTGGAGGTTGTGTGTTGCTAATTCAATGTAAATTACCTGACTCTCATCCCCTCTTTCAGAGACTCATGACTCATAGGGTACCTTTACACACGGCTACATTTGTAGCTTGTCACCAGAAATACTGTTGCGTGAAGTACTTGATTACTTGGAGTTATCTTGTTGCTTTACAATGGAAATTACCTGATCTCTGCAACCCTATCTTCAAATACTGAGCCTTCATGTACCTCATAGGGATATTAGTATGCAGCTTGAAATCTAGCCAAGTTTTTTCCTCATGATCTCCAATTCATGCAGAAATGTCTCCAATGGTTCCATGCTTTGTGGCCTCAGTCTAGAGACTTTGGCTCCGACTAGAGGTGCACCAGAGACTACTTAAAGTAGAAAACCAGGTAAGGATAATTAAGTCACCTGGCTGCAGATACTGCTGTGCTCGGTCAGCTTCCTAAACTTGGCACTTTTCCTTTCCTGGTGGCTGCCTGCCGAAAGCGGGGTGCTGCTGGATTTGAATAGTTGCCCTGGAAGCCCCAAAGCACAAACATTCTAATCCCTGTTGAGCCAGCGAAAAGGTGAGACACTGTTGCCATTTACAATGTATTTTTTTGATTGGTTATGTGTTATATAACTGTTGAGGATCCAATAAAGTATTAATATTGTGGTTCCCTCACCCTGTTTTGCATGAGTAGTGTTCTGCCCACGGTTAAGGAGTTGGGTGTACAGTTGGGATGAGCCCTGGTCCATGCTGTTTTTTAAAGGCGGCCGGGCCAGCAGATGAGGCACCACGGACCCCCATGTCTCCACAACCGCGCTCACAGCACTATCAGGTCCCGTTGTGAACGGACATCGCAGAAGGTTGTCGAGGGTTTGTGTGGGGAAAATAAAGATGGGTAAAGAGAGATTTATTTTGTTATCTTTACAAATAAATGATTTTTCACAGTGTGTGAATTATTTACTGCTTGTTTAGAGTTCATAATAGCCGGGTCTGAGATTGCCTGACAATATGAACCTTGGTTTTAGTTACTCCTCTAATCCTCCACCTAGTAAGGAGCTAGTCATCTCTCCTCCATCCTACCCAGCCATCTCACCTCATCCTCAGAACTGTTCCTCAACATACAATCCTTTTTCTCTAGACAAACACGGCCACATCATCCCTATCCTGCTCCCCACCTTTTATCGCTCTGTCTGCAGCTCCTCATTGTTGGCAATGTATCCCCAAATCCTGGCCCTCCTTAACACATCCCCACACTATTTCTAACCCCCTGCCATGATGCTCTACAATTTTGAATCCCTGATAATATACCATGCGGCCCGCCCATTCCCCGTTACTCAATGGTAACTCTCTGTGCCATCTTTATAATTGAACTTTATCACTCAACCTCCTTCTGCATCAGAACTTCAAGCATATGGTTTTTCCAAAGCCTCCTCACGCTTTGGATATTTATCCGGGTCTGCTGCTCGCCTTGAATTGATCCTGTATTGGGTCCTGCCACGGATTCCCACAGGCATAAAGGTTCAATAGGAAGTGATCCAATTCTATAGTGGCCGCGCTCCCCGTGGTAATGATTTTAAGAACTTCTTGTCCACAAAAACTTTTATTCCTCAAAACATGCGAGAATATAAAAAACGGATACAACGCGTTTCGGCGGAGACAACCGCCTTCCTCAGGTATCTCTGAGGATACCTGAGGAAGGCGGTTGTCTCCGCCGAAACGCGTTGTATCCGTTTTTTATATTCTCGCATGTTTTGAGGAATAAAAGTTTTTGTGGACAAGAAGTTCTTAAAAT
Organism: Allobates femoralis; assembly: GCA_033576535.1. Taxonomy (NCBI): domain Eukaryota; kingdom Metazoa; phylum Chordata; class Amphibia; order Anura; family Aromobatidae; genus Allobates; species Allobates femoralis. Next base: position 9,736,287 of record JARQOC010000004.1, read on the forward strand.
CATTACCACGGGGAGCGCGGCCACTATAGAATTGGATCACTTCCTAATGATCCTCTACAAGTTTTCGCAACCCTGATAACCTCATACCCATTCGGCCAGACCCCCGCTCCCCCGGTTTCCCAACCTGGAGCACTATGGAATGCATGCTCTGTCTGCAATAAACTGTCATACAATTGTGACCTCTTCATCACTAACAAACTCTCCTTTCTCGGCATCACTGAAACCTGGCTCACTCCCTTTGACACTGCCTTTCCTGCTGCACTTTCCTTTGGTGGATTCCATCTCTCTCACACTCTTGCCCCAGCAACAAACATGGTGGAAGAGTTGGCTTTCTTCTCTTTGATAACTGCTCCTTTATTCCAATTCCACTAACTCCCTCCACTATTCTTCCCTCATTTGAGGTACATTCTGCCCGCATCTAGTCCCCCTCCAACCATCAACTGGCTGTCATCTACCGCCCCCCAAAGCTAGCCATCTCCACCTTTCTTGTCCACTTCACCTCCTGGCTACTTCACTTCCTTCCTGACTTCCAGCCTGACTAAAGAACTGGCCTCCATAGTAGCTGAGCGGAGAAGGAAGAGATCCTGTTCTGCCTAGCACTTTGTAGCATAGAAGCAGTCTGTCACAAACTTCAAATCCACTTTCGCTGCTGCAAATCAAACTTACTTCTTATCCCTCATATCCACCCTATCTCACAACCCTAAACAGCTTTTCAACACTTTTAACTCTCTCCTACGTCCCTCAGCACCTCTTCCCTCTGCTCTCATTTCTGCTGAAAACTTTGCCTCTTTCTTTAAGCAGAAGATTGTTAACATTAGTGAAAGCTTTGACGCGCAGCCCTCTATGCCTTTCCTCATAACTGCTCAGCCCTGTTTTTCCAAAGCCAGCTTCACCATGACAGAAAATCAGCTCTCGTCCCTTCTGTCAAGATCACATCTCACCACTTGAACCGTATCCCCAACCTCGCCACAGTTTTCATCCAAGCCCTGACACATCTCTTCAACCTTTCACTTACAAATGGTGTCTTCTTCTCATCCTTCAAACATGCCTCAATCACACCATCCTCACAAAGCTCTCCCTTGACCCATCCTCTGTGTCTAACTATCACCCGATATCACTGCTCCCTGATGCCTCAAAACATGCTGGAACATCATGTCCATCTTGAACTGTCCTCCCACCTCTCCTCCTGCTCCCTCTTTGACAGGTAACAATCTGGCTTCTGACTGCATCACTCTACTGAAAGTGCCCTAAATAAAGTCACCAATGACCTACTAACCGCCAAGGGAAAGCGACACTACTCTGTCCTTCTCGACCTGTCTTCTGCCTTTGATACTGTAGACCATTCCATCCTGTTACAAATTCTATCATCTATTGGCATCAAAGACTTGGCCCTGTCCTGGGTCTCATCATATCTAACACATCAGACTTTCTCCCTCTCCCACACCACTTCCTCACCTAGCCCCCTTTCTGTCAGTGTTCCCCAAGGTTCAGTTCTAGGATCCCTACTCTTCTCCATCTACAGCTTTGGCCTGGGTCAGCTCATAGAATCACATTGTTTGCAGTATCATCTTTACGCTGATGATACGCAGATCCTCCTCTCTGGACCTGATATCACTTCCTTACTGACCAAAATTCCACAATGTCTGTCTGCTATGTCATCATTATTTTCTGCTTGCTTTCTAAAATGGAACATGGACAAAACAGAATTCAACATCTTTCCCCCATCTCTCTCTACCCTTTCACCAGACCTATCCATCAAAGTCAATGGCTGCTCACTTTCCTCAGTCCCGCAGTGTCTTGGGGTGATCCTCAACTCTGCTCTCCCTTTCAAGCCACATATCCAAGCTCTTGCCACCCCCTGCTGACTCCAACTCAAAAATATTTCTCGCATCTGTACATTCCATTACCAAGAAACTGCAAAAACACTTGTGCATGCCCTCATCATCTCCCACCTTGACTATTGCAACCTCCTACTCTCTGGCCTCCTCTCTAGTACTCTTGCACCACTCCAATCTATCCTAAACTCTGTTGCCCGACTAATCCACCTGTATCCCTGCTATTCCCCAGCCTCTCCTCTCTGCCAATGCCTTCACTGACTTCCTTTTGTCCAGAGTCTCCAGTTCAAAACCCTAACTATGACATATAAAGCAATCCACAACCTGACTCCTCCATACATCTGTGACATGGTCTCCCAGTACTTACCTAAACGCAACTTCCGATCTCCTCAAGATCTCCTCCTCTACTTCCCTCTTATCTCTTCTTCCCACAACTGCATACAAGATTTCTCCCATGATTCCCCTATATTCTGGAACTCTCTGCCCCAACACATCAGACACTCGCCCACCATGGAAAACTTCAAAAGGAACCTGAAAACTCACCTCTTCTGACAAGCCTACAACCTGCAGTGATCCTCAGTCTACTGAACCACCGAACGACCATCTCTACCCTCTCCTTGTGTATCCTCACCCATCTCTTGTAGACTGTGAGCCCATGCGGTCACGGTCCTCTCTCCTTCTGTACTTGCATGTGCATTGTATTGCTCTTGTCTATTGTACTTGTCTATGTGTACCCCTTTTCACATGTAAAGCACCATGGAATAAATGGCACCATAATAATGAATAATAATAGTGCCAGATGACAAAATTTAGCTGGCAGTAACTCTTATAACCAAGTCTGCTACGATCACAAGAGCAACTGGAAGAGAATGGTAACCTTTAATTTTGGCATCTCTCATGGGGTCGCCAATTCTGGGGTATCCTTAGGCCCTCGCTATGCAGAGAATTCCAGCCCCCAGCTGCCTGGGATACCTTCACTGGCAATCAAAAATATATTGAAGCACATGCCAATTTTTAAAATTATTTATTTATTTTTACAGTAATTTGATGTTGGTATCCCAGACACCAGCAAAGAGGGTGGGCAGGGCTAAATCAAACCTTTACCAATCAAGGAGAGACAAGCTGTGACGTTCATGAACAGGACAAGAAGCATGGTTACAGCAGCGCTGAAGCTTGGTAAGTTTAATATTCTAGAAAACTAATATCTGTACAAAAACATCAGAGCTGCACTGTAAAACAGTTTGAGCTGTGTTTGGCAGCTATTCGGCCCCTTTGAAGGTATTCCTAGGCCCTCATCTTAGAATATGGCTACCCATCCTGTAATATGTGTCCCCATCCTGTAATATGGCTCCCCCATGTTGCAATATTGCTCATTATCCTGTGATATAGCTCCCCATCATGTATATGGCTCTCCCATCCTGCAATATGGCTCCTCATCCTGTAATATGGCTCCCCCATCCTATAATATGGCTCCCCCATCCTGTAATATGGCTCCCCCATCCTGTAATATGGCTCCCCATCCTGTAATATGGCTCTCCCATCCTGGAATATGGCCCTCCATCCTGGATATGGTCCTCCGGTCAAGCTATATGGCCCTCCTGTTGGTGCATACACACAAAATAATAAATGCTGTTATCTTACCCTCCACCATACCCAGCTTGCAGCAACATCGCCATCTTCCTGTCTCTGTGCCCGTATTCGATCATGTGACTACTTTGCTGTGCTGGTCACATGACCCCGGTTGATGGGCACAGAGACAGAAAGACATCACTGAGCAGGAGCAGGGAGCGATGGAGGGTAAGTTAACAGTGTTTTCTATTTTTTGTGTATGTGCCAACAGGTGGCCATATAACGTGATTGGGGGAGCCAGTATACATTAGGCACATGTAATATGCTCCCCTTCTCAATGATGGTAGGGGGTTGCAGTGAATATTACATGAGCCTAAATAGCAGAGTTATGTGACGTCCCACTGCCTCTAGCCTCCTCCATCCTCCTCCAGCTCACTCCAGAGCCACCCCACCTTTAGCACAGGCAGCACATGTCCTATATCCAGACCATAAGACACATCCCCACTTTTCTCTACAGTTCGGGGAAAAAAGTATGCCTTATGGTCGAAAAATACGGTATGCCCGTTCAGCTATCAGAGTCGAACCGAACTTCAAAAGATTTGTTCATCTCTAATCTTTATGACCAAGATAAGTTGAAATTTTAATTTTTTTAGTTTTTATAACCCATTTCAATACTGGAATAATGTTTATTTCAAGTGAATAAAATAATTGTAATAGTTTTTTTACTTTGAATAAGAAGCTAGTCCAGTATTGAAATGGATTGTGAAAACAAAAGTGGTGAAGTGTATTCTTAAATTTTCTTTAAAATTTGTTGAAGGGTTTTCTTGATCTCCTGGTTCTTGAGGCTGTATATTATGGGATTCACTGTTGGAGACACCACAATGTACAGCAGAGACATGACCTTGTTCATGCTCGATGAATTGTCATCTGATGGCACCATGTAAATCATGATGATGGTTGCATAGTAGATACATACAGTGATGAGATGGGAGCTGCAGGTGGAGAAGGCTTTTCCTCGTCACTGGTGGAT
>JARQOC010000004.1:9740820-9813320 GCA_033576535.1 Allobates femoralis
TTTACTTAAAGAGGACCTTTCATTTCCCTGGTGCAGGGCAAACTAAATGTACCACTGAATGCACCATGCCTGCTGCATTCTGGGAATGCTCCCCTGTACCCTGAGATATACACTTTGGAAATCTTACATATAGTGAACCCGGAGGGCATTCCTGGCTATGGTGTCATCGTTGGCACGGGGCTTCTCCCCGCCTCTGACCTCTCTGTGCAGCCTCCTGCTGCTTTGTTCCTCCTCCTGTGTGTGTGGCTACCTCCTCGCCTGCGCTGGCATGTAAGTGTCTGATCTCATGCAGGCACACAACGAGACTTGTCAGGAGAGGGAGCTGGCTACTGACATCACGGCCTCGCTGTGCGGCTGCGTGAGATCAGACACTTCCATGCCGGCGCAGGCGAGGAGGTAGCCACACACACACAGGAGGAGGAATGGAGCAGCAGGAGGTGGCACAGAGAGGCCAGAGGCGGGGAGAAGCACCATGCCAGCAATGACTCCATAACCAGGAATGCCCTCCGGACTCACTATATGTAAGATTTCTAAAGTGTATATCTCAGGGTACAGGGGGGCTAGAGCCATGGGGGACCCCTTCCCTGAATGCAGCAGGCATGCTGCATTCAGTTGTGCATTGAGTTTGCCATGCGCCAAGGGGGTGACAGGTCCTCTTTAATTTTGGCACAAAATGGCATACATTGTTTTCAATGTGTTCATCTCCATCTCCTGGCAAAGAAAGCACCAAAAATTTTTTTTTTGGGCACAGCAAAGAATCGGATGCAAATCGGATCTGACCCGATCCACGGCCTTTAACATGGGGCCTATGGAGCACGGGTCCAAGAAAACACAGGATCGTTTCTCTGAACCGATTTTAGTGCACTGAGCATGCTCAGTACACTAAAACTGCTTGTACCATCTAATTTCACTTCTGCAATGTATATCCATACATTGCGGAAGTGAAATTAAGTAACAGCAAGGTTAAAAAAAGAACAAACTCTATTCTCACCTTCCAGTGATCCCCTGATGCCTCCAGCAAGCTCCGGGTGTCTACAGGACCTGCTGTTATGTCACAACCCCATCAGCTGATCGGTCACATGACGGGTTACCGCGGTAACTGCGGTCATGTGACCCAATGATGTTGCCGTGTTGTGACGTAACGGCAAGTCCTGTAGACACCCGGAGCTTGCTGGAGGCATCGGGGGATCGCTGGAAGGTAAGTATAGAGTGTTTTTTATTTTTAACCCTTGCTTTTACTTAATTTCACTTCCTCAATGTATGGACATACAGCACTAGGCTTTAGTGCTACCTTCCACAAAGCACTAACTGCTCCTTGTTCCGAATATCTGCATCTGAATCTGAACATCTGCAGCTATGTCAGAAAAACCTCAAATTCCTTAAAGGTTGTTGTGAAGGGACAGGGACATGGACGTGGATGTGGGCGTGGGGTTGTCAGTGGTGCCCGACAAAGCATAGAGTCTGGGAGACAGAAGAAGGTTGATGCATCTATTTTCGAATGGTGAATTTTCCAGGTCTGAAATGTAAATGGGTCTGGAAGCCAGAAGAGGAAGAGCAGATGCTGTCTTGGATGGCTTATAAGGCCTCCACAAAATTTTCTAGCAGCATCCAATCGTCCACAGGAAAAAACAGCCTCCTGTCCATACAGAAAACACTGGGTCATCCTATTCTCTACCTGTTCCTAGTTCATCACCCCTTCAGGAATCACAGGAAACATTTGACCCTAACCTTGGCCACTCCGAGTATCTGTTTTGTCCATATGTTTTTGTTGCCTCTGGCCTCTCACAGCGCGACATTGAAGAGGAACATGAGAAGGTGTCGTCTGTTCATGGCCGAATATTTGAAAACCCATGGCCAGAAGAAAGCCACTTTCATCCAAGTGATATACCGGGTGAAGAGGTTGGAGGCTGATGGTGATGACTCACTGTTGTCATCTGGCCAGCCGACAATATCAAAACGGAAGGAGGATGACATGGACGACAACGATGAGACCACCGATCTGACCTGGACCGCTGGCACGCATAGCCAGCACAGCAGCATGGAGGAAGAAGGTGGATATGTAGCACCAACAAAGGCACCAAGGGCTACTGGTTTGAGCAGAGTGCGAAGTGTGTCAACTGTTGTCAAAAGCAATATCTCTGTGCCCCAAGGCAAGGGTGCATTCAGCGCTGTCTGTAATTTTTTCTGTTAGTCATTCTTAACCAAATGTTGTCATCTATAGCATCTGCCATATGAAGGTGAGAAGAGGCCAGGGCAAAGGCAACCAAAGCACCACCAGTATGCGGAAACACATGACAGCCAAGCACCCTAGTCGGTGGGCGGAACAACAGGTACCAAATCGGTGTCTGCGGGTCAAACCACTGCCATGTCACCTGGGATCCTTCCTTCCCAATCTGCTGGGCAGAAAGCAGGTGATCATACCTCTTGCTCACAAGCTACGGTTGCACAGACGCAGGATACAACAAGCTCATCCACTTGTTTGTCGCAGCCAAGTGTCCAGTTTTCTGTGCCCCAGAACTATGAAAGGAGTGTAAATACTAAGCCAAGCACCCAGAAGCACAAATACTGAACACGCACATTGCCAAGTTGCAAGACGTGGAGATGTTGTCGTTTAGGCTTGTGTAGACACAGTCCTTCCGTGACCTGTTGGCTGTCGCTGCCCCACGATACTCGGTTCCCAGCTGGTGGTATTTTTCTGGTGTGCCATCCCCGCATTGCACCAGCATGTCTTAAACAATCTAAAGTGTAATCTCACCAACGCCATAACCGAGAAGGTCCACCTCACAACAGACAAGTGGACAAGTACTTGTGGACAAGGACGATACATCTCTGTCACGGCTCACTGCCTCAACCCGGTGGAGGGTGGGACAAAGTCTCTACCATCACATATCCTACCCATGCCATGAATAGCAGGCCAACCTCAATCAGGGTTTCCGCCTCATCATATACATCCTGTCTCCCCTCTTCCTCCTCGCCTCATCATCCTATGCTGAATTACCCTCCACATCACTCCCAAGATTGAAGCTGTACAGCAGCACAACACGGCAACACGTTCTGCTAAGCTCATTTGCTTAAGTGAAACACCACTGCAGCAGAGTTGTGGTAAGCAATAAAACAGTAGACTGATCCGTGGCTCTCCCCACTGCAACTCCAACCTGGTCTGGTTGTCTGCAATAATGGGTGTTACCTGATGGCAACTTCAAAGCTCGGAAAGCTGGTACACATGCATGGATGGCACACGTGATGAACCTACTGGTGCAGAAATTTATAAACACATACCCTGACTTGCCGCACCTACTTTAGAAGGCAAGCCAAATTTGCTCCCATTTCCGTCATTTCTCAACCGCTGTTTCCGGTCTTGCAGCGCTTCAAAAGCAATAGAATTTGCCAAACAACCAACTCATTTGTGACCTGCCAACAAGGTGGAACTCAATATATCATATGTTGGCAAGGATAAGTGAGCAGCAGAGGGCACTTGCTGAATACCAGCTTAAACATGCCCATCAGACTGAAACACAGTCAAGACACATAACAACTGTTGAGTGGGGTGTGATCACTGACATTTGTGAGGTGTTGATAACTTTGAGTACTGCACTAAGCTTGCCAGCGGTGATCAGCCTATTATCAGTGTAACCATCCCTATGCTATGTCTGCTGAAAGAATCACTGCATAACCTAAAGATGGAATCTTTGAGTGCCCAGCAGCTGGGTATGGAGCAAGATTTCATAATGGGTGATCCTACTCAGCCCAGCCAATCTCATCAGGCAAGATTGGGGGATGAAGATGATGAGGAAGATGAGGAGGGAGAGGACTTCTTTTTCAGTGTTACCGAGGGGTCCCCTCATGCTACAGATGGGACTCCTAACCCCAGCTTCATGTCTGTCCAGCATGGGTGGGATGGAGTGGAGGTGGTGGAGGAGAGTGAGTGTGAGGAGAACACTATTATTCCTCCTTCTGGGGTCACAGAACATTTAGTCTCTTTGCAGCTTGGTACATATGGCACACTTCATATCTAATGTGCTAGTAGTCCTAGCTTCATAATTGTTTGGCCCTGGAGGCCTACTTACCTAATCAACCATGGTACAGCCCCTTGGGCTTACTTTTTGTAGACATTATGGCTATGCCTGCACATTGGGCACTGCAAGAACTATGCTCGTAGTCATAGTAGTCTTAGCTTCATAATTGTTTGGCCCTTGAGGCCTGCTTCATTCATCAACCATGACACAGCCTCTTGGGCTAATTTTTGGAGACACTATGCCTGCACATTGTGCAGTGGCAGTGGAACAACAATGCCAGTAGTCCAAGCTTTATAATTGTGAAGCCCTTGTGATGATGATGATGGTGCCTTCTTTCTGTGTTAACCATCACACAGCCCCTAGGGCACATCGCTCTCTTTACACCACTTATACTGAGCTGTCAGAAGATCGCCTCCATCATCATTCACTCTTACTGCAATCATGCACCCATTTTAGCCTTTTCCTCAGCCCCCAGACCACTTTTTAGGGTCCAGCAGAAATTACTTGCATTTCCCATTGACTAACATTGGACTCGCTACTCGTACCGAATACCCGAGTATTATGATGTACTCAGCACAAGTATAGCGAGTCCGAGTATTTGACTACTAGCTAATCCCTATTCACCATCCAAACTGATGGAACTGGAGAGGATCTGCAAAGAAGAATGGCAGAGGATCCCCAAATCCAGGTGTGAAAAGCTTGTTTCATCATTCCTAAGAAGACTCATGGCTGTACTAGCTCAAAAGGTGCAAATACTCAATACTGAGCAAAGGGTCTGAATACTTATTAGCATGTGATATCTCAGTGTTTCTTTAATATATTTGCACAAATAACTACATTTCTGTTTTTTTTCAGTCAATATGGGGTGCAGAGTGTACATTAATGAGAAAAAAAAATAACTTTTTTGAATTTACCAAATGGCTGCAATGAAAGAGTGAAAAATTGAAAGGTGTTCGAATACTTTCCGTACCCATTTATCAATAGGTAATCTGGGTAGCCACCCCGCCACTGATGGCATCTCATTAACAATTTACTGTGTACAAAGAAAGCTCCCAATCAGTGGTGGGGGCGGGGTTAATCTCAGCTCAGCATTCATACCATTGCTGCATCTACAGTAGAGAAAACATGGATTTTATCAAAAGTGCACCAAAAAGCCCAGTAAGTGACACATATCTGGAATTAGACACTTTGCCCATATATTGTGCTACTCTCAAAAATCAGTTGCAAAAAAAATCATACATAAGCAAAACACTTATTTTATAATTGTTGTCTTTTGTTGTACCATGTTCATTGATGCATAAGTGAGGTATGTTTATTTTAGAGAAGACCTGTCACCGTCCTGGTGCTCTCCAAACTGAAATCACCCATCGTGTTCTTACCCCCCTATAAGTGATAAAAACACTTAATAAAGTTTAGAGATAAGAAGTCCAGAGGGACTTACTGATTATGGAGTCCTCACTGTTCCCGGGGTCCTCCCCACCTCCTGCCTCTCTGTGCGGCCTCCTGTTTGTGACATCAGCACCGGAGCCCGTCCTGCTTCAGATTATGCTGTATGCAAACAGCAGGGCAGGCTCTGGCGCTGTCATCATGGGCACAAGGGGTCAAAGAGAGACAAGGGGCGGAACAGAGAGGCAGGGGCTGGGGAGGAGCCCCAGGAACAGTGAGGATTCCATAATCAGTAAGTCCCTCCAGAATTCTTATCTCTAAACTTTATAAAGTTTTTTTTACAACTTACAGGGCAGGTAGAAACAGGGAGACCCCTTCCCTGAATGCAGCAGACACGCTGCATTCTGCAGTGCTTTCAGTTTGGAAAGAACCAGGGGATGACAGGTCCTCTTTAAATACAAGAACATTTAAAAGATGTCAGGACTAATGCTTGATACATGAATTTCATGACACAATAAAGATTTTATTAAAAATGTGACTTCTGTCCATATCTTCAATTATTCATACAAAATATATACTGAATATGAGAAATACCAGGGCCTCAAAGAACAACTAGAGATGTGGAAGGTGAAGGCAACAGTGATTCCAGTTGTGTTAGGAGCACTTCGAGTAGTGACCACTAAGGTGGAAAATTGGTTACAACAGATCCCAGGAACAACATCTGAACTTTCTGTCCAGAAAAGTGCAGTGCCGGATACAACTAAGATCCTCCTGTGCAAGGAACAACTAAGATTCTGCACTGGAAAAAACTTAGATCCTACACCAGGAACAACTAAGATCCTGTGTCAGAAACAATGAAGTTCCTGTGCCAGTAACAACTAAGATCCTGTGCTGGTAACAACTAAGATCCTGCGCTGGGAACAACTAGGATCCTGTATCGGGAACGACTAATATTCTGAACAGAACCCTCAAACTCCCAGCATGCCTTATGTAGAGGACCCAAGACTGAGGAAGGACAAAAAAGAACCACCCCACAGGGGTAAGAGGGTTTTCAGACATTTTATAAAAAATAACTCCTTTTTTTTTACCAATTATATGTTGTTAGTCTTATGGAAAGAATAATCCTCAGAGTGACAGTAGACTGAGAAGGAAAGCTTGAGTTGAGATGGAGGCAGCTTGTAAAATTACATGGAGCATGGAGTCAAGTGCTAGGAAGAGGGCCTGACTTGACGAATCTCAGTTTGGCTGGACGGCCAGGCCTAGGAAGACTTCTGGTGGTCCGAAACGTCTTCCATTTAAGGATTATGGAGGCCACTGAGGAACGTTGAGTACTGTAGAAATTCCTTTGTAACCTTGGCCAGATCTGTTCCTTGCCACAATTCTGCCTCTGAGCTCTTTGGGCAGTTCCTTTGACTTTATGATTCTAATTTGGTCTGACATGCACTGTGAGCTGTGAGGTCTTATATAGACAGGTGTGTGCCTTTCCAAATCAAGTCCTATCAGTTTAATTAAACACAGCTGGACTCCAATGAAGGAGTAGAACCATCTCAAAGAGGATCACAAGGAGATGGATAACATGTGACATAAATATGAGTGCCTGAGCAAAGGGTCTGAATGCTTATGACCATGTGAAATTTCAGTTTTTCTTTTTTTAAAAATGTGTACAAATGTTTACATTTCAGTTTTTTTTGAGTCAAGATGGGGTGCAGAGTGTACCGTAATGATAACAAATAAACTTTTTTGAATTTACCAAATGGCTGCAATGAAACAAAGAGTGAAAAATTTAAAGGGGTCTGAATATTTTCCGTACACAATGTAAATCTCAGAAACTGGCCATTCCTAGATAAACAATGAATCACATTTGTAAGCATTAACTTTTATGCCTCTATTGTATAAGCCCTTTATAAGTTGGTAGAAACATGGCAATGACTAAAGATATTCAATTCTTACATTCCAAGAGTTTTCTGTCAAATTACCAGACAGATGATGTTTTTAACTCCTTGCTGAACCTGTATCTGTAGTCATCCAGATCCAGTGTCGAGGTTTCCCAGGAAGCTCTCTATCTTCATTGTGGTGTGACGACCATCCACTGTGAGGCTGAGCTGCTGGTAAGGCAGCACCCCGAGAAACCCCGAGACCCTTAAACCCTATACAGGGATCTAAGTAAAAAATAGGGGGGGGAACAAGAGGCGCAATAGTGCCCTATCACTAGTGACACTAATGTATGTGGTGGGTATGAATTCACTCACCTAGCACAGTTGTGAGACCCACAACTGGTGTAATAGCATTTAGCATTAAATGCAGCTGCTGCAGGACTTTCACCTTCCACATGCACGTGGGAACCATCCAGAAGTTACTTCAGGGGAAATGGTGTATCAGTGTCCGCACTGCTGAAATCCCAAGAAACGATCCGGAAACCATATGTAGGTTGCATCAATCATCCATTTATTCCTTTTCCTACGCGTTTCGGCACTGTCCTAGTGCCTTCCTTAGATATCCCTGAGGAAGGCACTAGGACAGTGCCGAAACGCATAGGAAAAGGAATAAATGGATGATTAATGCAACCTACATATGGTTTCCGGATCGTTTTCTTGGGATTTCAGCAGCGCGGACACTGATACACCATTTCCCCTGAAGTAACTATACAGGGATTTGGAATTACAGTGGAGCCCAGGGGGGTAGCTGCCTATTATGAGCAACAGAGCAGGAAGGTCGCCAGGAAGGGAAAAATCAGGACCCAAAAAACGTAGTCAGGAGTCCGAGTCAAAACCGAGAGGGCAGCTAAGGTACAAAATCGTCAGGCAGTAGCAGAGTCGAAAATCCAGGCAAAGGTCAAAGTCAAAACTAAACACACTCTATATCACTGGGGAACCAAAACTATATCTGGCGGCCCTGCGAGACAGGCTCCAATGTATTTGAAGGGCGAGGTTACCTCCCATAGGCTGGAGCTCACAGCCTGATGATCTCATCCGGACCACCCCTAGAACCAGGCCAGATGGTGACGCACGACTGGCACCAACCACCCCACTTCTGACAGAAGAATGAGGGCTACGCCTATCAGACACCTCTGCAGGACCCGCTCTTCTGCAACCCAAAGGAGAAACACGGCGGTGTTCAGCGACAGAGGCAGACATTGAAGGAGCAGGTCACCGGCACTATCAGCCGAAGGAATCCGGCGCCTCCCAGCGGCCGAGGCAGGAACACCAGCCACCGAGTCCACTGGCGACGTGACATGTGGCTTCTGCAATTGATATTCCAGACACATGATGTGTTAAATAATTCCTTGGTGATATGATGTAAGTAAATGCATAACCTTTGTAAGTTTGTTAAACAAATAGTGTACACAATATCATACTGTTTCTTGAATTTTGTATTCTATATTGGCCTTTTTAATATAAATTACCTTCTTTAAAGTCGTATCTGAGCCTGTTTGTTTAAAATATTAGCATGGGTATAAGGAAAGTAAAAGGAAGGTGTTCACCTGAGCAGTTTGTGTGCAAACTCAAACCCTATAAACATCTACAGATTTGGACGATATCGCGATATGAGTCTGGGCCACTGTAATGAGGAATCCTTAGGACCAAGATGTCTTGAAAGGTTTTTTAATTTTTACAAAGCATTTAAACCCTGAACTAGAGTCTTTTTCAAGTAAAAAAATCATTCTAATTGTTTTCTCCATTTAAATGAGATGCTAGCCGAGAAACGCATTGTGAAAAGCAAAGCTGTGTATGTCATTTCGGTCCTACTATCTAGTTATCATCCACATTGGTTAAATATGTCCTATTGTTTTATGATTTGTTGAAGGGCTTTCCTGATCTTCTGATTCCTCAGGCTATATATGATGGGATTCACCATTGGAGTCACCACATAGTAAAGCACAAACATAACTTGGTTCATGCTCTTTGAATTAACATCTGATGGTGCCACGTTGAACATGAAGATGGTTCCATAGTAGATGCATACTGTGATGAGATGGGAGCTGCAAGTGGAGAAGGCTTTTTTACGTCCATTATTGGATGAAAGGGTAATTATAGTGAAGACAATCCTTATGTAGCTTATAAAAATTAAAGCAAAAGTGATGACACTCCCAATGATAGTTAGGCTGGGGTCACAGTTGCCATGCGTTTTTTTAAGTGATTTAACAAAACTCATGCTTTTTTTCATGTAAGCATGAGTTTTGTAAGGTGTGTGATGGCTCCCTGCGTTTTTTGGGTGCGTTTTTGAATCTGCACCTAAAAATAGTGCTTGTAGTATTTTTTTTGAGCGTTTTGAAAAACGCATGCGTTTTTGTAGAAAACGCATGCGTTTTTATAACATGGGTTCCTATGGAAAACGCATGCAAAAACGCATGTACAGTTAGTACCTTTTAGTGCCATTCAAAAACGCATGCGTTTCCCATAGGAGCCCATGTTAAAAAAAACGCATGCGTTTTTCCAGAAACGCATGCGTTTTTTTAACATGGGCTCCTATGGGAAACGCATGCGTTTTTGAATGGCACTAAAAGGTACTAACTGTACATGCGTTTTTGCATGCGTTTCCATAGGAACCCATGTTATAAAAACGCATGCGTTTTCTACAAAAACGCATGCGTTTTCTACAAAAACGCATGCGTTTTTGGATATGCTCCAAAAACGCATGGGACAGTCACACATGCTTTTTGGCTATTAGGGCATGCGTTTTTTAACATGGGGGCCTATGGGTGCGTTTTTTACATGCGTTTTTGAAAACGCAGGTCTCCAAAAATGCATGTGAAAAATGGTACTGTGACCCCAGCCTAATAGAATAATCAAGTGAAGTCAACAGGTAAGTGTCTGAGGACGTCAATTTAAGCATTGTTATAAAGTCACAGAGGAAATGGTCAATGGCGTTCTGACCACAAAAGTCTAGCTGCCAAACCAATATGATCTCTAAGGAAAAGACAAAATTCAAGGACCAAGAGCCAAGGACCATCTTGAGGCAAACATGAGGTTGCATGATGGAATTGTATTGCATCGGGAAGCAAATGGCCACGTATCGGTCATAGGACATTATAGTCAGGAGAAAATTCTGGATGAAGCTAAAAATAAATAATAGATAGACCTGGATGAAGCAGCTCCTCACTGGTACCGCAATCATATCCAATAGTATTATAGTTAGCATCATGGGCACAATGGTCGTGGTTATGAGAAGGTCGGCTATAGCTAGGTGCTTGAGAAAGATGAACATTGGGACATTCAGGTTGTGATCGGTGGAGACCAACACTATGATAAGAAGGTTTCCCTTTAGTATCACCAGGTAAATGAAGAGGTAAAGGATGAAGAGCAGAACTTTGTATTTATATAGACCTTTAAGTCCAAGGAGCAGGACTCTGTGACTTCAGTCTGTTGCCATCACACATATTCTGTAAAAATAATGAAACAAGCATTACTGATTAATCTTTATTTTTTGGAAGAAAGAAGATTTTGTGAGTCATAAAGTAATAAAATTTTACAGTAACATCTATCTGTATATACAGTGCTTGAAAAAGTATTCAGACCCTTGAACCTTTTCACATATTTGCACGTTACTACCACAAAGTAAATATCTTTAATGGATTTTATGTGATACCAACTCAAAGTAACGAGGATTTGTGAAGTGTAAAGGAAATAATACCTGCTTTTTAATTACCGTATATACTCTGTATAAGCCGACCCGTGTATAAGCGACCCCCCTACTTTTTTCCCCAAAAACTGGGAAAACCTATTGACTCGCGTATAAGCCTAGGTGGACAATGCAGCGGCTACCGGTACTGAAAAATTTTAAAAATGAAAATAAGATACGAATAAAATTTTGAACTTTTATTTTAAATAGAAAACAGTAAACTACCAATGCAGCAGAGCAACCGTCCTGTTATAAAGCCCCCTATCACTGGTAACACAGCGCCCCTCCAGCAGTGGTAACACAGCGCTCTCCAGCGTGGTAACACAGCGCTCCTCCTCAGCAGTTGGTAACACAGCGCCCTCAGCAGTGGTAACACAGCGCTCCTCAGCAGTGGTAACACAGCGCCCTCCAGCAGTGGTAACACAGCGCCCTCCAGCAGTGGTAACACAGGCCCCCAGCAGTGGTAACACAGCGCCCCTCAGCAGTGGTAACACAGCCCCTCAGCAGTGGTAACACAGCGCCCCTCCAGCAGTGGTAACACAGCGCCCCTCCAGCAGTGGTAACACAGCGCCCCTCAGCAGTGGTAACACAGCCCCCTCCAGCAGTGGTAACACAGCGCCCCTCAGCAGTGGTAACACAGCGCCCCTCCAGCAGTGGTAACACAGCGCCCCTCCAGCAGTGGTAACACAGCGCCCCTCCAGCAGTGGTAACACAGCGCCCCTCCAGCAGTGGTAACACAGCGCCCCTCCAGCAGTGGTAACACAGCGCCCCTCCAGCAGTGGTAACACAGCGCCCCTCCAGCAGTGGTAACACAGCGCCCCTCCAGCAGTGGTAACACAGCGCCCCTCCAGCAGTGGTAACACAGCGCCCCTCCAGCAGTGGTAACACAGCGCCCCTCAGCAGTGGTAACACAGCGCCCCTCAGCAGTGGTAACACAGCCCCCAGCAGTGGTAACACAGCCCCCAGCAGTGGTAAACAGCCCCCAGCAGTGGTAACACAGCCCCCAGCAGTGGTAACACAGCCCCCCAGCAGTGGTAACACAGCCCCCAGCAGTGGTAACACAGCCCCCAGCAGTGGTAACACAGCCCCCAGCAGTGGTAACACAGCCCCCAGCAGTGGTAACACAGCGCCCCTCAGCAGTGGTAACACAGCGCCCCTCCAGCAGTGGTAACACAGCGCCCCTCAGCAGTGGTAACACAGCGCCCCTCAGCAGTGGTAACACAGCGCCCCTGCAGTGTCAGCGCCAGGTGGTAACACAGCGCCCCTCAGCAGTGGTAACACAGCGCCCCTCAGCAGTGGTAACACAGCGCCCCTCAGCAGTGGTAACACAGCGCCCCTCAGCAGTGGTAACACAGCGCCCCAGCAGTGGTAACACAGCCCCCAGCAGTGGTAACACAGCCCCCCAGCAGTGGTAACACAGCCCCCCAGCAGTGGTAACACAGCCCCCCAGCAGTGGTAATACAGCCCCCCCCATGTATACAGAGGCCCCCCAGCAGGGTAATCTCACCCCCTCGGTCTGCAGGCACCCGGGTCCTCCAGCTGCTCCGTCTGCGTGAGCGGCTTCTAATACCGGCGTCCTCCCGCTCTTCCTGTTTGAATGCGATCATGTGACCGCGGTCACATGATCGCATTAAAACAGGAAGTGCGGGAAAGACGCCGGTATTAGAAGCCGCTCACGCAGACGGAGCAGCTGGAGGACCCGGGTGCCTGCAGACCGAGGGGGTGAGATTACCCTGCTGGGGGGCCTCTGTATACATGGGGGGAACGGGGAGACAGCGGGGGAGGCTATTTTGTGCAGGGGAGCAGCAATGTACTATGCGCTGCTCCCCATGCATAATTAATGAGCGGCACCACGTGACGTGCCGCTCATTCTGCAGCCTCCCCCCGCCTCCTCCTGCCTCCTGCAGTGCCCGGACACAGCCCCCACCAGTGTACACAGTATATGACTCGTGTATAAGCCGAGGGGGGACTTTTCAGCCCAAATTTTGGGCTGAAAAAGTCGGCTTATACACGAGTATATACGGTATTTAAAAATAAATGTAAAATTTGTGCCATGCATTTGTATTGAGCCCCCTGAGTCATTAATGTTTAGGACCCACCTTTCACTGCAATTACTGCTGTAAGTCTTTTTGGGTCTGTCTCTACCAGCTTTGCACATTCTTCTTTGCACACACCTTCCTGCTCAGTGGCTTATTTAACTCGGACGTGATGTCAGACGCCAGACTAGTTTGGTCCGTGGAAGCAGCGAGTCGCGCTGCGAAACGGTGAGCCGTCACCAAGTCTCTGCACCCCCTCCCTCCCTCGCTTGTTATCTGTGTGTAACTTGCATGGATTAAAGTCTTGAAGATTTACTCCGCGTGCGGTGAGTTGCCGTGTTTATTATCTTATTGTCATTGCGATTTAAGACTGCTTAGATTCTCGCACGTGCACCGCCGCTTACTGGAGCCGCTCACTCTCATGGACTAAGTGCACTAAGATACGGGCGGACAGTGCCCTAGCACGCTGTTTACTATTGTTATCACATCAGAGTTTGTCTGGCTTGTGAGCACGTCTTATTACCCGTCAGCACAAGTACCTAGTAAGGATCATGGATCCAGTTTCAGATGAGGAAACTCAGAGTGGAGCGGATAATCTCTCTTCGTCTATTAATGCAGGGAGGGAGGATGCAGAGTTGTTTTTCAACATATGTGACACCGCTGAAATCACCACGCTTACCAGCACGAAAAATCTGGAGTTACAGGTCCAGAATTTAGCAGAAAAGGAAGTGAAAATTTTCTGGACGGTGCAGTCATTAAAAAGCTATGTAGCTGTTAAAAGAGTGCCGAGAGGCCTTAGGGTACCTTTACACGCCGCTACGGCAGGATGGATGCATCCCGCTACAGGCTACAAATGTAGCTTGTAGCGCCAATATAGCCCGTCGTAGCGGCGTCTGAAGACGTGACGATACAGCCGGCAACAGATACATCTGTTTACGACCTCTGCTCGAAAACAGACAGCTACAAAGCCGATGGTAGCAAGATGCATCGGCGTGTAAAGACGTTACGGAAGGGAACTCTGGACACCCTGCGATGTAGCTGCAATGTAGCTAAGGCGTGACCCTGGCTCCGTGTTACTCGCGCCCCATGTGCGATCATTGGTGGAAGCTGCTGCATGACGATTGGTAGTCGCTGCATAGGGAGGCATATTTAAGGAGCTGACGAGTCACACTACACAATCGTTCGAGCGTGCTGTATTACTCAGCCTCCTGCGTTGCCTGCCCAATCAGGATGTTATTGCTTTGTCCTATCAGCGTACGGACGGCTCGTAATCCACAATTGTGGCACGCCTATGTGCTGTCCCTGCTGCACCAGGTACGCCCATAGTAGCTGGTTATAGCGGTGTGTAAATGAGCTACAGATGGCTACTTGAGACACCCGGCGATGTATCTAGCTATAGATGTCACGTAGCATAGCGCACCTTATGGCGGTGTGTAAAGGTGATGCGTTGAGCGTTTGTAACCGTTTGAGCGTGCTCGTGCACGTGAAGTAGCGGGATGCATCCATCCTGCCGTAGCGGCGTGTAAAGGTACCCTTAGGCTCAATAAAGCCATGGCGTTTGGTCAGGAAGACCAGGACTTTGTGAAAGAGTGGGAAAGTGTTATGGCAACCAGTTCTGAGAATTTGCTACAAGTGGTTTTAAGGAAAAACATAAAAGAGCACATGAAAGTAAATGAAGAATTAGTAAAACTAAGAAAGGAGTTGGAAAAGCGTTATAAAAAGAAAAAAGATTGGTCTCAGTTTCTAGCCAAGTTGGATAAGAAACTAATTCCCTTACAGACAGAGGTAAAGGAAAAGAAAAAAGATAAGTTCTTACGCGATAAAATGGACTACATGAATGGTAATGTTTTTTCTTGGAAAAAACCACAGAATGCCAAACCACCTAATAAAGGGGTTAATAACAACAAAAACACACCCAGACCAAACTCAGACACAAAGAATAAGAATAAAAACAAAAATAAGAACAAAAATAAGAATAAGCCTAAGAATAATCATAAAAATGACTCACATGAAGAACCTAAGAATAACAATACCGGGGCCCAATGTCGTGACAGAAGGAACGATAAGGATGAAGGAAGTGATAGTAGCGATGAATCAAGCAAGACTAGTGATGTAGAGCGACCTTCCACCGAGGAAGTTGAGCCTGACAGATACACCACCCATGACGTCCCTTTAGGAGAAAGATTAGAAAGGAAGAGGCCAAAGGGGCAACCAGCAAGAATTACGGAAAAAGGAAAGTAGTCTCCTGGAGAGCCTGAATCGGTCGTCTAACACAGGACATGATAAAGAAATACAAATATTCAATCTTACTAATAAGACAGTGTCTAAGGACGTGGAAAGACTCTTTAAAACGAGGTTTAAATTTTTGTATAGAAGAAAGGTTCAATTATATGGACTTCCGAGTTGACCTCTTCAAAGCAATTAGGAAAATTCACCGTTACAAGCATTTTGAGTGTCAGAAGAGTTCCGGTAGTAGTGCAATAAATGATAATGTGTGTGCAGTAAATCCTGTACGTGTGGGATCCTTAGGATTCTTTGCCAATGATAGTTCTCTTAGTGATGTAAGAAGTGAGGTCACTGATCTTCTTGATCTTGACCCAGCTTGGTTTGATGAGCCCCTGGGAGAAAATGAGATTGATACTGTGTTTGAGGGAGGGGTCAAGTCCACCTTCTGCCCACCAATCTCCCCGGGTAATAATGTTGATTTATTCGGGGAGATGGTTTGTAAGGAGGTGAAAGCCCTAATCTACACCGAACCAAAAAATAATTTATCAACAGGGGAAAGGTTAGCCCTGGCCGAAATAAGAAGCTGGGAAGATGTGTTGGTCAAAAGAGCAGATAAAGGAGGGGGAGTAGTACTGTGGAATAAAGTAGACTACAGGAAAGAGTTGTTGAGACAGTTAAGTGTTAGAACAACATATGAAGAATTAAATCTTGACCCTACCTTTAAATATAATTCCGAGCTCAGAAACCTCTTACGTAGTCAGGTCGGTAAAGGTAACATCACGCAAAAGCAGGCAGAGAAATTGTACATTGAATACCCTAGGAAAGCCTACATTTATGCTCTACCTAAGGTACATAAAAGGCTAGTGGACCCCCCAGGACGACCTATCGTGTCCGGGGTAGGCTCACTTACTGAGCCGCTATCCAAGTACTGTGATTGGCTTTTAAGACCATTGCTAAAAAAGGTTCCCTCCTACATAAAAGACTCGACAGAGTTCATAACCATTCTTGATCAAATAGAATGGCAAGAGAACTACAGGCTGGCCTCCATAGATGTGGAGAGCTTGTATACAAGAATTCCCCAAAATCTGGCAATCTCCGTTATCGAGAGTATACTAAGAGTCAACGGACAATGTGAGGGTTTAATTTCCTTCATTATTGAATCTTTGACCTTCGTATTAACCCACAATGCTTTCTCTTTTGAGGGTAAATGGTACAGGCAAATAGAGGGTACCGCTATGGGTACATCAGTCTCTTGCACACTAGCTAATTCGTTTCTAGCCCATTTTGAGGATAGGGTCATATATGCATCCACTAATCCTTTTTTGAAGCATATTAAATTGTATGCCAGATATGTGGACGACGTGTTCTTGGTATGGGATGGAACTGAATCAGATTTTTTGAAATTTATACAATTCCTCAATGACACGAATACATATAATATGCTATTTACTTCTGTATTTGGAGATCAGGAATTGGAGTTTTTAGACATCAAGATACAGATTAGCGACAACTCTATTGTAAGATCATTATATAGGAAACCTACTAGTACCAATTCATTACTACACTTTGAAAGCGCTCACCCATACCATACCAAGAAAAGTCTGCCTTACAGTCAATTTCTGAGGGTACAGCGAATGAATAGCAACCCCTCTATTCGTGAAGAACAGTTTGCTGATCTAGAGGATAGGTTCATGGAAAGAGGGTACCCCAAGAAAGTTATACAGGAGGCTCGATGTAAAGTGAACGAAAGACCCCATTGTGGGAGTAAAGTTTATAAAAAAGAACAACAAGGTGTTTCAAATAAAAGGTTTGTGTTCACGTTTAAATCGGGCCCCATGCACAATACCATCGCAGGTGCGATTAAGAAATGTTGGCCTATTGTAATAGGAGACAAAGATCTCAGTAGAAAGAGTATAGGCCCTCCTTTAATCACTTATCGGAGAAGCAATAATCTTGGGGACCTCTTAGTAAAGAATCGAATGGATCAAAAGAAGAAGGGCACTTGGTTAGATGGGTCCCGCCCCAAGGGTAACTATCGATGTAGAAATTGCAATTTTTGCAAATTTCATGACACCAAAAACCCTGTCAGAGTTGGAGGTTAACAACATTTTGTGAAATCCTACATTAGTTGTAAAACCAAGTGGTTGGTGTATGTTGTGTGGTGTACTTGCAATCGTTTCTATATTGGAAAAACCATTATTATTATTATTATTATTATTATTTATTTATATAGCGCCATTATATTCCAAGGCGCTTTACATGCTAAAAAGGGCAGACTAGGACAAATAACATAGTAACAATACAAGTAACAATAAGTGTTGACAATTCGGTCATACAGATACAAGAGGGGAGAAATCCTGTCCACAAAGGCTCACAGTCTACGAGGGGTGGGTGGGGATACAGTGGGAGGGGGAAATTCCAGTCATGAGGCGGTGTGGTGGACCAGGTCTTATTGCAGGTGGTAGGCTTGGCGGAACAGGTGGGTCTTCAGGCTTCTTTTGAAGGTTCCCAGGGTAGGAGAATGTCTGATGTGTTGGGGCAGTGAGTTCCAGAGTCTGGGTGAAGCACGGGAGAAATCCTGTATGCGGTTATGCGAAGAGGAGATGAGGGGGGAGTAGAGGAGAAGCTCTTGGGAGGATCGCAGGTTGCGTGAGGGTAGGTATCGGGAGACCATGTCAGAGATGTATGGAGGGGACAGGTTGTGGATGGCTTTGTATGTTATGGTTAATGTGTTTTAAACCGGGATCTCTGGGAAGTAGGGAGCCAGTGAAGGGCTTGGCAGAGGGGGGAGGCAGGGGAGTAGCGGGGAGACAGATGGATTAGGCGGGCAGCGGAGTTCAAGATAGATTGGAGAGGTGCAAGGGAGGTATTGGGGAGGCCGGTGAGCAGGAGGTTGCAGTAATCGAGGCGGGAGATGATGAGAGCGTGAATAAGGGTTTTAGCAGTGTCGTGGTCAAGGAAAGTGCGAATCCTATAGATGTTTTTGAGCTGGAGTCGGCAGGAGGTGGCGAGGGCCTGGATGTGGGGCTTGAAGGAGAGGGAAGAGTCAAGGATAACCCCGAGGCACTTAGCATGGGGGACTGGAGAGAGAGAGCAGTCGTTGACGATGATGGATAGGTCAGGTAGTGAGGGGGAGCGTCTTGGGGGGAAGACTATGAACTCTGTTTTGTCCATGTTCAGCTTAAGGAAGCGAGCAGAGAAGAAGGATGAGATGGCGGACAGGCAGTGTGGAATTTTGGATAGAAGGGAGGCGATGTCAGGACCAGACAGGTAGATTTGGGTGTCGTCGGCGTAGAGGTGATATTGGAGGCCATGGGACTCAATGAGTTGCCCTAGACCGAGAGTGTAGATTGAGAACAGTAATGGTCCAAGAACCGAGCCCTGGGGGACCCCGACAGACCATAAGAGAACTGTACGTACGGTTCAGGGAACATCGTAACTCAATAAGAACTGGGGTTGGGAGTTCAAGATTGATTCAACACGTACGGGATGCCCACAATGGGAATCCGGACGTGTTGAGGTTTGCAGGCATCGAACAAGTGATGCCCTCCCCGGAAGGGGGTGATATGCATAAGAAATTATTAAGGCTGGAAAGTAGATGGATTACTGATACTGATGCTTGCGGTGTTCTAGGATTGAATGAAAGGAATGATTTGTTTTCCTATTTAGGTTAATATGACTTCATGCCCAATAATTTTGCTTGTTGTAGATAAAGGTTTTACTCCAGTAAGCTAATGAGGTTTACCGTATTGCACTTTACTATGCCTGCTCCACCTAGTCTTATTTTTGTGAATGTTTTCCTTTTAGGTTGTTGATCTGCTTTTTGTAGTCTATATATATTTGTATATATGTATATATAAATGACTCCTTTTTTCTCTCTCTTTTCTCTGCTTTTCCCTTCCCATCCTTTTCCTCCAATAACATTGTATAAGGTAATAGACCTATAATAGGAGCTTTACGGTATTTTTCTTAACTAACTTATACTCCATTGATAATATGTTCGATGTCATATTCAAATTGTCATCTAATATTAATATCCCTTAGATTTCCTATGGTGTCGCATAGTTGTACAATGTTGATCTTGTTTTTAAATTTGTTTTTCTCACATATAGAGCACCGTAAGTATACTGTGTTCTGGCGTAGGCGTACCCATCCGAGGCTTATTTAACTCGGACGTGACGCCAGACGCCAGACTAGTTTGGTCCGTGGAAGCAGCGAGTCGCGCTGCGAAACGGTGAGCCGTCACCAAGTCTCTGCACCCCCTCCCTCCCTCGCTTGTTATCTGTGTGTTACTCGCATGGAGATTTACTCCGCGTGCGGTGAGTTGCCGTGTTTATTATCTTATTGTCATTCCTGCTCAGTGAGATTGGATGGAGATGCTTGTGATCATCTTATCCTCCATTATACTGTAGCTCTGGCAGGACATTTAAGGTCATTTGCTGCTGGAAGGAGAACCTACACCACAGTCTAAAGTCTTTTACAATTTATAACAGTTTTTCCTCCAGAATTCCCCTATATGTAGCTCAAACCATATTCCGATCAATTCAAACTAAACTGCTACAAAAAAAAAATCCTTACTCTCACTTCTCTGGCCCCTTGTTCTCACCGCCACCGATCAGGTCCTCACCAAATCTTTGAATAACTCTCAACCATGCTAAAATCCTTGGGCTATGGTCGCTAAGGCAAGACCAGGTTTTCTCAGCCATTGCAGGTTCTTAGCGAGCATCCATGAGTGTTGCACCTCTTGCCCTGACATTATACAGTACATCTCAACATGTGTCTTCAATCTTTGCAGATTGGTGGCACTGAGGAGCATAAGGGGTGAGTATAAGTTGTTTTATTTACTTTTTAAAGATTTCATTGGTTTTACGGTTTTATTACCTGCACAGAAGGGAATTACAAAAAGTGCCTTTGTGTCTAGTGCAGATTTCTGTATATTCTGAGTAAAATTCAATTCCCCTTGAATTTATTAGCTCATTCCTTCTAGTGTGACTATGAGGAGTGGGCGTGGTAGAGTGGGGTGACCATGTGGAGTGGGCGTTGTCACTTGGAGTGGGCATGGCCGTGTGTAGTGGGTGGGGCTTGCCACACATACACTCATCTTTATATATTAGAGGTTATGCTATGCTGTGTATATATTATGGAGGATGTGCTGTATATATGATATGTAGGCTGTCCTTTATATATTATTTGGAGTCTGTGTTGTATATATTATTTGGAGGCTGTGCTGTAAATATAATTTGGAGGCTGTGCTGTACATATTATTTGGAGTCTGCTGTGGTGTATATATAATTTAGAGGCTGTGCTGTATATATTATTTGGAGGCTGTGCTGTGCAACATATATAATATGGAGTCTGTGCTATATATATATATATATTATCTGGAGACTGCTGTTGCGCTAATATGGATGCTGTGCTGGGTTATATTTATTATTTAGAGGCTGTGTTGAGCTGCATATATTATTTAGAGGTTGCGGATGGGTTGCCACAATTTCCAGATAATATATAAAGCCCGACACAGCCTCCAAATAATATATAAAGCCCAGCACAGCCTCCAAATAATATATATTACCCAGCCCAACCTCCAAATATTATATACAGCCCATCAGCAGCCTTCATATAATATACACAGCCCAGAGCTTCTTTATTTTGTATATAACAGCCCAGAACAGCCTCCATCTATATACAGCCTTCGGCCCAGGCCCGGACTGATAGGCGGGAGGGGTGGGACTTTTCCAGAGGGGCCGCCCACTGGTGGGCTGCGTGGGCCGCCCCTCCTCCAGCCGCAGGTCTACTTTAGGCATCTGCCGCCGAGCGGCCGCAGCATTAAAGGGGTGGGGCCACGGATGTTAAGGGGCGGGCCATTTCCCCAAAGCAGGGCCCCACTTTGACCAATCAGGATCTCAGGATCGACAGGTCACTATCTTCATCACATTTCAAATCCCTCCCTGAGCCGATCATGTGACCTCTGATGCCTCCCCTCTATGTGACATCATCACATAGCCATTTTTTGCTCCAATTATTGTATTATGTTATGCTTTGTAATGTATTGTTTTTTGGCATTGTATTGTATTTTCTAATTGTTTCTTATGATTGTTTAAATGTGAGCTTTGTATTGTGAATGTGAAGCGCTGCGGAATATGTAGGCGCTATATAAATAAAAATTATTATTATTATCACAGGTCCTGCTATATGTGAGTTACTCCATGCCTTCCTTCCCTTCTTTCTTTCTTTCTTTCTTTCTTTCTTTCTTTCTTTTTTTCTTTCTTTCTTTCTTTCTTTCCAACACTAACATGCTGTATTAGTGTGCCTATATACTATATGTAGTGTGGACGTATATAAAGTATAGTGTTGTGTATACAAGATTTATCACCAGCACTCTCAGATGTGCATAGAGTCCACAGTCTGTACTGTGCACACAGCGGCCAGTCTGCATGGTGCACACAGTGACCAGTCTGCAATGTGCACACAGTGGCCAGTCTGCAGTATGCAAGCAGCAGCCAGTCTGCAGTGTGCATGCAGCGGCCAGTCTGCATGGTGCACGCAACGGCCAGTCTGCAGTGTGTACGCAGCGGCCAGTCTGCAGTGTGCACGCAGGGGCCAGTCTGCAGTGTGCAAGCAGCGGGCAGCCTGCAATGTGCACACAGCGGGCAGTCTGCCTGCAGTCTGCAATGTGCATATAGCGGGCAGTTTGTAATGTGTTTACGGCCCACAGTCTGAAATGTGTATACTGCCCTCAGTCTGTGATGTATATACTGCCCTCAGTCTGTGATGTGTATACTGCCCTCAGTCTGTAATGTGTATACAGCCCTCAGTCTGTGGTGTGTATACTGCCCTCAGCCTGTAATGTGTATACAGCCTGCAGTCTCTAATGTGTATACAGTGGGTAGTCTGTGTTCTGTATATGGCCTGCAGTCTGTAATGTGCACCAGCGGAAAGTTTTTCTGCGGGCAGAGGTCGCTCTCTTTTCTTCCCGGTGCCTCCATGGATTCTGTTCCTCTCGACGCCAAGCCTCCATCTTTAATCTTTCCCCATCTTTAGGATCTGGCTGAGTCTTGGCTATCTATATACCACAGCCTCTTATCTATATAGCACAGCCTCCTGGGTATAATTCTCCTGTCCCATATACTGGGTGTAATCCTCTGTATCTGTATTATTCTGTATATATACACTGCACAGTAGCACTTCTCCTGTCCTGTATACTGGGTGTAATCCTCTGTATCTGTATTATTCTGTATATATACACTGCACAGTACCACTTCTCCTGTCCTGTATACTGGGTGTAATCCTCAGTATCTGTATTATTCTGTATATATACACTGCACAGTACCACTTCTCCTGTCCTGTATACTGGGTGTAATCCTCAGTATCTGTATTATTCTGTATATATACACTGCACAGTACCACTTCTCCTGTCCTGTATACTGGGTGTAATCCTCAGTATCTGTATTATTCTGTATATATACACTGCACAGTACCACTTCCCTTGTCCTGTATACTGGGTATAATCCTCAGTATCTGTATTATTCTGTATATATACACTGCACAGTACCACTTCCCCTGTCCTGTATACTGGGTGTAATCCTCAATATCTGTATTATTCTGTATATATACACTGCACAGTACCACTTCTCCTGTCCTGTATACTGGGTGTAATCCTCAGTATCTGTATTATTCTGTATATATACACTGCACAGTGCCACTTCTCCTGTCCTGTATACTGGGTGTAATCCTCTGTATCTGTATTATTCTGTATATATACACTGCACAGTACCACTTCTCCTGTCCTGTATACTGGGTGTAATCCTCAGTGTCTGTATTATTCTGTATATATACACTGTACAGTACCACTTCTCCTGTCCTGTATACTGGGTGTAATCCTCAGTATCTGTATTATTCTGTATATATACACTGCACAGTGCCACTTCTCCTGTCCTGTATACTGGGTGTAATCCTCTGTATCTGTATTATTCTGTATATATACACTGCACAGTACCACTTCTCATGTCCTGTATACTGGGTGTAATCCTCAGTATCTGTATTATTCTGTATATACACTGCACAGTACCACTTCTCCTGTCCTGTATACTGGGTGTAATCCTCAGTATCTGTATTATTCTGTATATATGCACTGCACAGTGCCACTTCTCCTGTCCTGTATACTGGGTGTAATCCTCAGTATCTGTATTATTCTGTATATATACACTGCACAGTACCACTTCTCCTGTCCTGTATACTGGGTGTAATCCTCAGTATCTGTATTATTTTGTATATATACACTGCACAGTACCACTTCCCTTGTCCTGTATACTGGGTGTAATCCTCAGTATCTGTATTTTTCTGTATATATACACTGCACAGTACCACTTCTCCTGTCCTGTATACTGGGTGTAATCCTCAGTATCTGTATTATTCTGTATATATACACTGCACAGTGCCACTTCTCCTGTCCTGTATACTGGGTGTAATCCTCAGAAAAACAAGATGCCAGCACAGCCGCAAATTGCAAAAAAAATATATATGTGTATCTACATCTGTTAATGCCAAATTGCACAAAAAAAAGAGACATTTTGCATGAGATCGCGGCATTGAATCTCCTGAGCCACTCCCCCAGCGTCAAGGAATGTCTCCTTTGGAGTAATCCTAACTCTACGTATATTTACATTTCCGATGTGTCCTGTAGACAGCACAATACAATGTAAGAGAGACTATTTAAAGCAAGCACTCACCCATACATGTCAGACATTGCTTCCCATACTGCCAGGAGATTTGGTAGATGAAGAGAAACTGAAGCTCAGACACCTGCAGCTTGCACCACAGGTGTCTGGGCTATTTCACAGTTTAACCCCAACCAGCCCATCCCGTCCTTATGGGTAAAGCATGTCAAGTCTGGGTAAATGAAGCTGATGTGAAAAAAACCTGAAGGCTGGAGGAGGCAGCTGCATGTGAACAGTTACCAAAAATAATGGAGTCAAATGCAGATGGCAACAGACAATTTCTAGCGTGCACGGCGAGTGGTGGTTAGCCACTCAAACCAAACCAGAGAAAAACAAGATGCCAGCACAGCCGGAAATTGCAAAAAAATATATATGTGTATCTACACCTGTTAATGCCAAACTGCACAAAAATAGAGACATTTTGCAGGAGATTGCGGCATTGAATCTTGAAATGTTTTTTTTCACATCAGATTCATTCACCCAGACTTGACATGCTTTTCAGCATATAACTGTTGTTTAAATTAATTATCCCCAATATGGAGTCATCACTTCTCTTCTGTATAGCTCATGACTTCCCTTCACTCTGGATCTGAACGCTGGGACCCCACAATCCTGAGAAACGTGGCTTTGAAGAGTAACATGTAAATGGAGCTGTGGGTGAGTATTTCCTTTGCTGCGCCATTCACATGTGGCTCTTCAGATAACTCATTTGAGAAAGTGATGAGGCCACGACAACGTTAAAGCTAAATTCACTGATCGGGGCTGATGGGTGATATAGTATGTGGGCTGGTGGGGCTTGTTTTCCAGGGCTGCTTTTTGGTCCCAGTCCGGCCCTGCTTCGGCCTCCATATTATATAAACACAGCCCGCAGACTCTAAATTATATATACAGCTCAGCAACCTCTATATTATATATATAGCCCAGCAGTCTACATAATATACATAAGGCCCAGCAGCCTCTAAATATTATGTACACAGCCGTGCAGCCTCTATATTTCATATACAGCCCAGCAGTCTCCATATTATATATAAAGCCCAGCAGCGTCAATATTATATACAGCCCCGCATAGCCTCAATATTATATCTAATATATAAAGCTGAATGTGTGTATGTGTGTGTATGTATATCCGGGATTGGCATCTACACCGCCGCAACTACAGCCACAAAATTTTGCACAGTCACATGTCTGGACCCCGAAAGCGTCATAGGCTATGTTGTGAGGCGAAATTTTAACCCTGCGCGTTCCAGTTCACCAAACAATTTTGCCCCTATCTACATAATGGGGAAAAAGTGAATGGAAAAGTGTTGGAGGAAAATCGACAGCTGTCAGCTATAGCCACAAACATTTGAACAGTCACACG
The DNA here is from genome assembly GCA_033576535.1 of Allobates femoralis. NCBI lineage: Eukaryota > Metazoa > Chordata > Amphibia > Anura > Aromobatidae > Allobates > Allobates femoralis. Next base: position 9,766,181 of record JARQOC010000004.1, read on the forward strand.
TCTGGACCCCGGGAGCGTCATAGGCTATGTTGTGAGGCGAAATTTTAACCCGCGCATTCCAATTCACCAAACAATTTTGCCCTATCTACATAATGGGGAAAAAGTGACAGTTACCAGTTGACAGTTGTGAATGAGAGGGGCTTAATGATAGCGCCAAAGACTAACAGCACATACCAGCATATAGTCACTAAGGTGGGGCCCCAACATGAGATATTCACCACGCTTGGGGACATGTATACACACCACACGCACACAAAGAGTAACAGCAAGTGTATAGTCGCTAAGGTGCAGCCCCAACATTGGATACTCACCACGCACCCGAACAAACACACACACACACACCACAAAGAGACACACACACACCCCATAGCGACACATGCACTCACCCCACAGGGACACACACACACCACAAAGAGACACACACAACACAGAGACACACACACCCCCAAGGGGACACACACACATCCAATAGCGACACATGCACTAACCCCACAGGGACACACACACACCACAAAGAAACACACACAACACAGACATACACACCACACAGACCCCCCACAAGGACACACACACATAGCCACCCTATAGAGACACATGCACTCACCCCACAGGGACTCACACACATACCACAAAGATACACACACACACACCACTCAGATCCCCCCCACAGGGACACACACACATACACACCCTATAGGGACACATGCACTCACCGCACAGGGACACACACAAACACCACAAAGAGACACACACAACACAGAGATACACACACCCCACACGGACACCCCCCACAGGGACACACACACATACACACCCTATAGGGACACATGCACTCACCCCACAGGGACTCACACACACACACACCACAAAGAGACACACACAACACAAATACACACACACCACACAGACCACCCCACAGGGACACACACACATACACACCCTATAGGGACACATGCACTCACCCCACAGGGACACACACACACCCCACGAAGAGACACACACAACAGAGACACACACCATACAGACCCCCTCCACAGGGACACACACACATACACACCCTATAGGGATGCATGCACTCACCTCACAGGGACACACACATACACACACCCCAGGGACACACACACCACACAGACAGACACAGATGTGCACAAATCACCTCACACAACTCGCCTCATACCTGTGCTATTTTTAATTTCCAAGCATAAACATCTGATTAAAAACAGCCAATGTGCAACACATGTGCCATATAGGGAATTAAGGCAGATGTCAGTCACATGAGCTGTCTATTATGTGTATGTGTGAGGTAACATATACTGCCGGCCAGGGGGAGGGTTTACTATTGGCTGGAGATTTATTAGGCTGCCTATAGCAATCAATCACAGCTCAGCTTCTATTTTCTTACAGGTCATTAATATGACATATTCGAATTCTATAATTAATTTCCTTCTTAACAAAAAGGAGAAAGGACCAGGGTGAATAGCAGTGACAGCAGACGTATTAACCCTAGCTGGTCTCTCACTGGCATGAAAAAAACAGCAGTATGGATGGAACTCCAAGCAAGGTCAACTTTGGAAAATCACCAGCAGGAAAGAACAGATGATATTAGAACGTGCACTTTTTTTGCACAAAAAAATGGTAAATTATGTTCAGGAACAAAATAAAGAGCATTATATTCTATGAACCATATGCACCACTTAAATGATTTTGGAACAAAAATTGTCAGAAGCCTAAAAAACAAAAGTGACTTTAAAGAAATTGCAAATCAACCGACATTGGAGTGGGGCTGGGTAAGAATTATGTGAATCTGTAATTTTTAGTGATGAGCAAGCACTGTTAGGGTACCGTGACACCTGGAGATATCGCCGGTGATTTCTATGGCGACGCTAAGGCGTGGCCTGTCGCCGGCAACATCGCCAATGCGTCGCCTAATGTAAATGGGCAAGGGCGACACATCTGAGTGGTAGCCTGGTTTCTCATCACAGCTCTGAAACTAGGCGACCATTCTTGGGCGATGTGTGCTGATCGCCCTGTGTAACATCTCATGAGCGATGTGAAAGGCGACAGCACACATCGCCTAAACCATTCCGGTAGGCGTTTCTGGGCATATTTACTACCTCTGGTGGTCTGCGTGGATTGGTGGCCGCTCGAGCGTTCCGATTGGTCGTCTTGTTCCTCGGCGCCATATTTGATGATGTGTGCGTCCAAAGGTGTATTACCCAGGAGCGTACATACTGTAAAGTTGCGCATTGATGTGGCCTCTGCGTTTGCAGCTGTGTTCAAAGTGCAGAGATGTGTGACCGGCCAAAATGTGTGTTAACATCAACACAATTGTCATTACATCTCAACTCATGTCTGCATCAGAGCGCTGTAGTGGCAGCCTTCCTGTTTAAGCTATATGACGCAAAAGCATACAGTGAATCCTGTGGCTTTTGCGCCTCTAGCATGAATTACTGCAATTATGTGTTTCTGAGCTGTTGCGTTGTGAAACATAGCGGAATTGACTGGCTTTGTTTGACGCACATGCGTTTACTAACGCATTCATTATTCATTATTATTATTATTATTATTATTATTATTCATTCATATTATTATTATTATTCATTATTATGAACCTTGGGTTTTTGGTATCTTCAATGCAGAGTTGCTTCAAAGGCCGAGCCTGAATTACATTAATTATGTTACAAATACTGTGAGTTTATATGCCCCAGAAATGAGTTGCATGTACCAGTATGATGTACCAAAAACATATGGTGACATAATGTCTGATTTATAGGGGTACATAAGCATTGGGGACAAATGTCGGGACCCAGGGACAGGCCTTTGTGTTGACACTGTATGGTGCCTGTGTGCTATCCCCCATATACATGTATTTAATTATAAATATTCTGTACACACACATGGCCAAGGAAATGTTAGCTGAATAATTCATATGGGCCACATAACTGCAAACACACAAATATCTGTGCACATATACTTTGTCATGGCTCCAATATTCTCCTGACCAACAAAGCAAGAGTAATTTTATTAGCCAACGTAGTAGCACAACACACATTACATAATAAAAGCACCATACGGCTTCACTATACAATTACTCGACACGCGAGCGCCGTGTTTTGCCTTGTTGCCCACGCCAATGCCTATAGCAATAGTCCGCGACACATCACACGACATGCATGCTTACATTTTACGATGTGGCGCGGCGAACAAGGACACAGTAATTGGTGTTTGTTTACAACCAATCACACTTATTCGAGGCATCACACAACATAATGTTAACGCCTATCTCCGAGACGCGGGACAAAACAACGCCCACATCGGTAACGTGGTTGCTCTGTGTGACGCGGATGCGTCCATCACCGACTTGGGCGACGCACAGGCAACTTCCGGCCCAGCTCATCGCCGATTCGTCGCCTGAGTTGTCGACCCGTGTAAAGAGGCGACGGCGACGTTGGGCGACACGCAAAAACGTGCGCGCGCACGTTCGTCGCCATAGAAATCGCCGGTGATATCTCCAGGTGTGACGGTACCCTTATACTCTGGTACTCAATACTCAAAATAAGCAATTGGATGCTTGGGTGGGTGCTATTTGAGCATCGAGTCTAATGGTAGTAAATAGGGAACTTGAGCATTTTTCTGGAAGTCTTCCAATTAATTTCCATTATACTTATTATGTGAGTCACGCCCATTCGAGCATTCAACTGCTCGTTTCCAGTATCCAGGACTCAAGCATGGTGACCACTGCCATGCTCAAGTACTTGGTAATGGTAGTGCTTGCTCATCTCTAGTAATAATTAGTGATGAGTGACCACTGCCATGCTCAAGTGCTTGGTACTTGAAACGAGCAGGCTGGACGCTTGGACGGGCTCGACTCGAGTATTGAGTTTAATAGAAGTCAATGGGAAGACTTACAAAAAAATCTTGAGATTCCCATTGAGTTATACTCTGTACTTTTGCAAGCCCGCCCAAACGTCCGACCTACTTGTTTCAAATAGGTCATCACAAGTAATTTTACATAACAAAAAGCATTTGTGGTTAACTTTTCCAAAGGTGGAAAAACACTTTAATGAGAAGTATACTTGGTTTGACCCCACAAATGTCTGTTTGTAAGACCAAAACGACCCACAATAGGGTTGGATATTGCAGATATCTGAATACCCATTAGTCATGACTTTGTGGCTGTAATTCATGAAAGAGTCCTGAAACAATAACTAAAAAGAGTGACAGGTCTCTAAAGTCCATCTGTAGACAACAGATCCCATGTACTGTACTTACAATGAGTTCCAGACTTGAGCGGAGTTGAGCAGATGTCAGCAGTTTCTCCTCCCAGGACAGATCTGACAGGTATAAGGACACCGGTGACATTTCCTTCACTTTTTATACTTTTCTTCTGACTACAATAATATCTCCAGGACGGCACCGGGGGAATAAGAACGACGTGATGGGATTTCTTTAATAAGCTTTCAAATAACAAAACATCATGTTATTGTAATTATCTCTACAGCCTAAAAATATTGTCATATTAATAATGTATCATTGCAATTATTACTATGTATTTATTGTACTTAATATCCCATTTTATCAGCAGTGTAAGGCACAGAAGAACTCTAACTTACCTATCAATTCAATTGGTAAAAATAAAAAGACTTGCGTCTCAGAACTCTTCAAGTCCATTTCATTCTGAATAGGTCCCTAAAGAAACAGGTGTTGTAACTTTCTTGAAAAAAAATGAGAAATGGTTGTTAAACTAGTTACCCTTTTAACATCATAACAAAATAACATAGGATTAAACCAAAACCGCAGGTGTAGCGATTTTTGTGCATAAGTCTTTAGCATTTCAATCCTTAGAAGTCATAGCAGATCCTGCCGGTAGATACTTGGTGCTCCAGGCCCTGATAAATGGGAAACAATATACTCTAGACTCAGTATATGGCCCGAACAAAGGTCAATTGAAATTCTTCCGTGCCTTATTTGGGAAGATTACCTCCTTGAGAGAGGGGTATCTTCTTCTGGAAGGAGACTTCAATATCCCTATCAACAAGACGCTGGATTGTTCGGGCCCTTCCCACTGCCGGGGTGAACTTGGGGGATTACTGTATACCCATCATCTTCACGATATCTGGCGATACTCCCATGGTGAGGAGAGAGATTACACTTTCCTCTCCCCGAGGTTTCAGACATATAGTCGGATTGATTATTTTTTAGTAGATGATTCATTGTTGCCCAAATGTAAAACCGCCTCAATTGGTCACATTACCTGGTCGGACCATGCCCCTGTACTTCTTCAGGTAGCAGACGACCTACAAATTACTCCAACACCCCCCTGGAGGTTAAATGAGTACCTGTTGTCTCTCCCAGACTGCGAGTCTCTTATTAGTTCTCAAATTGACCAGTACTTTGACCTAAACCAGGTTGGTGACACAGACACAGAAATTCGGTGGTATGCTCATAAAGCAGTGCTACGAGGCCAATTTTTACAAATTGCAGCCCGGGTGAAACGCAAGGCTAACGAACGGTTGAGGGAACTCACAGGCAAGCTCGAGGCATGTGACAAATTATGTAAGCAGAGACAAACACCGGCATTACGTGTGGAACTCAGGACCATCCGGAGGGATCTTGGAGCTCTCTTGTTACAAAAAGCTGAGTTCAGCTTAAAAAAACTCAGAGCACGTTTTTATGGAATGGGGGACAGAGCGGGAAAGTTGCTTGCTAGACGCATTCAAAAGAAAAGAGACCAAACTAAAATAGATCACCTTCTCGGCCCATCTGGGGAAAAAATCAGGAATCCCTTAGACATAGCAACTACTTTCAAAAACTATTATACTTCCCTGTACAACTTGAAAGATGGCCACAACACACCTCAACCTAACTTAGATGTAATAGAAACTTTCTTGGAGAGAGCTCATTTACCTAAATTAACAAAATCTCAAACTACTTCATTAAATAAAGAATTTTCCACTGAGGAAATAACGAGTGTGATCCGATCAATGAAGAAGTCTTCAGCCCCAGGTCCTGACGGATTTTCATATAAATATTACTCAACATTCCTACCCCAATTACTACCTCATTTACAAACCCTATTCTCCTTCTGGAGAGATAGAGGTGTAATACGCCTTGAAGGTCTAGAAGCGACGATTTCAACCATACCTAAGCCCGGAAAACCTCAGAACTCTCCACCGAATTTTCGGCCGATTGCTCTCTTAAATAGTGACATAAAAATCTTTGCTAAAATATTGGCACAAAGACTGGCGACGGTTCTCCCCACACTGATAGGCCTTGAACAAGTGGGCTTTATCCCAGGGCGTCAAGCCTCAGACAGCAAACGACGAGTAATCAATCTCCTCGACGTGATGGAACGTAGAAGAGCCCCGGGTGCACTCCTGTCTCTAGACGCTGAAAAAGCGTTTGATAGGGTGCACTGGGGGTATCTAGAAGCAGTATTGAACAGATTCGGATTATCGGGGGGATTTAAATCAGCAGTGATGGCTCTATACTCCTCCCCCACAGCCAGGGTGAAGGCTTCGGGATTCATGTCAGACCCATTGTCGATATCTAACGGTACCAGACAGGGCTGCCCACTGTCCCCATTAATTTTTGCCCTTGCTATGGAACCCTTAGCAAATAGAGTAAGAGAAGATCCACTGATCACTGGTCCTTGTGTGGGGGGAGTATCACACAAAATCGGGTTATACGCTGACGACGTTATATTTATGTGCACAAACCTTGAATCCACCATCCCCAGAATTATGGATCTACTAGCGGAATTTTCGTCTGTCTCTTTCTACAAATTGAATGGGACCAAATCGCAACTTTTCCCTATTAACGTCCCCTCCCTATTAGCTGATGCCCTGAAAGCAGATTTCCCTTTCATATGGTCTCCAAACAGTATTCAATATCTAGGGATCAATCTCACACATACCAGCAGACTACTACGTCTCAATTACGAGGCTCTTCTCAAATCCCTAAAAGACGAGTTAGCTACGCACAAACATTTATTTCTTTCCTGGGTGGCCAGGATTAGTGTGGTCAGAATGACATATCTCCCTAAAATATTGTACGTGTTTCGTTGTCTGCCCCTGGTGTTCCCGAAACGACTGATTGCGACACTGCAATCTACACTGAATGATTTTATTTGGGACCACAAACCTCACAGGGTAGGCATGGGAGTGTTGTCACTCCCCACCCAACTGGGGGGATTGGGAGTACCTAATTTGGCGCATTAACATGCAGCATCCCATCTAGCAATAGCTAACTACTGGTGGTTGGATACCACGTACCCCTTATGGATGACTATAGAGAAACATTATGCCCCAAGGAACTCAACTAAACTCCTTCTAGAAATGAACTTGCTGACGCCCTCTGGGGGTGAAAACATACTCAAATCTATGGAAGCACTGGTCCGCATTTGGCGACAGTATGCTAGATCTTTATTGTCATTTCTGTATAAATCTGTGACTATCAGAGCGGTAGAGATGGTGGTAGGCTCTCTCTCTCTTCACTACTGGAGATCTGGAGGGGTCACTCACATTTATCAGGTCCTGGACAACACAACCATAAAACTGTTCACAGACCTAATGGAACAATTTTCTCTACCAATGACCGCACTCTATCAGTATTTGCAGTTGAGCCACTTTCTGAACACGGTATCCTGGCCAATGGTGGATTTATTGGTGGTTGACGGTAGAGCACAACTTTTTTTTAAATCAGCATCCCCCAGTTCTCACGGAGTTTCCACTATGTATGGGGCACTAGCTCGATTACAAACAATGGAAAAGCTACCTTACATGCTCAAATGGGAGGCAATGCTAGAAGAGGAATATTCAATTAGTCAATGGCAGGAAGCAGCTAGGAGGAGTACAAAATACACCTGCTGCATAAATCATATCGAACAAATTAAAAAAATCCACTTTGAATGGTACATCACTCCGCTCACCCTAGCGAGATTCAAGACTCAGAGCCCTGAGACAACCCAACTCTGCTGGAGAGGATGTTCTAACACGGGATCCTCTCTTCATATGTGGTGGGAATGTGCAGCATTACGGAACTTCTGGCAGGAGGTGACCTCCCTGATCAGGTCCCTTACTGGGGTCAATTTACAGTTGGACCCTGCATTGGCAGTGTTGGGACTGGGACTAGATGAATGGCCCTCCCCACTAAGACCAATGGTGGCCAATGTTTTACTAGGAGCACGACTTTGCATAGCTCGACAATGGAAGTCTGCAGCCCTACCGACCAAGCATGATCTATGCGCAATATTAAACCAACACTTCCAACATGAAATTGTACTAGCTCATGACACCCCTCACCGCACTAAAGTACTATCTTGGTGGGACCATTGGGTGTCCTCTCAACATAACGTGGTACAGGTCTTAACATGATTAGGTGACTCGCTCGGTGGTGCAGTTAATACTTTTAAACATACAATCCACTTTGACCCTCTCATCAAAAGACTACTCACATTTGTATATAAAACTTCATGTCCTACCCCTTCTTCCCTTCCCGTCATCCCCTTTTCTTATATGATTCATATATTGTTATTTTTGAAATTTTGTGTATTTTAGACCTACTATGTGATTAACACGAACCTTGAAATAACTAACAGATTTGATCACGTAGAAGTTATTACGATGTAGATGATGTTAATCTATTATCTTTGTAACGGCATTACAATTCACAATAAAAACCATTGAAAGGAAAAATAACATAGGATTGTTTGTAGAAGCAGTCTCTGAAACGCTAGGGCGAGGTCAAATAATTAACACTAGTTTAGAATGTACAGACCTTTATTACTCCTCCATAACTACCCTACACATTTCAACAGATATCCCTGATCATGTGATGCCCGGGTCAGAATGTCTTACCCAGCTCGGTACATTGTGGGGATGATCACGTGGTACGGGCCGACCTCAAGATGCGCGCTGCGCATGCGCTGGAGCCCGGCCTATACGTCGTGATCATTCCACACTGGCTGCCAGGAATGAAACAATCTCCAAGCATAAGTGGCAAGCTCAGGCCACATTTTTCAGTTTTGAAGCCCAAAATGCACAAGGGTCAAGTTCCACAGTCATAAATAGTGGTTGTAGAAGCGGTGTATTATGAGCGCTAGGAAGTACAAAGAGAAGTGTAATTTTGTTTCTACAGACCTTTATTAGTCCTCCAATGGCCACAACGCATTTCAACAGAGCAAACAAAGACACCACAGGACCTGGCATAACCCAGCAACCGAGAAGACGTTGAGGACTTTGCTTGACGTATTTCTGGTCTGGCCCCGGTCACGTGGCACAAAGCGAAGTTCACAGAGAAGATGGCAACACTGTAGCTGGAGCTCAGTGTGTAGCTACCAAAGCTGCATCGCTTCTTCCATAAACACCTGGTGGCCTGCCCCTCTACACAAAACATTGATCAAAAACTTGTAGGTGAGTGCACACTTTTATTTCTATTTAATTGTCCCAGATGGGTTTACACATTGCACCCCTCTTTCTTTTTGCAAGTTCCGCGGTCATGCAATCGATATTGAGCTGTATTTATTCCTGCACCATCCTCCCTAGGCGTTCCCTATGTGTCACACTTACGATTTCTTCTGCCATTGCAAAGTAAGGTCTTAAAAACTGTCAAACGACTCCCAGAAATTGCTGGTAACAGATACACTGCTGCCTGTAACTATTCTTGGTGATGACGACTGGACGTTCCCTGGGTTGAAATGTAAAACTAAGATGCGCACTATGTCTGCCACTGCTGCTTTGAGGAAAAGCAGTCCTCCAATTGTCTAAAAGCTTCTTTTGATACTCCACCATGCATGCGTCCCTTTCAAGAGTGGGAAGCATTTTGACCAAATTTAGTTTTGTGCTATGGATCCAACAGTGTGGAAACCCAGTAGTCTGCATTACGTACAAAACTTAACAATCCGCGGATCATGTTGCAGGACTGCAGCAAAAGGCATCATGTGTCCTGTGCATACAGGAGGCCTAAGTCATTGTTGCTTTGGGGTGTGGGGTAACATTTCCATTTGGTTTCTCCATCCTCTCCCCAACTTTGCACAACAAAACATGACTCAAATCTCCCTCATTTGCATGAGTCTTCCGTCATCATCGCCTCTTCATCCTCCAATTCTTCGCGCTCTTGCACCTCTATTAACTGTTTGCTCTAACGTGACCTCACGTCGATCCCTATCCTTCACCATCCAATGCCATCCACCTGTGTGTTGACGACAGTCGGGAGCTTTCAGATCTTGTTAACCATTCTGCCTATTGTATGTAGATTCCACCTGCAGCTGGTGTCGCACTTTCAGTCACAGCTACTGGATCTCCTTCTCCAAGACCACTAGGACCAGGAGCAAAGCCAGAACCTTTATGGGGACCCTGAGGAAGAGGAGCACCTTAAAGGCTCTGTTTCCCAGCTGTGGTGATAACTCCCATGACCTATGGAGGCATTTAGCTGGGGCAATGCCATGTGGGCCCCCTACGTCCCCCAAGCACCTATCCAAGAAGGCATCAACCGCACCATTCTCCTTTGTCGTTTGTTGAGCAGATTCAACATGCTGATGCTATTGCCCGGCACTGTCTGCATGAGCCTGAAGCTAATGACTTCCTCTACTAATGCATGAAAGGCAAGGTGTTGGTATTCAAACAGGATAAGGAACATGGGTTCCTAGTGCAAAATGGCACTAAACATTGGTGCTTCGTCAACCGAACCGCACCAACCTGCAGCGTGACGATCTTCCCCAAAGATTACATACCATCTGTAATCGGGATGAGGTCACATTCGTGAAGGTGCAGGACATCAAGGTGTGGTTTGCAGTTGGCGTATGTTGGGTTGGCACCGCCGCCCAATTTGAGAAGTGGCAGAAGAACTTGGAGAGAAGTTGGCATTGGGTGTGGCCAAAGTGTCTCTTGGATGGTCAGCTAAATGCACCCAAACCCACAGAGCATGTAGATGTTCCCAAAGATGGTCCTGGTCCTGTCTGGCCTAGAGGGGTTGGCCATCTCCTAGCTCTTCCATCATCTTCTCCAGCTGTGGCCATAATGGAGTGCGCTGGGGATCAGGTGGTTGTGGAGAATACGCCTAGAGGGGTAGACCCTGCGACCTCTCAAAGGCTGTCTGGCAACAGAGTACCATGAGAAACTGTGCCAAACCTCCAGGGCATGGTTAAAAATGGAGACAAACCTGCCTAATATACCTTTCTAAAGGCATGTCAGTAGGTCTGTGAGATAGTGACTCGTCCCTAAATTGGCATTTTGGCCAAAAAATGATATTTGGTACTTGCTTTATTTCCAGTTTTTTGTTGTCCTTCACCAAGGCATGTGCTTTTGCTAGTTATGTGTATATGTTATGTATAGTGTTAAGTTTTTTATGTGAAACATATTGTTTGTGCAGTCTGTATGTAACCTGACATAAAATAACTAAATAATGTGAAAAAAAGTTAAAAATAATGATAATTTTATTTATATAGCACCAACATATTCTGCAGCACTTTACAACTCAGAGGGGACATATAAAGACAATATGAGACAATTGCCCCCAAAAAATCAGATACTATGAGGAGTGAGGTCCCCGGTCATAAGCTACAGTCTAGGAGGAAATAGTGGAGGCACAAAAGATAAATGGTAAAAAGTGGCATCATGTATGGTACCGTCATCGATATATACTAAATGGGGGATGCACATAATGCTGCATGAACCGGTCACCAGCCGGGATCAGTACAGGTACAGATAAGGAGCTACATAGTGCATGGGTGGTATAGACAAATGACTGAAGAGGACAGATTTGGAAAAAGGCAGAATGGGAATAGTTACTTTGATGAGGCGAGGTGATAGGCTAGTCTAAAGAGATGAGTTTTTAAGGCTCGCTTAAAACTATAAATATTTGGAATTAATTGGAATTAATTGAATTATTCTTGGTAATCCATTCCAGAGAATTGGTTCAGCTCGTGAGAAATTTTGGACACGGAAGTGGAAGGTTCGGATTGTGGATGATGTCAGTCTTAGGTCAGTTGCTGAGCAGATGGGTACGTGTAGGGCGATAGACCTAGATGTGGGAGGAGATGCAGGGTGGTGCAGAACTGTGGAGAGGAGGGGTAGATGATAGACAGAGATGAGGGGGAGATGTAGGATGGTGCAGAACTGTGAAGAGGATGGGTAGATGATAGACAGAGATGAGGGGGAGATGTAGGATGGTGCAGAACTATGAAGAGGATGGGTAGATGAAAGACAGAGATGAGGGGGAGATGTAGGTGGTGCAGAACTGTGGAGAGGATGGGTAGATGATAGACAGAGATGAGGAGGAGATGTAGGGCGGTGCAGAACTGTGGAGAGGATGGGTAGATGATAGACAGAGATGAGGAGGAGATGTAGGGCGGTGCAGAACTGTGGAGAGGATGGGTGGATGATAGACAGAGATGAGGAGGAGATGTAGGGCGGTGCAGAAACTGTGGAGAGGATGGGTGGATGATACACAGAGATGAGGAGGAGATGTAGGGCGGTGCAGAACTGTGGAGAGAATGGATAGATCATAGACAGATATGAGGAGGAGATGTAGGGTGGTTCAGAACTGTGGATGGCTTTGTAGGTCAGAGTGATGATTTTCTATTGTACTCTGTAGCAGATGGGCAACCATTGCAATGACTTGAACAGTCTGGAGGCATCGGTGAAGTGATTGGAGAGGAATATGATCCTGGCTGCTGAATTCAGGATGGATTGGAAAGGTGAGAGTTTAATAAAAGGGAGACCGATTGGTAGAGAACTGCAATTATCCAGATGAGAATGAATAAGGGCAACAGTTAGAGTTTTTGCAGAGTCAATGGTAAAAAAAGGTCGAATTCTAGAGATATTTTTGAGGTGTAGGTGATACGAGCGAGCGAGTGATCAGATATTGGGAGTGAAGGAGAGATCTGGGGCAAATATCATCCCAAGGCTGCGGGCATGCTACTGGGGAGTTATGATAGAGCTACATATAGAAAGAGAAGTTTAGTTTTTACAAATCAATTTTAAGGTACAAAGAGGACATGATGTTAGAGATAGTAGACAGGCAATCATTGGTATTTTGTAGTACTGTGGGGGTGATGTCAGGAGAAGAGGTGTATAACTGGGTGTCACCAGCATAGAGATGGTACTGAAAACCAAATCTACTGATGGTTTGTTTAATAGGGGCAGTGTATAGAGAGAAGAGAAGGGGACCTAGGACTGGACCCTGAGGAACCCCAACCGTGAGGGGAAGAGGAGAGGAAGAGGAGCAGAGAAAGATACAGTGAAGGAGCGGTCAGAGAGGTAGGAGAAGAACCAGGAGAGAGCGGTGTCCTTGAGCCCAATAGAGCAGAGCATAGAGGGAAGGAGCTGGTGATCCACAGCATCGAATGCAGAGGAGAGATCCAGGAGGATCAGCAGGGAGTAGTGACCATTAGATTTAGCTGTTGGTAGATCATTAGAGACTTTAGTGAGGGCAGTTTCAGTAGAATGTAAGGAGCGGAAACCGGATTGTAGAGGGTCAAGAAGTGAATTATCTGAGAGATAGCGGGTCATACGGGAGTGGAACAAGCATTCCAGGAGATGAAGGGGAGATTAGAGACAGGTCTGGAGTTAGCAGCAGAGGTCTGGTTGAGGGATGGTTTTTCTTAATAATGGATGTATGATGGCATGTTTGAAGGAGGAGGGAAAACACCAAATGTGAGGGAAAGAATAAAATATTTTAGTTAGATGTGAGGTGACTGCTCAGGAGAGAGACTGAAGGAGATTTGAGGGAATAGGGTCACAGGTGCAGGTAGTAGGATGAAAAGATTCAAGGAGCCGAGTACCATCTTACTCTGTGACCAAATGAAAGACCGACAGTGCGTTGGATGAAATGCAGGAGGGAAGAACATGCATGATGTCCTGAGGCTGCGAGGAAATTTTCTGTCATGTGGTCAATTTTGTCTTTAAAATAGTTGGCCAAATCATCAGGGCTGATGACTGCACTCTAGAACTGATAAGGGAGTGGAAAGTGTCAAGGAGTTGTTTAGTATTGTTGGCTAGTATTGTGATAATGTTGTTGAAGTAAGCTTATTTTGAGAGGTTAAGGGCAGTGTTATATGTCTGTTGCATAAACTATTAATAGATTTCGGCCAGATTGGATTTTCTTCACAGACGTTCTGCGCAACTGGAGCATCGCAGACACTGTGCTTGCAGTGTGTGCCCGGGTTGCCGATGTCAGTGCTGAGTTGTTCTAGGTATAGGAGGTGCATCCAGGGCACTTTGTAGAGCTTCATTATAGAGTTTCAGAGAAGAGTTAGGACATGAGAGGGAGGAGATAAGGGCCAGTGAAGACTGTAAATTCTTTATAAGATTCTTGGTGTTAATGGCACATAAATTCCTATAGGTGTATAAGTAGAGGGTGTCTTTGAAGGGTTTACAGTTCTTGACATGGAAGAGGGTATATAGTAAAATCATACACTGGACAAAGCCAGGAGACGATAAGATCCAGAGTATTCCCGTCTTTATGTGTGGAAGAGATAGTACGTTTTGAAAGCTGAGTAAAGAGGTTAGGGATACAATATGAGAGGCAGATAAGGAGATGGGATTGTCAATTAGGATGTTAAAGTCCCCCATGGGAAGAGTGGCAAGGTAGCAGGCAAGAAAGTGTGGAAGCCATGTGGCAACGTGATCAAGAAACTGATGTTGGGGGCCTGGAGGACGAAAAACCACTGCCACTCGCAGGGAGAAGGGCCTGTAGAGTCTGACTGTGTGGATTTCAAAACAAGAGAAGGAACAGGTAGGATAACCTGAAAAGCACAATTTGTTGAAAGGAGTAGAACAACACCCCTGCCTCTCAGGTCTAGGGGTATGAGAAAATAGGAGGGCAGCATATGAAAGAGCAGCGGCAATAATATCTGATTGCTGAACCCAGGTCTCAGTAAAGGTGCCGTTACACTCTTCAATGTTGAAATGATATCACTAACGATCTCGGGGGCGCGCGGTCATTAGGACATCATTTACACATCGTTGGTGAGATGTCACACGCCTAGATATCGTGCACGACGCACCAACGATCGAGCGAGCATGTATAGTTCGCACAACCCAGCGAACAATACTTGTTCACTATTGTGAATGGGCGAAGTCGCGAACTACATTGTTATCGCGGTGTCACATACACCGATGCTGCACGTTGGCTGATTGTGGATCATCTGATTTGAGAACATGTTCTCAAATCTGAGATCAACGATCCAACGATTTATCACAGTCATATCTCGGTGTAACACGCAACGACGTACTAACAATGTCGTTTGGATGACTCCAACCCGTGTCGTTCACGATATCGTACCGTGTAACGGTACCTTAAGGGCTACCATAGAAGGTTAAGAGAATGTGAAAGGAAAAGGTTATGGATGTAGGAGAGTTTGTAACATGCTGAGCGAGGGTTACAAAGGGCACTGTTAAAGGACACAGAAGACATGCAAGAAATATTAATGAGATTCCTGGAACTTCTGAACGTAGCAGGGAAGGAGTAAAGCTTACAATAATGAGAAGGACCTGGATTAGATTCAATATCCCTTGTGACTAGGAGAGGGAGAATAAGGAAAGTGATTATATTGTAAATTGATTTGTGAGGGCGTCTCTTATGTTGTATGGCGTGTGTGAATGGATCTGGGTAGTTTAAAATTCAAAAAAAGATCATGAGAGCTGTACATAGGAGAGGGGAGCAAAGAGGGATTAACATGGAGAGAGCACACAGAGTGTGTAAAAGGGCGGTAGATATGAAGAAGCAAGAATAAACATGATGCAAGTACACATAGTGAATACATTTTGCAGTACAAGTAAACAAGTTACATGTCTATTTGTTTGTATTGCATAATTTACCCATTTCCTGCCACGTGTTCTTCCCCCTATAATGTATGCTGCATGCCCAAGTGATGGTTCATGCATGAAGTACTTATATTATTGATGTTTTTACTTTTATTCAGATTTTTGCTTAAATATTTTGTTGATAACATGACTTGGGTTAAATTTCACGATCTGGAAAAAGGACCAGGATAGGCAACGCTTAGCATCCATGAAAACTGCAGGGCTGCCACAGCTTCTGCACAGAGGCAGAGTTATGGCTGGGGATGCAGTGCTTTATGTCCTTACTAGGGATGGGTGAATCTACTCGCTAGGACTCGTAACTCGGTGAGTAGTAAGGGACTCGCAGGACTCGGTACTCTGCGAGTTTCCCAGCGTTTACTCGCACGAGTCCAATGCAAATCAATGGCAAACGCTGACAAAACTAGGATTGCCATTGTCTTGCATTAGACTCGGCTACTGTGCCAGTGATAGCAGGGAAACTCGCAAAGTAACTGATGTTACTTTGCGAGCCGAGTCCAGCTGTCTGCTCTGTGCAGGCTGCCGCAGCTCCAGGGTCCTAGAGCCCACCTGCTCACAGAGATGATGTAGCAGAGCTGCGATTGTTCTCAGTCTGCTCATTCCCTGTGCATAGACATCTATATCTATGCACAGGGGATGTAGCAGAGAGGACATCGCGTTTTGGAATACGTCGGACGGAAGAGGATTTTTTTAATTAAAGATGGAGTCCCTAATGGCTTTTTTATTTCTAATAAAAAATTTTCTCTGTGTTGTGTTTTTTTAACCCTTTATTGGAGATTCTTAGTGGCTGGGTCAAACGTGGCCTGACATTAAGAATCTCGGGCTTAATACCAGCTTGTATAACAAAGCTGGTATTAACCCCTTTATTACCCAGCGTGCCACCGTCACCAGGGCCGCTGGAAGAGCGGGGTTCAGCGCCAGAGGATGGCGCGTCAATGAACGCGCCATCTTCTGGGGCAGCTGCGGGCTGCAATTTGCAGCGGGGGGTGCCCAGAAAAGTTGGGCCTCCCTGCGCTGCGGATTCCAGCCCCCAGCTGCTTAGCTGTACCTGGCTAGACATATTGCGCGGAGCCCCACGCATTTTTTTTTATTATTTCATGAAATTCATGAAATAATTAAAAAAAAGGTCTCCCCTATATTCTTGTGTCCGGCCAGGTGCAAATAGGCACCTGGGGGTTGGGGGCAGCCCGTCGCTGCCTGCTGGATCCGGCTGGTTCCATAAATACGGCGAAGCCCATGTAATTTTTTTTCTGAAAAATCAATAAAACAATCCTAAAAAAGGGACTGCATCTTTATTAACCCCTCACCCATGGTCCAGGGGTTAATAAAGATGCAGTCCCTTTTTTAGTATTGTCTTATTGATTTTTCAGAAAAAAAATTACATGGGCTTCGCCATATTTCTGGAACCAGCCGGATCCAGCAGGCAGCGACGGGCTGCCCCCAACCCCCAGGTGCCTATTTGTACCTGGCCAGACACAAGAATATAGGGGAGCCCTTTTTTTTATTATTTCATGAATTTCATGAAATAATTAAAAAAAAATGCGTGGGGCTCCGCGCAATTTCTATGTCTAGCTAGGTACAGCTAAGCAGCTGGGGGCTGGAATCCGCAGCGCAGGGATGCTCAAGCTTTCTGGGCACCCCCCGCTGCAAATTGCAGCCCGCAGCCGCCCCAGAAGTTGGCGCGTTCATTGAAGCGCCATCCTCTGGCGCTGAACCCCGCTCTTCCAGCGGCCCTGGTGGCGGTGGCACGCTCAGTAATAAAGAGGTTAGGGCCAGCTTTGTATTATCAGCTGGCCCTAAACCCGAAATTTATGGCGGTCACGCCAATATTAGACATGACCGCCATGAATTTCTATTAAATTGTTTTAAAAAAACAACACAGAGAAAATTTTTTATTAGAAATAAAAAAAAAAGCCTTTAGGGACTCCATCTTTAATTAAAAAAATCCTCTTCCGTCCGACGCAGTCCAAAACGCGATGTCCTCTCTGCTACATCCCCTGTGCATAGATATAGATGTCTATGCACAGGGAATGAGCTGACTGAGAACAATCTCAGCTCTGCTACATCAGGCAGCAGGCGGGCTCTAGGACCCTGGAGCTGCGGCAGCCAGCACAGAGGAGACAGCCGGACTCTTATCTGTGCGAGTTTCCCAGCGATTACTTGCACAGTAAACGAGTCCAATGCAAATCAATGTATTTCAAAAAGAGTAATAGGTATTTGTGTGAGCGCTGGGGAATGAACCGGCACCAAGGCTATTATGAATAGTTACCTCTCGGCTTTATTTGTACAATAAAAAGGCAGGGTCCTTTAGGCCACAACACGTTTCTACGCTCTCCAAGCGTCTTCCACTTGAGGAAGACGCTTGGAGAGCGTAGCTACGTGTTGTGGCCTAAAGGACCCTGCCTTTTTATTGTACAAATAAAGCCGAGAGGTAACTATTCATAATAGCCTTGGTGCCGGTTCATTCCCCAGCGCTCACACAAATACCTATTACTCTTTTTGAAATACATTCGTTCCTCCGCTATGCGGAGTGAGGTATGGAGCAGCTCCGGGCAATAGGACCTTGGATGACGTCCTGAACACGCCCACGGACCCACCACGTGATGACTCACATGTGAGGTGCTGGGATTAAGGACGCAGCAAAATCTTCATTATCCACAGCCGCTTATTAGCCGAGGACACAGGGAGATAAACATCAATGCACTAACTCTTGTTGTGCAGACAGAACAACAAGCACAGGTGAGGTTCCCATTCAAATAACCTGACAATTACAGAGTGGCGCAACAATATTACCTTCTTTGTCAATGCAAATCAATGGCAAAACTAGGATTGCTTCAGGCTGAAGCTTCCGAGACACATCTGTGATTTGTAAATCGCACACTACTTGCTATTACTCGCTTCCCCATTCATTAACATTGGACTCGCTAGACTCGCAACAAGTAGCGATTCCGAGTAATTTAGGATTCGCCCATCACTAGTCCTTACAGCAATCTGTCTCTGTCCAGGATGCCACAACCTAACCTTCTCAGCTTCATCATCATCCTCCTCCTCCACCTCCCCGGCTAAGCTCATCAACTGTGTGCTTGTGGGTTGACAGTAAGTAAGATCTAGAAGCTCATCATCACCCTCTGTGTTGTCACATTCCTTGCCCCCAGAGCAATGCTCTTCCTGCCCTGACAGCAAACTCACATAGGTATCCTCCTCAGATATCTGCTTTTTGAATACGTTTTTTGAATTTGTGTCCTTTTAATGATCTTTCTGTCATCATCATGAGCCTCATTTTCTCCACTAAAAGGGGTTACAGTTTGGGAATGAGGGTATATGTTATGCTCAGACCCTTCTTCCTCCGACCCAGGATCCCAATGACAAATATTGTAGGTTGTTGTAGGCCAAAGAAATTTGGGGTTGTAAATCCAGCTGACCTGATTTGCCTAAAACTTGCACTAGGCAAAAAGTGTGGTTGCTGCCTGGATGTTGCACTTGCCAGATGTGGTTTTCAGCACAGAATTTGTGCAGATGATCACACAATCACCCATGTATGACAGGTGGTTTGCCAAAAACACTGGTACTAAGCCCTAAAAAGGGCTGTTTAAGGAAGGAGTTACTAAACCTATCTCTCTATCTATAAAGAAATAGAATTTCTAGCTATCTATCTAATTAGCACAAACTATCAGCTGTGTTGACATTGCAGCAACAAGACTGTCACTGAGCTCCAACACCGATAAAATGTCAATGAGAGGAACTGGCAGGTTCTTATATGCCAAGGACATATGACATATCCTCAATGACACAAGCCCTTGTTTGCAACAAGTGCAATTTGCAGATTGGCTGCTAGACCGGAACACCTACAGTAACAGTGGGAAAGAAAAAAAATGGAGACCTACGTCTATTTGACCTAAGACTTCTCACCCCTCTGCCCCTCCCACCCGCTATGCTACACACTGATACTCTGAAAACGTACAAGAGGAACATTAGTGCAAATGCAATAATGCTTTTTGTTATTCGAGTTTGAAATTTGGTCCGGATTTGAAATTGTTGAACATGTTCCCGTAAAGTTCACTTATCCCCGGTTTTCAGGGAGGATTGCAACTGCCAGTTCACCTCCTTACAATATCTGTGGGGCTTTATGGGGAAGCCTATGCATCCGCACCTGATTTCATTAGCCCATACTCAGAGTATTCAGCATTATGTGAAATAGTGCCCAACATTCCGTTTGTTGGATTGGTAAGAATTAATTTGCAAACTCTTTGAATTTGTAAGGACCTGGGAATTACAGGAGGTTTTACTTGAATCAAAGATCTCAGCAATCACTTGTTTTGTTTTTGGGATACTTTTACATACTTAAAATTGTGTAAAAATTATTTTAGATTGTGTCACTCATCATTTTGATTGGCCGATTAGTTGCGGCATTTGTCGCTTGTGAATCAATAAACCTTCTACTTTCATACATATCATAAAAAGTATGGAATGAAAACTCAGCTACTTTCTTGACATTTTTTATTTCGATACATAATGCCAAGCCAATTAATATTAACCACTTGAAATGATAGATTATTGAACATTAGAGGCTTCTTCCATGGAGAGTCTTAACAATCAATTAATGTAAAAAAAAACGGTCTCATCTGTTTTTCTTGATTGTGATTAGCCGGATCCTTTGGGAATCTCCCGTGTTTATCTGACATTATAAAAGACGTTAACACTTGGGAGATTTTGCTTGATCTCAAGAAGAACCAACAATGCTATCGTGTCATTTCAAGGATGAAAACAAACTTCCAGTGAGTCTAATTAATAGCAAGTAGAATAAAGTACCTTATGATATTTTTCATTTGATGCCTTTAGGAACTTTATAGATTAATTTCCTCACATTTTCTAAATTTTATGAAAAATAATTCTAATGATGTGTGAGGAGAATCAGACACAAGTCACTCACATCCGTCTTCTCGGATTCCAAAGTCTTTCCAAATACAAAACTCTTCTCTTCCTTCTGCTTCTTCTTAGTTACGTATCTATACTGGGTGGAAACCTTCTTATTATCCTATTGGTGACCATTATTGACCACCTCCAAATCCCAATGTTTCTCTTTCTGAAACACTTATCGATCGCAGACGTCTTACTGACCACCAGTGTTATCCCCATGATGTTGGACATAGTGTTTGCAGAGGAAGGAATATTGTCATTTTGGGGCTGTGTGGCTCAGCTATATGTATTTGGTATCTTTGGATTTGTTCAATGTTTAATCATTGCCGTCATGTCTTATGATCGATATTTGGCCATCTGTCATCCCTTACGTTATTCCTCGCTAATGAGTCCAGATCTTTGCCTTCAGTTGGTTATTGGGTCATGGATTTTATTCAGCGTAGTAACATCAAGCGAGTTGGTTGTTCTTATCCAATTTAACTTCTGTGGCTTGAATTCCATCGACCACTTCTTCTGTGACTTTGGTCCGGTAATGGAATTGGCCACTTCAGACATATCAATTTTGAGGTTGCAAGATTTTGTTTTTCTCATTTTTATAATATTTGTTCCATTTGTTTTTATCATTATTTCCTACTTTTGCATTTTCTTGGCCATTATTAAAATTTCTTCAACCTCTGGAAGAAGAAAAGCCTTCTCCACGTGTAGCTCCCACCTGACCACAGTGTGTGTATATTTTGGTACAATATTCGCAGTCTACATGACTCCATCTGATGAGAGCTCATCCAATATCAACAAATACAGATCCCTGTTGTATTTAGTGGTGACACCATTGATGAATCCCATTATCTACAGTCTGAGGAATAACGAGCTTAAGAGAGCTATGCAGAAATTGAGTCTCATCTTGCAAAATCGATGGAGAAGATGAAAATTCTGGACCAAAGATATCATAATATATCAAGACTTTTGTTCAATTTTGAACTAAGCATCCCTTTGCTACGATAACAACATTTAGCTAAATATTTGTGGATATCTGTCTTAATTATTATAAAAATGTAAAACTTTATTACAAACTTTGAGTTAGGGTTTACCGTCACAACTAAAGTTTAGTGTTCAAAAACCTGAGATGTTCTTTTGGAACAACTTGATATCAACTGTGAGCCTTACATTCACCTTAGAAATGGGGCAAATACACTGCAAATGTATCATAGAGACATCCTAAAACTTTCTTGACAACTTCTCTTGAAGCCAAAAAATAGGCTAATTCTGTATGAACAGAATGGTTTTAGAATGTAAAGTTCATAGAGTCCATACAATGGAGGTTGATAGTCAGGAGTCAATACACTTTAAGTTAGATAATGTATTATTTATGTGATATATTATATTATTATCATTATTTACTAACGTTCAAATTGATCTTGAGCCATGACGACTTGACGAATGAACGCTCTGTAGGAAGAGTGATCTTGCATAGTCCAGATGGGTTCACCAGGGTCTTCTTCACCGTTATCTTGATAGTATGTAGCCATCAGTTTGTGCTGGTCTTCTTCTTTGCCTTGTTCTTTCTATTCTTCCAACCATGATGTCCTTGTCCAATGATTGCCCTCTAAAGTAGGCAAGTCGTATCTTGGTGAACTTTGCTTCCAGTGGCTTGGTTTGTTCCACAATTGATTTGTTTGTCCTTCTTGCCATCCATGGTATAGATAAAATCCATCTCCAGTACAAACATTTAAAAAGTGTTGATTCTTCTTCCATCTTGTTTCTTTATCATTTTAAAAGGAAAAGTAGTAATCACAGAACTCTTGGTCCTTAAAAAAATCCAACTTTATTTAAAACTGTCTAAAATCAACATCCGGGAGAGATGCGGTGTTTAAGGGTCGGACAAACCACAGTTCTCCCTGAAGTTGTTTTTACACAGTTTCAAACAAAGTTGGACTTTTTTAAGGAACTGGAGTGCTGCGCTGTTACTCTGATGATAGCGTAAGTAGTGCCAAAGCACTTTCTGTTTATTGTCTCTTCTTTATCATTTAGGTTTGCATCCATATATTACTAGAGAAAAGACTTCTAAATCTTATATAGCACCAATATATTCTGCAGCACTTTACAGAGATTGTGAATCCCAATCTAATGCCCCTATAATTATGTTTTCGGAGTGTGGATGAAACCAGAAAACCTGGAGGAGACCCAGGAAGAACATACAAACTCCTTGGAGATGTCATCAAGGACTGAATCCAGGACTCCAAAGCTGAAAAGTAACAGTGCTAACCAACTGAGCAGCCATGATGTCCTACCCTAGCAGGGAGGTCAGCAAAATAAAATCTTCTAGAACCATTTGTATCCATTACTTGAATGTTGACCTCAGGATCATTTCTTGCTGTATGCATAGGTAGCTAAGAATACAAAACGTGTATGGAACTTTCTTAATCATATCCCTTGTCATCCACTTATCCTGCAAGCAATAATGCTGTATACAAAATGTAGGCTTGTACCTAATGTATTATACATCTATGACTCTGATACTAGTTACTGGAATTGACATAGAAAGAAAATATAGTGAAAACTTTGTATAGCTCCTGCCTATTCTACCTAATTCTGAAAGTTTTATTTAATTTCTATCATGTATGAGTAGCTCTGCTGTAAGAAGATAGTGTTGTATTGCTTTGGGATTCGATGCAGCGAGCCCGTGCTGTGTGATTTGCTTCCTTCTCCGCTGATCCACAGCATGTTGAGTCTCTGGCCAAGTACTAATTACCTTTTACCTTTCTTTTATTTTTTTCAGTTAGCAGGTATCTTCATTTGTCCTTTAGCTTGCGCTATCTCAATGTGGGTGTGGCTATTTACACCTTACCCTTGCTGATCTTCTCTGCTGGCTATATTTCTATGTGGATGCTGATTGGAGTTCCAGCCATACTGTCAAGCATTTATGCAAGTTAGATACAGACCAGCTAAGTTTGTTATATTTGCTCTCTTTTCTATCTATCTATCTATCTATCTATCTATCTATCTATCTATCTGTCTGTCTGTCTGTCTGTCTGTCTGTCTGTCTATCTATCTGTCAATCTATTCAATTGCTTTCTCCTGCCAATAGTTAAATTTTAAGAACGCTATTCTTTCCTGAAATAAGAACTTTACTTTTATGTTATGTGGCGCTTGATGCACATTATCGATCGACGCCTTACACTTGTGCCTTACCCCTTATGATCATGTAGGGTTTAAAAAAATGAAGTTTGCATGTAGAACAAAGAAGACAATAGAGATGATCAAAGTGTGGGTAGCAGGACATTGGAAGGCCTAAGTAGAGGTGAACAGAGCATTGTTAACAATTTTTCTAGTCTTCAGAATCCAACAAAATACAGTGATACCTCAGTTTTCGTCGATAACCCATCCGAAAACAATCGGGCAATACAAAAACCGAGGCAATTTTTCCATAGGAGTCAATGATAATCCAATTAATTTGTTTTAGACACTCCAAAATACATACAAACAAAACATATTTTATAGAGAATAAGGACACTAAAAACATAAAGAAATGAATATAAAATTAATGTAAAACACTAATGTAAAGAATAAATAAACATTTTGGCTTATGGAAGACCGGGAGTAGGGAGGAGAGGGGTGCTGATATTATTGATGTGGAAGAGGCAGGGGCGGACTGGCCCAGGTGGCAGGGGGGCAAGCGCCCCCTGGGCTGGTGGTATAGCCCTCATCTAGGGCCGCCCCCCCCCCACAAATGGGCCGGCGGCGATTTGCGGCTGGCGTCGTGAAAGCACAGGAGATGCGGTGGCCTGCGGCAGAGACGGCACAGTGAGTCTGACAGCACTTTTTCCCCCCCGGACGTCCAAAAATCTCTGTCAGCACCCCCCCCCAACATCACCCCCCACCAGACCTCCAAAAATCTCTGACAGCACCCCCCCCCTGCGGTCCTCACCTAAGGGCTCGCAAGGTAATTCTGCCCCCCAGGGTTTGAATCCCCAGCCAGCCCCTGGGAAGAGGGATCATGTAAGTGACCATTTATTCTTGCAAAATTATTAGCAATGCATGTATGAAAACCAACAAAAACCAAGACACATTTTTCATTGAAAAAAAATCAATGAAAACCCGAAACCAACAGTAAAATGACTAGAAGCCTTTTTGCTAGAATTTGCAGAAATGAAAAGTGGAAAAATTGGAATTCTGGTAAATCTGAATTAGGCTAGGGACACATCTGCGGTTGGGATTGCAGGTCCTGATCCGGTTTTTAGCATTAAAAATGCTCAAAACCGGATCCGGATCCGCAGCCATAAGCTGCAATACAAAAAATGGATTGCAGTATTTGCAATCTGGTTACCGGATCCGGTTTTCAACCCCGCGGTAAAAATCATGCAGGCTGCGTCCATCGCAGCGGTTGCAAACCGGATCCGTTTTTGTAACATGGGCGCCTATGGGCCCGGATCCAATACCGCAAGGTACATACCTTTGTGTAATCCGGTTCCCGATCCAGTTTTGAAAATTGCAAAAATGCTCATTCCAAAACCAGATGCATTAATGCATCCAGATCCGGAATGAGGATTGCATTTTCACCAATTTTAAGAAGTATAAAGGCACAGTCCAAAACCGCATCCGGTAATGGATGTGGTTACCAGATTGTGCCTTCTAAGTGTGACATTAGCCTTATACAGGAAATTTATCAGTTTGCTAATCTCTACTTGTAATACTAAGTACTGTGAAGAATTATATCAAAAGGTTTAATAGGTTTAATGGCTAAAATTCAGAATGTGGATTGTGATTCTTGTTTAAGAAACTTTAAATAATGTGAATAACAGAAACTAAGAAGGAAGTGTCTGAAATCTGAACGCTGCAGCCCATCAGTGGCCACCGATAGGTCACGTCACATGAATACCTGTAAACCAAGGGCCAACATTCCTGGAACAGCACAAGCCCAATAGGTATCTGATTTTTATATTTTATTGTGGCCAATTTAAATTGTAATAAGGGGTTTTAGGAGTTGTTAACCCCTTTAAGTATCAGATAAATATCCATCTATTAAAATCTTTGGAAAAATGGAGTGAGAAAAAGGATAAGATAGTAATACTCAGACGCAAAGAGAACAATAATGCAGCTCCTGTGAAGTGTGATACGTCCTTTTCTAGTCATAATTCTATGTTCTACGGTATGATATCCTCCATGCTACTGAATCTGTGTGTATAATAATTCACAAATTTTCCTATGCTTCCATATAATAATATACTGGGTAGTTTGTAAAATGAATAATGAGATGATGTCTATGTCTGTACATAGCGAAACTAGTGTATTGTGCCAACTACTGAGTATGTTGGGTGGTAATTGATTTACTATGGTAATGTTGCCCACCAGAGGAGAGGATACAGTAGGTGAAGAGAGAGGATCCTGCCCATGAGGGCTCACAGTCTACAAGGGATGGGTGAGGATACAGCAGGGGAGGGGAGAAGACCCTGTCTGCAAGGGCTCACAGTCTACAAGGGATGAGTGAGGATACAGTAGGTGAGGAGAGAGGACTCTGCCCACGAGGGCTCACAGTCTACAAGTGATGGGTGAGGATACAGTAGGTGAGGATAGAGGACTCTATACACAAGGGCTCACAGTCTACAAGGGATGGGTGAGGATACAGTAGGTGAGGATAGAGGACTCTATACACGAGGGCTCACAGTCTACAAGGGATGAGTGAGGATACAGTAGGTGAAGAGAGAGGATCCTGCCCATGAGGGCTCACAGTCTACAAGGGATGGGTGAGGATACAGCAGGGGAGGGGAGAAGACCCTGTCTGCAAGGGCTCACCGTCTACAAGGGATGAGTGAGGATACAGTAGGTGAAGAGAGAGGATCCTGCCCATGAGGGCTCACAGTCTACAAGGGATGGGTGAGGATACAGCAGGGGAGGGGAGAAGACCCTGTCTGTGAGGGCTCACAGTTTACAAGGGATGGGTGAGGATACAGTATGGGAGGGTAGAGATGGTCGTGCAGCAGTTCAGTAGACTGAGGATCATTGCAGGATGTCGGCTTGTCGGAAGTGGTGCGTCTTCAGGCTCCTTTTGAAGGCTTCCTCCGTAGGTGAGAGTCTGATGTGTTGGGGCAGAGAGTTCCAGTGTAGTATAGCGGATGCACTGGAGAAATCTTGTATATGCCTCTTACTGCTCCTCACCTGGTTTAAAGTTGGGGTAGACCGCATTTGTATATAGTGATCTCCTTAAAGACGGGGCAATAGGAGTTTAGTGGAAGAACGTAAGTGGTTGCATACAGACCTTGTAAGTCAATATCTTTCACTTCAGGTGCTCTATTGAGTGAGTGGGCACAACTCTAAGAAAAATACTAATTAAGATAAGAACTCCTTTGAGCATAATCAATTTTCAACTCCTTGTGCCCAATCTTACCCCTTTGGAGATGATAGAAAAAATATATTTGATTGCACAGCGATACTCAATTACCGTAATATCAAAACCTAGAAAAAATGTGGGTATTATGCAAATAATAGATACTTTTATTTAATCAAATCAATTGACAAGGCAGAGAATAAAAATGTGGACATTACAAGTGCTGCATCCAAAAATCCCACTGAATAAAACAAAATCCAAAATAGGACATGGGTAGAATGAAATGCACGGCAAGCCTCTCATATGTGTTACATATAATGACATTAGTTAGTTCTACCATCACACATAGGCAGCCATGTTGTTACATTGAGGGAAATGAGATTACAAGGAGCAAATAACAGTTGTAAAGTGCTAGGGCATATTAAGTACCGTATATACTCGTGTATAAGCCGAGTTTTTCAGCCCAAAATTTGGGCTGAAAAGTCTCCCCCTCGGCTTATACACGGGTCAATACGGTAGTCGGGTCTTCTGCACAGCGCCGCTCCTCGGTGCTCCGTTCTTCATGCGCCCGTCCTGCTACATCCGGGATCTCCGGCCATCGCAGGCATATGACGTCATCGCGCGACGGCTGGGGATCCCGGGTGCAGCGAGGACGGAGCATGGAGAACGGAGCACCGAGGAGTGGCGGGGAGCAGAAGACCGGGATGGTAAGATAAGCAGCGGGGGGGGGGCCCTTACAAGGGGGGCGAGTGCCAGCATTTGGGGGCTGCTATATACCCCCTGGGGGCTGCTGTATACTACCACTGGGGCTGTATATACCACTGGGGCTGTATATACCTCTGGGGCTGCTGTATACTACCACTGGGGCTGTATATACCACTGGGGCTGCTGTATACTACCACTGGGGCTGTATATACCTCTGGGGCTGCTGTATACTACCACTGGGGCTGTATATACCACGGGGGCTGTATATACCTCTGGGCTGCTGTATACTACCACTGGGGCTGTATATACCACTGGGGCTGCTGTATACCACCACTGGGGCCGTATATATCTCTGGGGCTGCTGTATACTACCACTGGGGCTGTATATACCACTGGGGCTGTATATACCACTGGGGCTGTATATACCTCTGGGGCTGCTGTATACTACCACTGGGGCTGTATATACCACTGGGGCTGCTGTATACTACCACTGGCGCTGTATATACCACTGTGGCTGCTGTATACTACCACTGGGGCGGTATATACCTCTGGCGCTGCTGTATACTACCACTGGGGCTGTATATACCTCTGGGGCTGCTGTATACTACCACTGGGGCTGTATATACCACTGGGGCTGCTGTATACTACCACTGGGGCTGCTGTATACACCTCGGGGCTGCTGTATACTACCACTGGGTCTGCTGTATATACCTCTGGGGCTGCTGTATACTAAGTACTGGGGCTGCTGCTGTATATACCACTGGGGCTGCTGCTGTATACTACCACTGGTGCTGCTGTATATACCTCTGGGGCTGCTGTATACCACACTGCTGGGGGCTGTATACCTGTGCTGGGGTCCACCCTCGGCTTATACATGAGTCAATAGGTTTTCCCAGGTTTTGGGGGCAAAAGTAGGGGGGTCGGCTTATACACGGGTCGGCTTATGCACGAGTATATACGGTACCTGTTTCAGGAATTGACACATACACTGCCTGACAGAAGTTATGTCGCTTATCCATGTTATGTAAATAAAAGCTAATAACCTGACATTAAATTCATCCATTGGTTGTATAAATTACTCTTTTGAAAGCTGAAACCCTCCGAAATGTGGTTTAGGTTAAGAAAGTAAATTGGCATCAATGCTGAAATATTGATCATTTCATGAACACAGAGTGGTCAGATTTTGGCAAGACAAAGGTTTTGTCGCCCACAGAAGGTAATGTGATATTCAAACAAATAATTAACTTTTAAATACATATATTTGTTACATAACATTGGTGAATGAAGTTGTGGTGCTATTAGAGTCATATTTCATATTTTGTGTGACTTCCATGAGCTTGAAGGACTGCATCCATGCCGTTCAACAATGATTCATACAATTTATTAATGACGTCATCAGGAATAGCAAAGAATGCAGTCTTACATGCCTCCCAGAGTTCATCTAGATTCTTTGGTTTTCTCTTCCAAGCTTCCTCTTTTATCCTACCCCAAATATGCTCAATGATGTTCATGTCTGGTGACTGGGCTGGCCAGTCCTTGAGCACCTTGAGCTTTTTTGCCTGGAGGAACTTTGTTGTAGAGATGGATGTATGAGATGGAGCACCATCCTCTTGCAGAAATTGACCCCTTTTATGATTTGGAATGTAAGAGATAGTTAATACTTCTTGATATTTTAGGCTATTGATATTGCCTTCCACCTTGCAAATGTTTCACACACACCCATACTGAATGTAACCCCAGACCATGATCTTTCCACCACCAAATTTAACTGTTTTCTGGGTGTATTTTGGATCCATACGGGCATCGTTAGGTCTCCTGCAGTATTTGCGGGAGCTGTGGTGTAATTCTACTGAAAATTCATCAGAGAAATCCACCTTCTGCCACTTTTCCAGCGTCCATCTGTTTAGCAGGCTGTGGGACTTTGCAAATGCCACACGTTGTTTTATTTGCCTTTTGTTTAGTGCTGGCTTCTGGGCACTGATTCGACCATGGAGGCCATTTCGAGATAGAATCCTGCAAACTGTTCTAGTTGACACAGGGACTTGAGGTGACCAGGCCTGTTGGAGCTCTGCTGCAGTGGAAGAGGGGCTTGCTTTGCATTTTCTAACCAACAAATGTTCCTCCTGAGCAGTTGTCTTGCGGGGTCTACCGGACCTGGACTTGTCAAACACATCTCCAGTTTCTTCAAATCTTTTTTTAATTCTTTGTACTTGATGCTGAGACACATTAAAGGTGCCAGCCACCTCTGCAGTGGATCTGGTTTTCAGCCTCTTGATAAACAAGGCTTTGGTCGCAGTGTGGATTTTTGGCATGTTGTCAGAGCTCAAGTTGCAGTTCAAGTGAAGGTCTGGGGTGCTGGATTTCTTTTTAGACAAACCCACTAATGAACCGATCATTTACGGAGCAAAGGTGAGGATGTAAACTAGGATTGGGTGCATTATATGACCAGGCGACAAAACTTTTGTCTTGCCAAAATCTGACCATTCTGTGTTCATTAACCCTAGAACGCATACCCATAGGAATCTACACATTCACGCACCTGGGGCCTTTTAGGCCCGTTTTCAATTATCATGGAATAACTAAAAAAAAATACTTTTCAAAGTTTATTGCAAAGTAAGGATGCATTCCCACTAGCGCTGGAGTCCGCCAGGACGAGATTCCGTAATGGATCTGACCTCCTGGTGACCCCAGCTAAGGCTGGCGGACGCATACCTGGGGCCTCGCAGGCCTGCCAGGTTACCTGTTTTCTATTTTCTGTAAAATTACTTTAGTTAGATTTTGTAAACTCTAGGTATTCCTCAGGTATATAATTGTTAGTAATTTCCAGTTGTTCATATATTTTTATGCTATAGGCATTTTGGTATAACAACCTTTTTTTGGGACTACCCCATATTCACGCACCTGGGGCCTTTTAGGCCTGTGTGCAAATAACACGGAATAACTCAAATAAAAATACTTTTCAAAATTTATTTTACAATTGCAAAGTAAGGATGCATTCCCAGTAGCGCTGGGGTCCTCCAGGAGGGGATCCGTAATGGATCTGACCTCCTGGTGACCCCAGCTAAGGCTGGCGGAATGACTGTGCCATTGTAATTTTAGATGTCAGTAAACTAAAAAGAAAAAAAGAAAAAGATTACAATCAGGCTTGTGCACTGTAAACAGTATGTGATAAGACTCTTTGTTAGGGTCCCAGCACACCAAGCGATATAAAGCAGGTAAAGTGCAGCCCCCCCTCCTCTTACCTCAACAGATCACTTTCTTGTAGTGCAGTAGAAGCCTCTGGTTTTGGAGCTCAGAAAGTTTCTATTTCCAGACAAAAGAAAGCTGAATTCTTCCTCCAAAGCTCCAGCAATTAGGACAAAAAGACCTGTGATGAGGTCAGAGACTCATGACTTTGTGAGGGAGCCTCCCTTCCAAGATCACATGACCATGTTGTCATGCAGAATCCACACTCTTCCCAGAGTCATAAAAGTTCTTCCCCAGCAACAATACAGACAAAAAGACTGAATATCACATGTAAACCTAGTACGGGCCTAAAAGGCCCCAGGTGCGTGAATATGGGGTAGTCCCAAAAATAGGTTGTTATACTGAAATGTCTGTAACATAAAAATATATGAATAACTGGAAATTACTAACAACTATATACCTGAGGATTACCTAGATTTTCAAAATTCAAACTAAAGTACTTTTACAGAAAATAGAAAACAAGTAACCTGGCGGGCCTGCGAGGCCCCAGGTATGCGTTCTAGGGTTAAATGATCAATATTTCAGCATTGATGCAAATTTATCTTCTTAACCTAAACCAAATTTCGGAGGGTTTCAGCTTCAAAAGAGTAATTTATACAACCAATAGATGAATTTAACACCAGGTTATAAGCTTTTATCTATATAACATGGCAAGCGACATAACTTCTGTCAAGGAGGGTATAATCAACAAGATCACTATTAGATGAAATACTCAATACTCATGCTAATCAGGGCTCAGTAGGAGAGTGACCAGAGAATAAAAGTTCAGGCTGACCCTCACTCATTCCCCCTGTAAGCCTAACATTTGGATGACCCTGGCTTGTCCCATACTGCTCCTCTCCTGGGTTAGGGTTGGGGTAGACTGCATTTGTATACAGTGATCTCCTTAAAGACAGGGCAATAGGAGTTTAGTGGAAGTATATAAGTGGTTGCATATCGGACCTTCTAAGCCAATATTGGTCACTATAATCAAATACTAGAAGAAGAAAAAGAAGCGCAATAGGGTCTTATCATTGATAAAAAGGGGGACTTAATTTGATTAGTCACTCACCTGGGAGGGTTGTGTAGCACACAACCAGCGTCAATGCAAAGGTAACAGCTGCTGCAAGGATCCACACCACAACGATCAACGTAGTTCAAGATTGCAAGGGATGGACGGAGTTAGTCCCAACTCCTTCCCTGAGTTTATCACTGACCTGTCTGATGTGTTCCTTGGTTTTCATGATCCTGTTTAATCCCTTAAATGCTTACACAAAACTCTGAGACTTTCGTAGAACACCTGTAGTTATACTGGTAAGAAATCACACACATTGGGCTTAATTTACTAATTATATGACTTCTGGAGGAAATTGGTCACTCAAGATTTTAGTTAGTGGTCCCAGATTACAAGGGGCTGAATACAAGTGTACGTCACAATTTTCTGATATATATTTTTAACATTTTGGAAAATCATGCATTATTTCCTTTACACTTCACAAATACTTGTACTAAGTGTTGGTATCACATATAATTTCAATTAAATACATTTATGTCTGTGGATGTAACATGAAAAAATGTGTAAGAGTTCACAGCGGATGAATACTTTTTCAAGGTACTGTATTTCCAGTAAAATAGGATGTTCAGTTGTCTACATACCCTTGTCTGAACACACAAGGGTGAGTAGGTGCTCTCTTCCACTGGCCTGGCTGTGTTTTGAAAGACCACAAGGACCGAGTCTCATCCCAAAGAATACTTGTACTGCTTTAAAAACACAACTCAAACAACACAAAGTGAATGTACCATGGTCCAATAAGACTTTAATTGGTCAACAACAGTCAACAGCATAGGGGACATTCCTGGTAAGCGCACAAGATGGTGCATGTAGCAGAGTGTCACCCTCCTGCTGTCCTGCCAGAGTTAGGAATCTACATAACTTTGGGGCATCCAGTGACAACTACCCTAGCTAGCAGTGCCCTACTTTTGGTGGGCTTCCACTGAGAGAATGTTGTGGCAAGTTTAGGAAGCTGCCCAAGCTCAGTGAGGTATGTGGCCATGGGACCAGATTGTGCCAGCCTGGGTCCTCCAACCAAATTTATGGTTTCAGTGTTGAGCAATGGAGCAGTTTTGTAATCCACCAGTTGAATCCATGAGCCTTATGCTGAAATCCTGTAAAAACACGGGCAATAGGAGCAGGCCCTTTCTATATCCATCAGTTCCCCTTTAAGACCATAGACCATCTTGCTGCTTTAGGGTAAGATAATCAAGTCTGATCCCTTATTTTTTGCTCTTTCAATTGTCCTCCAGATGACATAGACTAATACACTGCAAGGAGCTGATGTAATCCACAATCAGCAGGCATTCCACAAGTTAGCATGCAAAAGGGGCACTTAATGAACTCACATGAAACAATTGCCCATGTCCCTTGATTCTAACCTATCAAAGGAACATTATGTCTGACATAATTAAGAATAGCTTACACCCACACAAGATATTCCATATTGACAATAAGTCGTCGCAGCTAGGTCATGAAATGTATTTTTATTTCTCACTCAGGGCCGCAGCAACCATTGGACAAGCTGAGCTGGTTGCTCAGGCAGCACTATAGACTGGCAGGGGGGTGGCGCCGTGCACATAGCGGCTGATATGGAGTCAGGCGCTTGCCACCGCCTGCCACGATCAGGTATGTGCATGGACAGCACAAAGCCCCCCCCCCCCCCCCGCTCTTTGGACAGCACTGATAGCACTCCCTCCCCTCTTCTTCATTCTGGCGCCAGCAGTGACAGCACCCCCCCCGCTCTTCATTCCAGCGGCAGAGAGGCTTCGTTCACCCCTGTTCTCACTGCTTGTATCCTGCATAAACCAAAGCATTTTATATGCTAATTCCTATCAGTTCCAGAGGTTAAAATACATGTCCATTTACATTACAGACTGACATGTTTGCTTTTCAGTAGTCATTTGGTATGTGGTTTACACATTGCTCATTGTGCATAAGATGCCATAATTGTCAGCATTACTATCCAGAACCAAAGTTCCTACAAATTTCCAGTTCACCTCAGTTGTGGAATGTGAAGAAGCTTCTTTAGAAGATCAGATAATGTTCTTATCAGATAATGTACAAGGTAGAAAATAAACACAAGCAGCGTGATGAATTGGCGTTAAATTATATCTTAATTCGTGCACATTTGTGTCGTTAATTATGATGAATTCATCACCGGACTCCACCTTGATCTTTGCAGAGTGAGTGCGTCTGTTTATTCATGATCCTTCAGACACATCATTAGGTGCTCTTCCTCTACAAGAAACCTAGTGAACCCTCCTCTCGAAGAAACGTATATGCAATATCTCTTTCCATAGATTCAAGTGAAATCTAACGTGTAAGGGATCCCATGAAAGTGTAGATGGAAGCACATGTTGTCCCAAATGAGCAATGGTAACTACAACAAAATTGTCCCTCGTCAGAGATGGTGCACGTTATTTTACCATAATGAAGGGTATTAAACCAGGGGCGATTAGCTACGTTCTTTCAGAATCCACCCTTTTATAAATCATTAGCACGTAATGGTGTCAAAGCTTAGAGAGAACGGTGCAGCAGTATCTTCAGCTCAATATCGATGCCATGAATGTGGAGCTGGACCCTCGTGTATTTTGGATTTCAAAAATGGCCTGACCTCGCCACTCCTACATTGACGGTTTTGTTGTGCCCGGCAGCCAGCGTTCTCTCAGAATACGTTTTCAGCGCTGCTGATGGTGTCATGAGAGATAAGCGCATAAGTGGATTGTCTAATGCTTATCAAGAGGAACAAGCTATAGACCTCCAAAGACTTTCCAACCCAAGTGTCAGAATGGGGAGACTCGGTGCTCGTGTACTTTTCAGTGTGCTGCATTAAGCTCGACATTACAAAATTTCAACGCTGGGGCAATTGTTTCCACTTAAGTGATGGCTGTGCCTAAAGTTTGGATCAGGGGGCACTCTTCTTAGGGTCTCTCTACTGTGTGGTGCATTCCTTAAGCAACGCTCTTTGAGCACAATACCTGCTCATGACACATGTGCACCACTTCTTAAATCAGGGGTGGGGAAACTCAGGCCCCAGGGCCGCATATGGCCCTCGATGATCTTTTCTGTGGCCCTCGGGCAGATTCCTGGGGACCACAGTGGTCAGGCTGGCAGATGCATTTTGCCAACTGGCTGCCTTTTAAATCTAGATCCCCATAAATCTCTATACCCCAGCCTCAGTCTCCCCAGTGACATCTATGCTCCCAGCCTCTCCTGTGATGTCTAAGGCTCTAGTAAACCTGGAAAAGCAGAGAAGCAACATGATCAATATCACCTATCATTGCAGCCATGCCAAAAAAAAGAAGCCCCAGCCACCAAAGTAGGAATAAATTGATTGATTAACCCAATATAGCTGGGTAATTCTCAAGTTGATAATATTGTGCGGCAACCGAAGGATGGTAGAAATTTCGAAATGGCCCCGGTACAAAAGGTTCCCCACCCCTGTCTTAAATAATCAACTCTGAAATGCTGGGCCCAGGTCTTCAGCCTTACTGCTATTGTGGCCCAATTATTATTATTATTATTATTATTATCATTTATTTTTATAGCACCATTAATTCCATGAGAAGGGGCCACATACAAACTTATAGATTTAATTTACAGTAAACAAATGAATAATGACAGGCTGGTACAGAGGGGAGAGGACCCTGCCCTTGCGGGCTTACATTCTACAGGATACTGGGGAGGAGACAGTAAGTCAGGGGTGCAGCAGATCTGGTGGTGGTGAGGCGGCAGCTCCGGTGGCAGTGGGGCAGCATCTTCGGTGGTAGTGGGATGGCAGCTCGGTCATTGCAAGCTGTAAGCTTTCCTGAAGAGATGGGTTTTCAGGTTCCATCTGAGAGATCCAAGCGTGGTGGATAATCTGACATGTTGGGACGCAGAATTCCAGAGGATGGGGGATATTTGGGAGAAATCTTGGAGGCGGTTGTGTGAGGAATGGATAAGTGTGGAGGAGAGGAAGGAGGTCTTGGGAGGATCGAAGATTACGTGAGGGAAGATACTGGGAGATTAGTTCAAACATATAAGGAGGAGACAGGTTATGGATGGCTTTGCAGGTCAGTGTTAGCAGCTTGAACTGGATTAGTTGGGGAATTGGAAGCCAGTGGAGGGATTTGCAGAGGGGAGATACAGGGGAGTAGCGAGGAGAGAGGTGGATTAATCAGACAGCAGGTTGAGGACAGACTGGAGAGGTGCAAGAGTGTTAGCAGACAGGCCACAGAGGTGAATGTTGCAGTAGTCAAGGCGGGAGATTATGAGGGCATATATAAGAATTTTAGATTGAGGGCTGAGGAGAGGACGGATTCTGGAAATATTCTTGAGCTGAAGGTGAAAGGAAGTGGCGAGAGTTTGAATGTGGGGTTTGAAGGACAAGGCAGAGTCAAGAGTTACTCCAAGGCAGCGAATTTGAGGTATGGGAGAGAGCATGATGCCATTTACCATAATAGATAGATCAGGTGGTGAAGATGAAAGATGGGATTGAAGAAAGATGATGAGTTCAGTTTTGTCTACGTTGAGTTTTAGGAAGTGAGAGGAGAAGAAGGAGGATATGGCTGACAGACAATCCGGGATTCTGGACATCAGGGAGTTGACATCTGGGCCAGAGAGGTAGATCTGAGTGTCTTCAGCGTACAGGTGGTACTGGAAGCCATGGGACTGTATGAGTTGTTCTAGGCCAAGGGTATAGATGGAGAAAAGTAGGGGCCCCAGGACAGAGCCTTGTGGGACTCCAACAGAGAGAGGGCAGGATGAGGAGGTGGTGTGGGAGTGGGAAACGCTAAATGTGCGGTTGGAAAGGTATGAGGCAATCCAGGACAGGGCAAGGTATTTGATGCCAAGGGAAGTAAGAATCTGAAGTAGGAGGGAGTGTCGTCTGTGACACAGGCAGAGGACAGGTCTAGAAGGAGGAGGATGGAGAATTGTCTGTTAGCTTTGGCTGCAAGTCGTTGGTAATTTTGGTTAGGGCAGTTTCGGTGGAGTGGTGAGGCCAGAAACCGAATTGTAGATTGTCAAGGACAGAGTTAGATGAGAGGTGGGAGGAAAGTTGAGCATGGACATGTTACTCAAGGAGTTTGGGAGCAAATGGGAGCAGAGATATGGGGCGGTAGCTCGTCCTAGAAGTCGGGTCAAGGTTTGGCTTTTTGAGGATGGGCGTGATGGTGGCATGTTTGAAAACTGAAAGGAAGGTCCTGGAGGATAGTGATAGATTAAAGAGGGCTAGGATGAGCGTGTTAGTGAGGTTGGGGAGGAGGTGGGAAGGGATGGGGTCAAGGGCACAGGTGGTGAGGTGTGAGTTGGATAGGAGATGAGTGAGCCCTCCTTCAGTGATGTTGGAGAGAGAGAGAGGTTATGAGGGAAGGGCAGAGGTCTGGTATATGGAGTGGTTGGGGTGGTGGAACAATAAATGTTTGCCTTGTTTGGTCAATGTTATTTTGAAGTATGTGGCGAAGTCCTCAGCAGAATAAAAATACAATTTAATGGATACATACCACTTTGCTGTGGTGTGACCCTATTTTTTTTAAAAAAGGGAGGCCTCCTGTTAGGGTCTCTCTGCTATATGGTGCATTCCTTGAGCAGAACTCTCTGAGCACAATACATACTCCTTAGACTCCTGCACCTCTTCCTAAATAATCAACCTTGAAATGCTGGGCCTAGGCCTCCTGCCCGTCTATCATTGTGGCCCAATACAAAATCTATAAGTTGGATACCACTTACTCTGATATGACACACATTTTTGATAAAGTGGTGACTCTTGTTAGGTCCTCTCTGCTGTGTGGTGCATTCCTTAAGCAGGGCCCTCTGAGTAACATGTCTATTCTTGTAACTCATCCTCCTTTTACTCCTCCTCTTTTTTTTACTTAATGTACAAAACTGCTGCCACTTTTCGCCTGTAACTCATCCACCTGTCAATTCAAACTGAGTTTCCCCACCTCTAAAATTTCACTAAATGTGAGCCACCTTCTACTTTGAGCTGATTTTGAAGAGTGTGCAGGCTCTCACAGACTGTATCTCGTGCACCCATGCTACCAGACCCCACGTTACCATTATTTCCTATGGCTGTAGCAATTGTTAATGGTTTTCTATGGAGAAATCGGATCCGACAAAAAGAAGTGCTATCTGTTTGCATAGATCCATGCCTGTCTGTCTGGTCCTTTAAATTAAAGGATCCACACGCACATGGACAGGCAAAAACGTGATGTGAAGGGGGCCTTACAATGTGAGCTTTCTGCAATTATTATGTCTCCCATATGTATTGGATAAGGCTAGGGTCAGGCTTGCGCCATGCATCCTCCACAAAGGATGCGTTATTTTCATGTGCAAAAGTGTAAAAACGCATGCGTTAACGCACCCATAAGCGCCAATGCAAAAAAACACATTGCTAAAGTGCAATGCGTTTGGTGCTATGTGTTTTTTGTAGTGTACATAAAACCCCGGGCTGCAGCATTTTTGGGTCTGCTATGGGAAACAGATGAGTTTTTATAACATGGGAGTCTATGGCAAATGCATCTGTTAACGGATGGTGCCCATATGTACCATGCATTAACGCATGAGCTTCCCATAGGGCCCCATGTTAAAATAACGCATGCATTTTTTTACTGCACCCAAAAACGCTGCTAGCAGTGATTTTTGGATGCTGAACAAAAAGGCATGCGTTTTTCAAAAACGCAGTGACACGTAAGTGCCCCATCCGTTAACGGATATGCGTTTTTGGACTTAGGAAAAAAGTTAAAAAACTGATGCCAAAAACGTTTCCAAGGCTTATGTGTGACCCTGGCCTTACTTTGTACTCTATTTATTTATTTCTATGTTTTTAATATACCCCCTTAAGCGAAAAAACACAGCGTTGCCCTAATAACCTACATTGCTAATTAGCATACATCAGTTAATGCCCGGAAAGTAACATGTGGCAACAGCATGCAATGATGTTAATGAGGTGAATGATTTATAGATTGGAATATTTATTAAAGTAATCAAAATGTAAAATGTATTGTTTTTTAGACATTAAAAAAAGAAAAGAAGAAAACAGAAGAAAAGAAAACAACACCTAGCTTCCACTTCCGGGCCATTTCCAAAAAAGATAAAACAAGTAAAGCTGGTTAGGTTCACATCTTAAAAGCCATCAGTTGCAACAGGTCACTGTAATTGTAGCGGCATTTTTGGGACTAATAATGGACTAAGGCTAGGGTCAGACTTGCGTCCGCCCCTAGCCTGGAGGATCGGGCAGAAACTTAGAAATGTTCTACCTCAGCAGCGTTTCCTCTGCACTCTGCAAAAGCGCATATCCTGTGGAGCCGGCGGCTGCGGTAAGGGTCCAGTTCCCGTAGGGATCAATAGTCAGGCAGCACATAGCGTTACCTGCTCTGCTATGTTCTGAGGTAGAGAATTTCTACGTTTCTGCCAGATCCAAGAGGCTCAGGGGCAGATGCAGGTCTGACCCTAGCCTAATACAAGTTTTCAAAAAAGAAAAAAAATTCTCACAAAACACCCACTTTGTGAGGTGCTTAAATATTTGGAATGTGAAGACTTTCCTTTTCTCTCAGGCCGGCTTCACACCGCAGTGTGATCAGGTCCAGGGCTGTCCGATGTGAATCAGACAGCCCCAGACCCAATTTTGCCATAATACAGCCTTACGGGGCCGGATGGAACTGGATGCCATCTATGTGCCATCTGGTTTCCATCTGTCCGGGAGGATTGGGGAGAAGTCAGATTTTCCTCCCGAACACAAAAACTTTGCTTGCAACGTTTTTGTGTCCGGGGTGAAAAATCTGTCCAAATTGGATCCTCCTGGATCCGGGGCAATCCAGCGCCCCTAACATGGAAGTCTACGGTGCCGGATTGCCCCAGATCTGGGAGGATCCGGGAACCAGACACCGGCGGCTTAAGTTTTGCAGCAAGCGATGCTAAACTTCAGCATCAGCGGCTGTCCCCTGCACAGATTTCAGAACCGCGGCTAGCTCCCCGCTACCCGCGATCTTGCAATTGCAGCAGCTGCAACTGCAATTGAAGACTCCAGCTGCAAACCGGACCAGAGGGCATATTTGCCCTCTGGTTCTGTTTGCAAATCGGGTCCGGGGGTGTCCAAATCACAATGGACAGCCCTGGACCAGATCACACTTCGGTGTGAAGCTGGCCTTAAAAATAAATTATAAATGAGCAAAAAAAGCACACATTCTGTTACACAAAAGCCTTGGTTTCAGTATTTTTTTTACATAGGCATAGTAAAACGTGGTTTTAAACTGTCCTCCTTTTCTATAGATTGTTAAAACAAGTTTGTGATTGACTCTTGACTGGTGTACATTTATGGGTGAAGATGCTGTTCTGCAGTATACAATATATTAATTAATTGACAGTCACAAAAACTCTGCAGGTCCTGCACCTCCCTATGTCGTGAGTGTGATTATGATTAGTTACAGACTGCTATTTTTATCCAATTTTCAATGGTTTTGAGCCATTCAGTTAGATACCACAGGCTGATTTAAGCATTTATGTCTCTATCTTCAATAGTAAGTTGTTTGAATAGTCTTTGACATCCAAAACATAATTCTTCTTTATTTAAATGTATCAAATATTCACGCCTCCGCGGTTCAAACTAACTATTTCTTAATCATGGCCATTCTGCTGGCTAGCAGATATCTTGCACTGTTCATATGCATATAACATCATGATGGATATTACAGAGTTTTAGTAAGCTAAAAAAATGTTTTCTCTTTTGTGGAGTTGTGCGCTCTGACCTCCTATAACTAGCCTGTAAGAACGCTAACTGGCCTCCCCCTTCACTAGCTCCATCTTCATTTTGGCTGCTCTAACCAAAAGATGTAATAACTGCAGGAAACTATGCGGAAGTCCCTTTTATTAGGCCAGACGTCATGAGCCCACTCTCTGGCTATTGTAACTTTAGCAATGTGTTAAAATGTCTGAAAAGCCTTCTAAACAAAACAGGAAGTGAGGAGGTGTTTACGTTTTTATATATATACACTGTCCACCCTCAAACACTTATAGACTCTCTACACTCATCACTGTCCCCAATCTCCTCATTCTCTTGTCCTGATCTGGCAATGACACCCTCAGAAGCACCCTGGACAAAGTAGCGCCCCTCACCCTCAGAGCCTCCAAACATAGAATAAAACAGACAAGTCTCACATCTCAAACTCGAGTCCTCCAGCATTACTCTAGGAGTGCTGACCTCCTATGGAGGGAAACTCGCTCCTTTATCCATTATAAATTCATGTTAAAAAGCTACAACTCTGCCCTTCACTTTGCCAAACAAATCTACTCCACAACTCTGATCTCCTCACTATCCAACAATTCAAAAAAACTCTTTGACACCTTTCACTCTCTCCTCAGTTGTATAGTGCAGGCCCCTATCACTGACCTCTGTGCTGATGATCTGGCTTCTTACTTTATTAAGAGAATTGACAACATCCACCAGGAAATTTGCTCACGACTTCCAAGTGCTGTTACTCCCATTCTTCACCACATTTCCTCTAGCTCACTCTCCATATTTGACCCACTCACAGAAGAAGAAGTCTCCAGGCTCCTCTCTTCCTCTCATACTACTACATGCACCACTGACCCCATTCCCTCACACCTACTCGAGTCCCTCTTCTTTCATAACTATTCACCTAACCAAAGTCTTCAATCTCTCGCTCTCTTCTGACATCTTTCCCTCCTCCTTCAAACACTCTGTCATTACTCCATTATTAAAGAAATCATCTCTTGACCCATCTTGCACTAATAACTTCAGACCCGTATCCAATCTCCCCTTCATCGCTAAACTCCTTGAGCGCCTGGTTTACTCCCGCCTCACCCATTACCTCTCCACTCACTCTCTTCTAGTTCCATTACAGTCTGGTTTC
Source organism: Allobates femoralis (assembly GCA_033576535.1). NCBI lineage: Eukaryota > Metazoa > Chordata > Amphibia > Anura > Aromobatidae > Allobates > Allobates femoralis. Next base: position 9,808,081 of record JARQOC010000004.1, read on the forward strand.
CTCCCCCTCTCTCTACAGAAACTGCCCTCTTTAAAGTGAACAATTATCTTCAGATGGCAAAACGTAATTGTGACCACTCTCTGCTTATTCTTCTTGACCTTTCTGCAGCTTTTCACACAGTCAACCACCGTCTCCTACTCTCCATGCTGCACTCCATCGGCATAAAGAACACTACTCTCTCCTGGTTCTCTTCCTACCTTTCTGACCGCTCTATCAATGTATCATTTGCTAGCTCCACTTCCTCTCCTCTTCCTCTCACTATTGGGGTCCCTCAGGGTTCAGTCCTTGGCCCGCTTCTCTTCTCTCTCTACACAGCCCTTATTGGACGGACCATCAGTAGATTTGGCTTCCAGTACCATCTCTCTGCTGATGACACACAATTATACACTTCATCCTCTGACCTTCCCCCTGTGGTACTAAAGAACACCAATGACTGTTTAGCTGCAGTTCTCAACATCATGTCCGCTCTCTATTTGAAACGCAATCTTTCCAAAACTGAACTTCTTCTGCTCCCGCCCTCCAGTAACCTCCCTAAATCTGACATCTCCCTCTTGGTGTGCGGCACCACGATAAAGCCTAGGCTGCAGGCTTGCTGTCTGGGTATTATGTTTCTCCTTCACCTCCTATATACAATCTCTTGCCAATTCCTGTCGCTTGCACCTGAAGCACATCTCTAGAGTCCTCCCTTTTCACACTATGGAAACAACAAAAATACTTATCGGGGCCCTAATCCATTCCCGCCTTGACTACTGTAATTCTCTATTAATTGGCCTCCCCCTCACTAGACTTTCCCCTCTTCAGTCCATCCTTAATGCAGCAGCCATGGTCACCCATCTGGCCAATTGTTACTTAGATGCCTCTATTCTGTGCCAGTCAGTGCACTAGCTGCCTATACACAACAGGATCCAATTCAAATTGATTGTTCTCACCCACAAAGCTCTTCACAGTGCAGCACCCCCCCACATCTAATCCCTTATCCCTGTCTATCACTATACCCGTTCTCTACATTCTACAAATGACCTTCGACTAACATCTTCATCAATCTGAACCTCTCACTCCTGACTCCAAGAATTCTCTCGAGCTGCACCAATTCTCTGGAAAGCTCTACCTCAAGAAATTAGGACTACAACTTACATAGCTGCAGACACATCTTTTTAAGGCGGCCTATCATGCTCATTATTAGAAGTCCTTTTTACTGTATATAGCCCACTCACTATCTCTCTACATAACTTTCCTTCAAACTCCACCAAACCCTGAAAACTCTACACAGATTGGCTGGTGACCATTCATCTAATTTTTTTCTATCCCCCTCTTTCTCAAGATGCCTGGACCATCATTGTAATAAGCCCCTTTATGTTGCGTAGCCCCTATCTTGTTTCAGATTCGAAGCTCTTTTGAGCAGGGTCAACTTTATTTTTGCTTTAATTATTATATTGCACTTTTTACATTGTTTCTCTGCTTTAATAATTGTATTTTTTTTTTACATTGATTCTGTACTTTAATTACTGTATTATATTTTTTTTATATAATTGTTATGTATGTATATATATATATACATTCTCATCCAGTCATAATGGGGTTGTCCACAACTTGGATAACCCCTTCTCATTCCTCTTGAATGCCCCTATAAAAATTAATAAGCCTATACTGGTCTCCCATGCAGGTGTAGTTCCAGCAATGTAGGAATTCGCATTCCAGGGGCCAAAGAGACATTGTCTACCAATCACCACCATCTTCCCTATCACCACCTTTGGACAATTAAGCAATTAACAGGAAGTGAATGGCAGCTGCAACACTTCCTGTTAATTGGTCCCATGTTTAATGGTGGGAAGAAGGAAGCGTGCGGTGATTGGTCACTGGGCTCATGTGTTTTAACAATATCATATAAGTCACAGTAACATAAGCTCTGATATCAGTGTAACCATGCGGGCACCGGAGGTGAATATGAGACTTTTTTTTATGGGGGCGCACATGGAGAATAAGAAGGGGTTATCCAAGTAGTGAAAAACTCTATTCAATTCAAAGCACCAGAATCCGTTGAAATCAATTTTACAATGAAGAACTCCTCAAAGTCATGACCGATGACATTCTAAAATCGAAAATGTATTTAACTATTTATCCTGAAATTTCGGGCCATTTTCTTCAATGTCCTTTTGATTTCTTGGTTCCGCAGACTGTAGATAATAGGATTAAGTAATGGGGTCACCACAATGTACAAAAGGGATATAAAATTATTTAAATTGGATGATCCTTTGTCAAAAGAGTTCAAGGATGAAGTCATCAGAGTCCCGTAATATGCGCACACTGTGGCCAGGTGAGAACTGCATGTTGAGAAAGCCTTACTCCTTCCACTGGTGGATGAAATATTCAGAATAGCAATAAAAATGCAAACGTATGTTATGATAGTGAAAGCAAAGGGAAAGAATATCATGAAAACTGAGACGATGAAGTCAACCAATAGTAAGACGGAAGTGTCTGACGTGGCCAGATCTACCACGGGACCAAAATCACAGAAAAAACTGTCAACTTGGCTCAGATCGCAAAACTGCAGATGGAAAACCAAAATGATTTCACTTGAGATGAACATCATCAAACCCCAAGACCCTCTGATCATTATCACACAAACATGGGGGCTCATAATCGAAGCATAATGCAATGGGTTACAAATGGCCAAACACCGGTCGTAAGACATTATAGCTATGAAGAAACATTGTATGAACCCAAAAATGAAGATGAAGTTCATCTGGATTATGCACAAAACAACATATATCTTTTTCTCGTTGACTAATATGATATCCAGCATGGCCGGCATCACGGTGGTGGTAAGGAGGATATCCGCAGTGGCCAAGTGCTTGAGGAAGATAAACATTGGGATCTGAAGATGATCAATGGTGGACACCAACACAACTATGAGAAGGTTTCCAACCAGTATGACAATGTAAATGAGAAGAAAAACTATAAAGAGTGCAGCTTTAATCTCATGGAGACCTTTAAATCCAAGAAGTAAGAACTCTATGACTTCTGATTGGTTCACTTTACACATTCTCGTTAAATCGATAAATGGTCAAATGGACTTCTCTGGAAGACAACACAGGATAATAATACTGTAACTTGCACACAATGTCAGGAAGTGGATATTTTCTACAATAATACCATGGTTGTTATTATCATACCCACTGCTATATAGGTTACATAATGGGATCTACTTGAACAAATGGAGAAATGTGCATAAAAAATATAATAATATTAATCTTTATTTATACATGAACAAAATATTCCGTGGTGCGTTAAAATTCAGAGGTTCATATACAAAAGAGTCATAAGTAACATTAAAATACAATAATTAAAGCAAAAATAGACGGCCTTGCTCGTAAAAGCTTACAATTTATAACGAGGTGGGGATGACACAAAGTAAAGGGACTTATTTACATTGATGGTCCAGCCATCTTAAAGAAATAGGGAGCAGATAAAATCTGCATGAGTGTCCACCAACCAATCTTTGTAGAGCTTTTGGGTGTGGTGAAGCTTGATGGAGAATTAAGTTCAGAGAAATAGTGAATAGGCTATATAACAGACTTTGCTTAGAGACATGATATGCCATGATAAAGGCCCCATCACAAAGGGCGACATCCCCGCCAATTACATAGGCGATGTAGGGGCGTGGCCTATCGGTGGCGACATCGCCCCTACGTTGCCTCATGTAAAGGGGCGATGTCGCGCCGCCGGGAGGTCTCCTGGTTTCAGAGCAGTGCTCTGAAACCAGGCGACCGATCTGGGGCGATGTGCACACATTGCCCCATGTAACCGGTCGCTGGCGAGCTGTCAGGCAATGGGAGCCATAGGTTCCCATTGTCCTGCATCGCCGATGGGGTTTTCAGACACCCTGGCGGCGATGCCGGCTGTCAGCTCGCCGGTGCGGGGCTGGAGATGTCACACCATGTAAATGGGGGATGGCGAAGCTGGTGCGGTGCCAAAAACATGTGCACACCCGCCAGTCACCACCGACATCTCCAGCCCCGTCGCCAGGTGTGACGGGGCCTTAAAAGATATGTTTTTAGGAAATGCCTAAAACTTAAGTTGTGGTTAGTTCTAATTTGTTGGGGTAGAGCATTCCAGAGAACTGGTGCAGCCAGGGAGAAATCTCGGAGCCAAGAGTGGGAGGTACGGATTAGTGCGGATGTTGGTCAAAATTCATTAGCTTAGATAGAGAATGGGTAGAGTGATTGATAGAGATGTGGTGGACATCAATTAATAGACAATTACAATAAACAAGGTGGGAGTGGATCAGGGCCACAGTGAGTTTTTTTTTGTATCCATGGTGAGAAAGGGGTGGATTGTAGAGACATTCTTCAGGTGCAAGTAACAGGCAAGAGATTGTTTATAGGAGATGAAAAAAAGATTGGTGTCAAACATAACACCCAGACAATGATCCTTGGTGTTATTTTGGTGCTGCACAATGGGAGATTTCAGATTTAAGGAGCTAAATGGACAGTAGGACCAGAAGAAGTTTCGTTTTCTGTCTTCCAGAAAAATACTCAAGTTTTCCATTGACTTTGATTAACTTGGTACTCAAGCCAAACCAGACTGAGCATTCAACCTGCTTGTTTCGAGTACCGAACACTTGAGCATATTGGTGCTTAATCTTCACTACTAAACAGCAAGAATGGGGTGAACATTGGGGGATAGTGTTGGAGTAAGACACTCCGGATTAATTTAGAGTTAATTTAGATTAATAGCGGTATGTTAGTTGAAGAGGTTGAAAAAGTGGCACAAGCCATAGGGCCCCTTTACACACTGAGATTTTCCAGCGATCCCACCAGGCTGGGATCGCTGGAAAGTCTCTCTACAGTCACTGGTGAGCTGTTAAACAGGCAGACTCACCAGCGATCAGCCAGGAGCGACATCACTGGTAACTAAGGTAAACACCGGGTAACTAATCAACGCACGCTGCTTAATTACCCAGTGTTTACCTTGTTTACCAGTGCCCTGCATCTAATGTACAGCGCTGGGCACTGACTGTGAGGTCGCTGATCTTTGCGTGCTAACCAGTGAGAGACCAAGGACCAAAAAATGGTCCTGAACGATGTGCAGTGATCAGCAACCTCACAGCAGGGACCTGATAGCTGCTACGTGACACATACTGTGACATCGCTGGAGAGGTCGCTATTGCGTCACAAAACCTGTGACGTTTCAGCGACATTGCTAGCTATGTTGCAGTGTGTGAAGTACCCTATAAGCAT